>OX376346.1:0-407119 GCA_947369235.1 Udea olivalis
CCTAACCTAACCTAACCTAACCTAACCTAACCTAACCTAACCTAACCTAACCTAACCTAACCTAACCTAACCTAACCTAACCTAACCTAACCTAACCTAACCTAACCTAACCTAACCTAACCTAACCTAACCTAACCTAACCTAACCTAACCTAACCTAACCTAACCTAACCTAACCTAACCTAACCTAACCTAACCTAACCTAACCTAACCTAACCTAACCTAACCTAACCTAACCTAACCTAACCTAACCTAACCTAACCTAACCTAACCTAACCTAACCTAACCTAACCTAACCTAACCTAACCTAACCTAACCTAACCTAACCTAACCTAACCTAACCTAACCTAACCTAACCTAACCTAACCTAACCTAACCTAACCTAACCTAACCTAACCTAACCTAACCTAACCTAACCTAACCTAACCTAACCTAACCTAACCTAACCTAACCTAACCTAACCTAACCTAACCTAACCTAACCTAACCTAACCTAACCTAACCTAACCTAACCTAACCTAACCTAACCTAACCTAACCTAACCTAACCTAACCTAACCTAACCTAACCTAACCTAACCTAACCTAACCTAACCTAACCTAACCTAACCTAACCTAACCTAACCTAACCTAACCTAACCTAACCTAACCTAACCTAACCTAACCTAACCTAACCTAACCTAACCTAACCTAACCTAACCAAATTTTTACTAAGAAACACCCAGTTGCTTTGTTTGGCAATTGTGTGCGTGCCGACGGGCCCTATCCAACGACACCCCGTTTGCCACCCTCAGACGTCATCGGGGCGAGAAATCGCAGAACTTTCTCTTTTTCTCTGTCACACCGAGTCGATGTGGTAAATCGACGCCCGCATACAAGTTATCATAAAAACTGAACTGAGAGCTGGGCTACAGTCGTTCTTGTAATTTTCTAATTTTCTAATTAGTAGTTTCAGTATATTTGCAGCGAAAGAACGCAATTAAAATCTTATTTACTCCATTTTTTTGGCAAAAACTCATTTTTCATACTTAAGTACCTACAATCCCATACTACGCCGTACCGGGACTCTAAATTTTTTATATTTCTCTCAAATTTGACCCGATTTTGAAAGTTTTTTGATTCAATATTATCTGATAGGAGTGTACCAACACACCGCCGTTATTTGCGGCGCGCTCCGACCAGTGTTGAATTAAATACAAATTTTTGAAACATAAAATCTCGTTTCAAAAATTTTTCAAAATTTAATTTCTCCCAAATTTGATTGGATTTCCGATTTGTTTTGATTCAGTATTACTCGCCAGGACTAAAGAAACACACCGCCGTTGTTTTCAGCGCGCTCCGCCAAATACTGAACTAACTATCGAACAAAATCACACCAAAATTATATAAAAACACACTTTTTCAGCTTTTTTCTAAATTTTTACTAAGAAACACCCAGTTGCTTTGTTTGGCAATTGTGTGCGTGCCGACGGGCCCTATCCAACGACACCCCGTTTGCCACCCTCAGACGTCATCGGGGCGAGAAATCGCAGAACTTTCTCTTTTTCTCTGTCACACCGAGTCGATGTGGTAAATCGACGCCCGCATACAAGTTATCATAAAAACTGAACTGAGAGCTGGGCTACAGTCGTTCTTGTAATTTTCTAATTTTCTAATTAGTAGTTTCAGTATATTTGCAGCGAAAGAACGCAATTAAAATCTTATTTACTCCATTTTTTTGGCAAAAACTCATTTTTCATACTTAAGTACCTACAATCCCATACTACGCCGTACCGGGACTCTAAATTTTTTATATTTCTCTCAAATTTGACCCGATTTTGAAAGTTTTTTGATTCAATATTATCTGATAGGAGTGTACCAACACACCGCCGTTATTTGCGGCGCGCTCCGACCAGTGTTGAATTAAATACAAATTTTTGAAACATAAAATCTCGTTTCAAAAATTTTTCAAAATTTAATTTCTCCCAAATTTGATTGGATTTCCGATTTGTTTTGATTCAGTATTACTCGCCAGGACTAAAGAAACACACCGCCGTTGTTTTCAGCGCGCTCCGCCAAATACTGAACTAACTATCGAACAAAATCACACCAAAATTATATAAAAACACACTTTTTCAGCTTTTTTCTAAATTTTTACTAAGAAACACCCAGTTGCTTTGTTTGGCAATTGTGTGCGTGCCGACGGGCCCTATCCAACGACACCCCGTTTGCCACCCTCAGACGTCATCGGGGCGAGAAATCGCAGAACTTTCTCTTTTTCTCTGTCACACCGAGTCGATGTGGTAAATCGACGCCCGCATACAAGTTATCATAAAAACTGAACTGAGAGCTGGGCTACAGTCGTTCTTGTAATTTTCTAATTTTCTAATTAGTAGTTTCAGTATATTTGCAGCGAAAGAACGCAATTAAAATCTTATTTACTCCATTTTTTTGGCAAAAACTCATTTTTCATACTTAAGTACCTACAATCCCATACTACGCCGTACCGGGACTCTAAATTTTTTATATTTCTCTCAAATTTGACCCGATTTTGAAAGTTTTTTGATTCAATATTATCTGATAGGAGTGTACCAACACACCGCCGTTATTTGCGGCGCGCTCCGACCAGTGTTGAATTAAATACAAATTTTTGAAACATAAAATCTCGTTTCAAAAATTTTTCAAAATTTAATTTCTCCCAAATTTGATTGGATTTCCGATTTGTTTTGATTCAGTATTACTCGCCAGGACTAAAGAAACACACCGCCGTTGTTTTCAGCGCGCTCCGCCAAATACTGAACTAACTATCGAACAAAATCACACCAAAATTATATAAAAACACACTTTTTCAGCTTTTTTCTAAATTTTTACTAAGAAACACCCAGTTGCTTTGTTTGGCAATTGTGTGCGTGCCGACGGGCCCTATCCAACGACACCCCGTTTGCCACCCTCAGACGTCATCGGGGCGAGAAATCGCAGAACTTTCTCTTTTTCTCTGTCACACCGAGTCGATGTGGTAAATCGACGCCCGCATACAAGTTATCATAAAAACTGAACTGAGAGCTGGGCTACAGTCGTTCTTGTAATTTTCTAATTTTCTAATTAGTAGTTTCAGTATATTTGCAGCGAAAGAACGCAATTAAAATCTTATTTACTCCATTTTTTTGGCAAAAACTCATTTTTCATACTTAAGTACCTACAATCCCATACTACGCCGTACCGGGACTCTAAATTTTTTATATTTCTCTCAAATTTGACCCGATTTTGAAAGTTTTTTGATTCAATATTATCTGATAGGAGTGTACCAACACACCGCCGTTATTTGCGGCGCGCTCCGACCAGTGTTGAATTAAATACAAATTTTTGAAACATAAAATCTCGTTTCAAAAATTTTTCAAAATTTAATTTCTCCCAAATTTGATTGGATTTCCGATTTGTTTTGATTCAGTATTACTCGCCAGGACTAAAGAAACACACCGCCGTTGTTTTCAGCGCGCTCCGCCAAATACTGAACTAACTATCGAACAAAATCACACCAAAATTATATAAAAACACACTTTTTCAGCTTTTTTCTAAATTTTTACTAAGAAACACCCAGTTGCTTTGTTTGGCAATTGTGTGCGTGCCGACGGGCCCTATCCAACGACACCCCGTTTGCCACCCTCAGACGTCATCGGGGCGAGAAATCGCAGAACTTTCTCTTTTTCTCTGTCACACCGAGTCGATGTGGTAAATCGACGCCCGCATACAAGTTATCATAAAAACTGAACTGAGAGCTGGGCTACAGTCGTTCTTGTAATTTTCTAATTTTCTAATTAGTAGTTTCAGTATATTTGCAGCGAAAGAACGCAATTAAAATCTTATTTACTCCATTTTTTTGGCAAAAACTCATTTTTCATACTTAAGTACCTACAATCCCATACTACGCCGTACCGGGACTCTAAATTTTTTATATTTCTCTCAAATTTGACCCGATTTTGAAAGTTTTTTGATTCAATATTATCTGATAGGAGTGTACCAACACACCGCCGTTATTTGCGGCGCGCTCCGACCAGTGTTGAATTAAATACAAATTTTTGAAACATAAAATCTCGTTTCAAAAATTTTTCAAAATTTAATTTCTCCCAAATTTGATTGGATTTCCGATTTGTTTTGATTCAGTATTACTCGCCAGGACTAAAGAAACACACCGCCGTTGTTTTCAGCGCGCTCCGCCAAATACTGAACTAACTATCGAACAAAATCACACCAAAATTATATAAAAACACACTTTTTCAGCTTTTTTCTAAATTTTTACTAAGAAACACCCAGTTGCTTTGTTTGGCAATTGTGTGCGTGCCGACGGGCCCTATCCAACGACACCCCGTTTGCCACCCTCAGACGTCATCGGGGCGAGAAATCGCAGAACTTTCTCTTTTTCTCTGTCACACCGAGTCGATGTGGTAAATCGACGCCCGCATACAAGTTATCATAAAAACTGAACTGAGAGCTGGGCTACAGTCGTTCTTGTAATTTTCTAATTTTCTAATTAGTAGTTTCAGTATATTTGCAGCGAAAGAACGCAATTAAAATCTTATTTACTCCATTTTTTTGGCAAAAACTCATTTTTCATACTTAAGTACCTACAATCCCATACTACGCCGTACCGGGACTCTAAATTTTTTATATTTCTCTCAAATTTGACCCGATTTTGAAAGTTTTTTGATTCAATATTATCTGATAGGAGTGTACCAACACACCGCCGTTATTTGCGGCGCGCTCCGACCAGTGTTGAATTAAATACAAATTTTTGAAACATAAAATCTCGTTTCAAAAATTTTTCAAAATTTAATTTCTCCCAAATTTGATTGGATTTCCGATTTGTTTTGATTCAGTATTACTCGCCAGGACTAAAGAAACACACCGCCGTTGTTTTCAGCGCGCTCCGCCAAATACTGAACTAACTATCGAACAAAATCACACCAAAATTATATAAAAACACACTTTTTCAGCTTTTTTCTAAATTTTTACTAAGAAACACCCAGTTGCTTTGTTTGGCAATTGTGTGCGTGCCGACGGGCCCTATCCAACGACACCCCGTTTGCCACCCTCAGACGTCATCGGGGCGAGAAATCGCAGAACTTTCTCTTTTTCTCTGTCACACCGAGTCGATGTGGTAAATCGACGCCCGCATACAAGTTATCATAAAAACTGAACTGAGAGCTGGGCTACAGTCGTTCTTGTAATTTTCTAATTTTCTAATTAGTAGTTTCAGTATATTTGCAGCGAAAGAACGCAATTAAAATCTTATTTACTCCATTTTTTTGGCAAAAACTCATTTTTCATACTTAAGTACCTACAATCCCATACTACGCCGTACCGGGACTCTAAATTTTTTATATTTCTCTCAAATTTGACCCGATTTTGAAAGTTTTTTGATTCAATATTATCTGATAGGAGTGTACCAACACACCGCCGTTATTTGCGGCGCGCTCCGACCAGTGTTGAATTAAATACAAATTTTTGAAACATAAAATCTCGTTTCAAAAATTTTTCAAAATTTAATTTCTCCCAAATTTGATTGGATTTCCGATTTGTTTTGATTCAGTATTACTCGCCAGGACTAAAGAAACACACCGCCGTTGTTTTCAGCGCGCTCCGCCAAATACTGAACTAACTATCGAACAAAATCACACCAAAATTATATAAAAACACACTTTTTCAGCTTTTTTCTAAATTTTTACTAAGAAACACCCAGTTGCTTTGTTTGGCAATTGTGTGCGTGCCGACGGGCCCTATCCAACGACACCCCGTTTGCCACCCTCAGACGTCATCGGGGCGAGAAATCGCAGAACTTTCTCTTTTTCTCTGTCACACCGAGTCGATGTGGTAAATCGACGCCCGCATACAAGTTATCATAAAAACTGAACTGAGAGCTGGGCTACAGTCGTTCTTGTAATTTTCTAATTTTCTAATTAGTAGTTTCAGTATATTTGCAGCGAAAGAACGCAATTAAAATCTTATTTACTCCATTTTTTTGGCAAAAACTCATTTTTCATACTTAAGTACCTACAATCCCATACTACGCCGTACCGGGACTCTAAATTTTTTATATTTCTCTCAAATTTGACCCGATTTTGAAAGTTTTTTGATTCAATATTATCTGATAGGAGTGTACCAACACACCGCCGTTATTTGCGGCGCGCTCCGACCAGTGTTGAATTAAATACAAATTTTTGAAACATAAAATCTCGTTTCAAAAATTTTTCAAAATTTAATTTCTCCCAAATTTGATTGGATTTCCGATTTGTTTTGATTCAGTATTACTCGCCAGGACTAAAGAAACACACCGCCGTTGTTTTCAGCGCGCTCCGCCAAATACTGAACTAACTATCGAACAAAATCACACCAAAATTATATAAAAACACACTTTTTCAGCTTTTTTCTAAATTTTTACTAAGAAACACCCAGTTGCTTTGTTTGGCAATTGTGTGCGTGCCGACGGGCCCTATCCAACGACACCCCGTTTGCCACCCTCAGACGTCATCGGGGCGAGAAATCGCAGAACTTTCTCTTTTTCTCTGTCACACCGAGTCGATGTGGTAAATCGACGCCCGCATACAAGTTATCATAAAAACTGAACTGAGAGCTGGGCTACAGTCGTTCTTGTAATTTTCTAATTTTCTAATTAGTAGTTTCAGTATATTTGCAGCGAAAGAACGCAATTAAAATCTTATTTACTCCATTTTTTTGGCAAAAACTCATTTTTCATACTTAAGTACCTACAATCCCATACTACGCCGTACCGGGACTCTAAATTTTTTATATTTCTCTCAAATTTGACCCGATTTTGAAAGTTTTTTGATTCAATATTATCTGATAGGAGTGTACCAACACACCGCCGTTATTTGCGGCGCGCTCCGACCAGTGTTGAATTAAATACAAATTTTTGAAACATAAAATCTCGTTTCAAAAATTTTTCAAAATTTAATTTCTCCCAAATTTGATTGGATTTCCGATTTGTTTTGATTCAGTATTACTCGCCAGGACTAAAGAAACACACCGCCGTTGTTTTCAGCGCGCTCCGCCAAATACTGAACTAACTATCGAACAAAATCACACCAAAATTATATAAAAACACACTTTTTCAGCTTTTTTCTAAATTTTTACTAAGAAACACCCAGTTGCTTTGTTTGGCAATTGTGTGCGTGCCGACGGGCCCTATCCAACGACACCCCGTTTGCCACCCTCAGACGTCATCGGGGCGAGAAATCGCAGAACTTTCTCTTTTTCTCTGTCACACCGAGTCGATGTGGTAAATCGACGCCCGCATACAAGTTATCATAAAAACTGAACTGAGAGCTGGGCTACAGTCGTTCTTGTAATTTTCTAATTTTCTAATTAGTAGTTTCAGTATATTTGCAGCGAAAGAACGCAATTAAAATCTTATTTACTCCATTTTTTTGGCAAAAACTCATTTTTCATACTTAAGTACCTACAATCCCATACTACGCCGTACCGGGACTCTAAATTTTTTATATTTCTCTCAAATTTGACCCGATTTTGAAAGTTTTTTGATTCAATATTATCTGATAGGAGTGTACCAACACACCGCCGTTATTTGCGGCGCGCTCCGACCAGTGTTGAATTAAATACAAATTTTTGAAACATAAAATCTCGTTTCAAAAATTTTTCAAAATTTAATTTCTCCCAAATTTGATTGGATTTCCGATTTGTTTTGATTCAGTATTACTCGCCAGGACTAAAGAAACACACCGCCGTTGTTTTCAGCGCGCTCCGCCAAATACTGAACTAACTATCGAACAAAATCACACCAAAATTATATAAAAACACACTTTTTCAGCTTTTTTCTAAATTTTTACTAAGAAACACCCAGTTGCTTTGTTTGGCAATTGTGTGCGTGCCGACGGGCCCTATCCAACGACACCCCGTTTGCCACCCTCAGACGTCATCGGGGCGAGAAATCGCAGAACTTTCTCTTTTTCTCTGTCACACCGAGTCGATGTGGTAAATCGACGCCCGCATACAAGTTATCATAAAAACTGAACTGAGAGCTGGGCTACAGTCGTTCTTGTAATTTTCTAATTTTCTAATTAGTAGTTTCAGTATATTTGCAGCGAAAGAACGCAATTAAAATCTTATTTACTCCATTTTTTTGGCAAAAACTCATTTTTCATACTTAAGTACCTACAATCCCATACTACGCCGTACCGGGACTCTAAATTTTTTATATTTCTCTCAAATTTGACCCGATTTTGAAAGTTTTTTGATTCAATATTATCTGATAGGAGTGTACCAACACACCGCCGTTATTTGCGGCGCGCTCCGACCAGTGTTGAATTAAATACAAATTTTTGAAACATAAAATCTCGTTTCAAAAATTTTTCAAAATTTAATTTCTCCCAAATTTGATTGGATTTCCGATTTGTTTTGATTCAGTATTACTCGCCAGGACTAAAGAAACACACCGCCGTTGTTTTCAGCGCGCTCCGCCAAATACTGAACTAACTATCGAACAAAATCACACCAAAATTATATAAAAACACACTTTTTCAGCTTTTTTCTAAATTTTTACTAAGAAACACCCAGTTGCTTTGTTTGGCAATTGTGTGCGTGCCGACGGGCCCTATCCAACGACACCCCGTTTGCCACCCTCAGACGTCATCGGGGCGAGAAATCGCAGAACTTTCTCTTTTTCTCTGTCACACCGAGTCGATGTGGTAAATCGACGCCCGCATACAAGTTATCATAAAAACTGAACTGAGAGCTGGGCTACAGTCGTTCTTGTAATTTTCTAATTTTCTAATTAGTAGTTTCAGTATATTTGCAGCGAAAGAACGCAATTAAAATCTTATTTACTCCATTTTTTTGGCAAAAACTCATTTTTCATACTTAAGTACCTACAATCCCATACTACGCCGTACCGGGACTCTAAATTTTTTATATTTCTCTCAAATTTGACCCGATTTTGAAAGTTTTTTGATTCAATATTATCTGATAGGAGTGTACCAACACACCGCCGTTATTTGCGGCGCGCTCCGACCAGTGTTGAATTAAATACAAATTTTTGAAACATAAAATCTCGTTTCAAAAATTTTTCAAAATTTAATTTCTCCCAAATTTGATTGGATTTCCGATTTGTTTTGATTCAGTATTACTCGCCAGGACTAAAGAAACACACCGCCGTTGTTTTCAGCGCGCTCCGCCAAATACTGAACTAACTATCGAACAAAATCACACCAAAATTATATAAAAACACACTTTTTCAGCTTTTTTCTAAATTTTTACTAAGAAACACCCAGTTGCTTTGTTTGGCAATTGTGTGCGTGCCGACGGGCCCTATCCAACGACACCCCGTTTGCCACCCTCAGACGTCATCGGGGCGAGAAATCGCAGAACTTTCTCTTTTTCTCTGTCACACCGAGTCGATGTGGTAAATCGACGCCCGCATACAAGTTATCATAAAAACTGAACTGAGAGCTGGGCTACAGTCGTTCTTGTAATTTTCTAATTTTCTAATTAGTAGTTTCAGTATATTTGCAGCGAAAGAACGCAATTAAAATCTTATTTACTCCATTTTTTTGGCAAAAACTCATTTTTCATACTTAAGTACCTACAATCCCATACTACGCCGTACCGGGACTCTAAATTTTTTATATTTCTCTCAAATTTGACCCGATTTTGAAAGTTTTTTGATTCAATATTATCTGATAGGAGTGTACCAACACACCGCCGTTATTTGCGGCGCGCTCCGACCAGTGTTGAATTAAATACAAATTTTTGAAACATAAAATCTCGTTTCAAAAATTTTTCAAAATTTAATTTCTCCCAAATTTGATTGGATTTCCGATTTGTTTTGATTCAGTATTACTCGCCAGGACTAAAGAAACACACCGCCGTTGTTTTCAGCGCGCTCCGCCAAATACTGAACTAACTATCGAACAAAATCACACCAAAATTATATAAAAACACACTTTTTCAGCTTTTTTCTAAATTTTTACTAAGAAACACCCAGTTGCTTTGTTTGGCAATTGTGTGCGTGCCGACGGGCCCTATCCAACGACACCCCGTTTGCCACCCTCAGACGTCATCGGGGCGAGAAATCGCAGAACTTTCTCTTTTTCTCTGTCACACCGAGTCGATGTGGTAAATCGACGCCCGCATACAAGTTATCATAAAAACTGAACTGAGAGCTGGGCTACAGTCGTTCTTGTAATTTTCTAATTTTCTAATTAGTAGTTTCAGTATATTTGCAGCGAAAGAACGCAATTAAAATCTTATTTACTCCATTTTTTTGGCAAAAACTCATTTTTCATACTTAAGTACCTACAATCCCATACTACGCCGTACCGGGACTCTAAATTTTTTATATTTCTCTCAAATTTGACCCGATTTTGAAAGTTTTTTGATTCAATATTATCTGATAGGAGTGTACCAACACACCGCCGTTATTTGCGGCGCGCTCCGACCAGTGTTGAATTAAATACAAATTTTTGAAACATAAAATCTCGTTTCAAAAATTTTTCAAAATTTAATTTCTCCCAAATTTGATTGGATTTCCGATTTGTTTTGATTCAGTATTACTCGCCAGGACTAAAGAAACACACCGCCGTTGTTTTCAGCGCGCTCCGCCAAATACTGAACTAACTATCGAACAAAATCACACCAAAATTATATAAAAACACACTTTTTCAGCTTTTTTCTAAATTTTTACTAAGAAACACCCAGTTGCTTTGTTTGGCAATTGTGTGCGTGCCGACGGGCCCTATCCAACGACACCCCGTTTGCCACCCTCAGACGTCATCGGGGCGAGAAATCGCAGAACTTTCTCTTTTTCTCTGTCACACCGAGTCGATGTGGTAAATCGACGCCCGCATACAAGTTATCATAAAAACTGAACTGAGAGCTGGGCTACAGTCGTTCTTGTAATTTTCTAATTTTCTAATTAGTAGTTTCAGTATATTTGCAGCGAAAGAACGCAATTAAAATCTTATTTACTCCATTTTTTTGGCAAAAACTCATTTTTCATACTTAAGTACCTACAATCCCATACTACGCCGTACCGGGACTCTAAATTTTTTATATTTCTCTCAAATTTGACCCGATTTTGAAAGTTTTTTGATTCAATATTATCTGATAGGAGTGTACCAACACACCGCCGTTATTTGCGGCGCGCTCCGACCAGTGTTGAATTAAATACAAATTTTTGAAACATAAAATCTCGTTTCAAAAATTTTTCAAAATTTAATTTCTCCCAAATTTGATTGGATTTCCGATTTGTTTTGATTCAGTATTACTCGCCAGGACTAAAGAAACACACCGCCGTTGTTTTCAGCGCGCTCCGCCAAATACTGAACTAACTATCGAACAAAATCACACCAAAATTATATAAAAACACACTTTTTCAGCTTTTTTCTAAATTTTTACTAAGAAACACCCAGTTGCTTTGTTTGGCAATTGTGTGCGTGCCGACGGGCCCTATCCAACGACACCCCGTTTGCCACCCTCAGACGTCATCGGGGCGAGAAATCGCAGAACTTTCTCTTTTTCTCTGTCACACCGAGTCGATGTGGTAAATCGACGCCCGCATACAAGTTATCATAAAAACTGAACTGAGAGCTGGGCTACAGTCGTTCTTGTAATTTTCTAATTTTCTAATTAGTAGTTTCAGTATATTTGCAGCGAAAGAACGCAATTAAAATCTTATTTACTCCATTTTTTTGGCAAAAACTCATTTTTCATACTTAAGTACCTACAATCCCATACTACGCCGTACCGGGACTCTAAATTTTTTATATTTCTCTCAAATTTGACCCGATTTTGAAAGTTTTTTGATTCAATATTATCTGATAGGAGTGTACCAACACACCGCCGTTATTTGCGGCGCGCTCCGACCAGTGTTGAATTAAATACAAATTTTTGAAACATAAAATCTCGTTTCAAAAATTTTTCAAAATTTAATTTCTCCCAAATTTGATTGGATTTCCGATTTGTTTTGATTCAGTATTACTCGCCAGGACTAAAGAAACACACCGCCGTTGTTTTCAGCGCGCTCCGCCAAATACTGAACTAACTATCGAACAAAATCACACCAAAATTATATAAAAACACACTTTTTCAGCTTTTTTCTAAATTTTTACTAAGAAACACCCAGTTGCTTTGTTTGGCAATTGTGTGCGTGCCGACGGGCCCTATCCAACGACACCCCGTTTGCCACCCTCAGACGTCATCGGGGCGAGAAATCGCAGAACTTTCTCTTTTTCTCTGTCACACCGAGTCGATGTGGTAAATCGACGCCCGCATACAAGTTATCATAAAAACTGAACTGAGAGCTGGGCTACAGTCGTTCTTGTAATTTTCTAATTTTCTAATTAGTAGTTTCAGTATATTTGCAGCGAAAGAACGCAATTAAAATCTTATTTACTCCATTTTTTTGGCAAAAACTCATTTTTCATACTTAAGTACCTACAATCCCATACTACGCCGTACCGGGACTCTAAATTTTTTATATTTCTCTCAAATTTGACCCGATTTTGAAAGTTTTTTGATTCAATATTATCTGATAGGAGTGTACCAACACACCGCCGTTATTTGCGGCGCGCTCCGACCAGTGTTGAATTAAATACAAATTTTTGAAACATAAAATCTCGTTTCAAAAATTTTTCAAAATTTAATTTCTCCCAAATTTGATTGGATTTCCGATTTGTTTTGATTCAGTATTACTCGCCAGGACTAAAGAAACACACCGCCGTTGTTTTCAGCGCGCTCCGCCAAATACTGAACTAACTATCGAACAAAATCACACCAAAATTATATAAAAACACACTTTTTCAGCTTTTTTCTAAATTTTTACTAAGAAACACCCAGTTGCTTTGTTTGGCAATTGTGTGCGTGCCGACGGGCCCTATCCAACGACACCCCGTTTGCCACCCTCAGACGTCATCGGGGCGAGAAATCGCAGAACTTTCTCTTTTTCTCTGTCACACCGAGTCGATGTGGTAAATCGACGCCCGCATACAAGTTATCATAAAAACTGAACTGAGAGCTGGGCTACAGTCGTTCTTGTAATTTTCTAATTTTCTAATTAGTAGTTTCAGTATATTTGCAGCGAAAGAACGCAATTAAAATCTTATTTACTCCATTTTTTTGGCAAAAACTCATTTTTCATACTTAAGTACCTACAATCCCATACTACGCCGTACCGGGACTCTAAATTTTTTATATTTCTCTCAAATTTGACCCGATTTTGAAAGTTTTTTGATTCAATATTATCTGATAGGAGTGTACCAACACACCGCCGTTATTTGCGGCGCGCTCCGACCAGTGTTGAATTAAATACAAATTTTTGAAACATAAAATCTCGTTTCAAAAATTTTTCAAAATTTAATTTCTCCCAAATTTGATTGGATTTCCGATTTGTTTTGATTCAGTATTACTCGCCAGGACTAAAGAAACACACCGCCGTTGTTTTCAGCGCGCTCCGCCAAATACTGAACTAACTATCGAACAAAATCACACCAAAATTATATAAAAACACACTTTTTCAGCTTTTTTCTAAATTTTTACTAAGAAACACCCAGTTGCTTTGTTTGGCAATTGTGTGCGTGCCGACGGGCCCTATCCAACGACACCCCGTTTGCCACCCTCAGACGTCATCGGGGCGAGAAATCGCAGAACTTTCTCTTTTTCTCTGTCACACCGAGTCGATGTGGTAAATCGACGCCCGCATACAAGTTATCATAAAAACTGAACTGAGAGCTGGGCTACAGTCGTTCTTGTAATTTTCTAATTTTCTAATTAGTAGTTTCAGTATATTTGCAGCGAAAGAACGCAATTAAAATCTTATTTACTCCATTTTTTTGGCAAAAACTCATTTTTCATACTTAAGTACCTACAATCCCATACTACGCCGTACCGGGACTCTAAATTTTTTATATTTCTCTCAAATTTGACCCGATTTTGAAAGTTTTTTGATTCAATATTATCTGATAGGAGTGTACCAACACACCGCCGTTATTTGCGGCGCGCTCCGACCAGTGTTGAATTAAATACAAATTTTTGAAACATAAAATCTCGTTTCAAAAATTTTTCAAAATTTAATTTCTCCCAAATTTGATTGGATTTCCGATTTGTTTTGATTCAGTATTACTCGCCAGGACTAAAGAAACACACCGCCGTTGTTTTCAGCGCGCTCCGCCAAATACTGAACTAACTATCGAACAAAATCACACCAAAATTATATAAAAACACACTTTTTCAGCTTTTTTCTAAATTTTTACTAAGAAACACCCAGTTGCTTTGTTTGGCAATTGTGTGCGTGCCGACGGGCCCTATCCAACGACACCCCGTTTGCCACCCTCAGACGTCATCGGGGCGAGAAATCGCAGAACTTTCTCTTTTTCTCTGTCACACCGAGTCGATGTGGTAAATCGACGCCCGCATACAAGTTATCATAAAAACTGAACTGAGAGCTGGGCTACAGTCGTTCTTGTAATTTTCTAATTTTCTAATTAGTAGTTTCAGTATATTTGCAGCGAAAGAACGCAATTAAAATCTTATTTACTCCATTTTTTTGGCAAAAACTCATTTTTCATACTTAAGTACCTACAATCCCATACTACGCCGTACCGGGACTCTAAATTTTTTATATTTCTCTCAAATTTGACCCGATTTTGAAAGTTTTTTGATTCAATATTATCTGATAGGAGTGTACCAACACACCGCCGTTATTTGCGGCGCGCTCCGACCAGTGTTGAATTAAATACAAATTTTTGAAACATAAAATCTCGTTTCAAAAATTTTTCAAAATTTAATTTCTCCCAAATTTGATTGGATTTCCGATTTGTTTTGATTCAGTATTACTCGCCAGGACTAAAGAAACACACCGCCGTTGTTTTCAGCGCGCTCCGCCAAATACTGAACTAACTATCGAACAAAATCACACCAAAATTATATAAAAACACACTTTTTCAGCTTTTTTCTAAATTTTTACTAAGAAACACCCAGTTGCTTTGTTTGGCAATTGTGTGCGTGCCGACGGGCCCTATCCAACGACACCCCGTTTGCCACCCTCAGACGTCATCGGGGCGAGAAATCGCAGAACTTTCTCTTTTTCTCTGTCACACCGAGTCGATGTGGTAAATCGACGCCCGCATACAAGTTATCATAAAAACTGAACTGAGAGCTGGGCTACAGTCGTTCTTGTAATTTTCTAATTTTCTAATTAGTAGTTTCAGTATATTTGCAGCGAAAGAACGCAATTAAAATCTTATTTACTCCATTTTTTTGGCAAAAACTCATTTTTCATACTTAAGTACCTACAATCCCATACTACGCCGTACCGGGACTCTAAATTTTTTATATTTCTCTCAAATTTGACCCGATTTTGAAAGTTTTTTGATTCAATATTATCTGATAGGAGTGTACCAACACACCGCCGTTATTTGCGGCGCGCTCCGACCAGTGTTGAATTAAATACAAATTTTTGAAACATAAAATCTCGTTTCAAAAATTTTTCAAAATTTAATTTCTCCCAAATTTGATTGGATTTCCGATTTGTTTTGATTCAGTATTACTCGCCAGGACTAAAGAAACACACCGCCGTTGTTTTCAGCGCGCTCCGCCAAATACTGAACTAACTATCGAACAAAATCACACCAAAATTATATAAAAACACACTTTTTCAGCTTTTTTCTAAATTTTTACTAAGAAACACCCAGTTGCTTTGTTTGGCAATTGTGTGCGTGCCGACGGGCCCTATCCAACGACACCCCGTTTGCCACCCTCAGACGTCATCGGGGCAAAAAATCGCCCTCCCGCCCTCCCTTTGTTCACTGACCATAAAGGTTTTGAGGGTTCGACAAAAAATAATTTATTTTATCTTATTTTAATTTTCATTTTAATTGCTAGTATTAGCTATTGCCTGAGTTTACACGGTGAAATTGACTACCTAAGACACAGGTAGCACTCTTGTAGTGCTATTTTAGCATACAATTAGCCCTTAATTATTGTTCTACAAATACATCCTAGTTAAGTGTTTTAGGTTAAATAAAATAAAAACAACAAACAAGGTACTTACCGTAGAGGAAGAACACAGACCCGGTAAAGCGTAGACTATAGAACCAAACACCCTGCATCTGCATCTGAAAAGAAAAACAAATTTAGGACAGAAAAACAAATAAAACATTTATAGTCTCTGAGAAATAAAGCAGCAAATCCGCTACTCCCCTTGTTTCTTGTTTACTAGATTAGGAACCGTCGGTATTGATTACCGATCAGAGCATATAACTTCAACCCTAAAATTCTAGGCTAACGATATCCCCGAGGGATATATTATTTGATTTTAAAAAACAAAAATTATATAACTTTTACAAACCTTTGTGACTATTTGTTTTCCTATTATATTTTACTGTGTTTTTTGACACACCGTGACGAAAGCGTCCCCCACCACCCCACCAAGATGTACGCAGCGGACCGCACTCCTGCTAAAAAGGCAGCAAAACCAGACACCCAAAAATCTCCTGCAACAAAGACTATGATAGCGGGACCATCTGGGCCCAGCGTGAGAAAGAGCGTTGGAGAAATAGAAAAGAAGGACGCGGCCGAGAAAGTGAATGCACCTTCTCCTCTCCCTAGGAAGTCACTGCCACCTAAAACCACCCCGTTGGCTTCGACTGCCTCTGCCTCTGCTTCTGCCTCTGCCTCTTCCTCTGCCTCTGCCTCTGCCTCTGCCTCTGCACCTTCAAACACCAAACTAAAATCTGTACGACCAATCACACAAATCGCACAAACGAAGACTCATAGAGTCGAACACAGCCCGACAAAGACAATAAAATCCAAATATACTGGTCTCACAGCCAGGGCGGATAAACTGAGAGAAAACGCATTACATCAGATGGACATATCACGAAACCTAAAGAGGGAGATAAAGGCGGAATTAACTGACATGGTAGAAGGCCTCTTCAAGCTGGTCAGGGAGGCGGAAGAGGGTCAGCAACAAGCCCAAATTCAAATCGTTGGTACTCAAGTAGACACAACAGTACAGGCACCAACTGAAAGGGAAGAAGGCCTCAAGAGAGCAATCGAGGACCACACCAAACTTCTCAAGGAACACGAAGTCAAAATGGAGAGATGGACCGAGGCACTGACGAGAACAGAGGAAATAGTCACAGCAAAATTGACATACGCAAATGCCTTGGCCAAACCCCAAAACAGACTTCAAGAAAAAGAAAGAGCCACCCTTCACTCGGTGGCGGTCACGTCCAAAGACGAGACTGAAACTGGGGAGGAGGTCCTCGAGAAGGTAAGAAGCGCAGTCAAGGCATCAAGCGAGGGATGGATACCTGTTGAGAACTTCCGCAAAGCTAAGAACCGTAAAATCATCCTCAGCTGCAGGTCCAAGGAAGACGCGAAGAGAATGCAGGACAGATTGAACAGGGCGGGGGATAGTCTCACAGTTGAGGAAGTCCGGAACGGGGATCCCTTAGTGGTACTTCGCGGGGTCATGAAGGTACTCAGCAATGAGGATATCCTGAAGGCCCTACGGGTCCAGAACGGGGACCTGTTCCGGGCCCTCGGAGAAGGCGGCGATCGTGTGGAAGTCTGTTACAGGAAACCAACCAGGAATCCCCACACGAACGACGTCGTACTGAGGGTGTCCCCCGCCTTGTACAACGGCATACTCAACGCCCAGACCATGCACATCGACATCCAGAGGGTGAGAGTAGCGGACCAGTCACCACTGATCCAATGCTCAATGTGCCTGGGATACGGACACGGCAGGCGCTACTGCAGAGAAACGCAGGTAAAGTGCAGTCACTGCGGCGGTCTACATGTGAAGGCAGAATGCCCGAACTGGTTGGCTGCAGAAGCACCGACCTGCTGCAACTGCATTAGCGCCAAATACGATAGGGTAGAGCATAATGCCTTTAGCAACGAATGCCCTATCCGCAGGAAGTGGGAGGCGATAGCTAGGGCAAGGATAGCGTATTGCTAAGGGCTCCCCACGTAACAACAGGGCAGGCACCCCCGCCGTGAAGGCGTTCTACAATGTGGCACAGGTGAACCTTCAGCGGAAAGACCTCGCTACAAACGAACTCATGATGGAGGCCACAAACCGCAAGATTGCTTTCTCACTCCTCCAGGAGCCATATGTGGGTGGGGCAAGAAGAATGAAGAGCTACCGAGGTGCTAGAGTCTACCAGAGCGCGGATCAAGGGAACGGGACTGTCAAGGCGGCCATTGTAGTGCACAATGACGACCTTGACGTTATACAGTGCCCAGAACTCACCACAAACAACATCGTAGTGGTGAGGATCCGGACCCGTGCCTGGGAAATCGCAGTAGTCTCCTATTACTTCGAGCCAGACCACCCCATAGAGCCATACCTGGAGCAGTTGAGAGGCATTCGGAAATCTTTGGGCTACAAAACTATCATCGGAGGAGATGCAAACGCCAAGAGCACATGGTGGGGCAGTACAAAGGTCGACCATAGAGGAGACACAATGGCTGGCGTCTTGGAGGAGCTCGATTTCCAGGTACTCAATCAGGGCGACACCCCAACCTTCGACACAATAAGGGGGGATAGGGCCATAAGCAGCCACGTCGACGTCACAGCCTGCTCGATGGATATGCTGGACCTGGTGGAGGACTGGAGAGTAGAGCGAGGACTTACGAGCTCGGACCACAACGGGATACTATTCAAAATTAATCTGGAAAAATCATCGGGTATAAATGTAAGCAGAACCACTAGGGTATACAATACCAAAAAAGCTAATTGGACCCAATTTCGTGAGAAATTGGCCCAATTAAATAGAGAAACCGGACACAACATTTTCGAAATTAATAAAATCAAAGACAAAATTACATTAGAGAATAAAATAAGTCAATTTTCAAAAAATATCAAAATAGCTTGTACCGAAACAATACCCGAAATAAAAAAGAGGTCAAAACCTACCATCCCGTGGTGGAACGAGGAACTCGCCGCTCTAAAGAAGGAGGTCACCACCAGGAAGCGCCGAATTAGATGCGCAGCAGAAATTCGTCGAGCCAAAGTGGTCCAGGATTACCTGGAAAAGAAAATAGAATACGAGTGCAAAGCCAAAGCCGCCCAGACCTGCAGTTGGAAGGAGTTTTGCGAGAAGCAGGATAGAGAAGGAGTTTGGGAAGGCATTTATAGGGTGATCGGGCGTACTAGGAAAAGAGAGGAGGATCTGCCCCTGGTGGATAACAACAACACACCACTAAACCCGAAGGAATCGGCTGCCTTACTTGCCGAAACGTTTTACCCCGCAGACCTGGTGAGCACGGACAACGCTGACCACCGGCGGACGCGTGAAGCTGCCGACGTTGTAAACGTGCAAACGCATGATGAGATTCATGACCCGCCTTTTACAATGTTAGAGCTGAAGACCGCGGTGGACGGGTTCAATCCTAAAAAAGCTCCCGGGGCGGACGGTTTCACTGCAGACATTTGTAAACATGCCATTCTCCAGGACCCTGAAGCCTTCCTGTCCCTTACCAACAAATCCTTGGAATTGTCCCACTTCCCGGACGTATGGAAGGAAGCCACAGTAGTGGTACTACGGAAACCGGGAAAGGACAATTACCTGCACCCCAAATCCTATAGGCCGATAGGCCTATTACCCGTTCTAGGTAAGGTCCTGGAAAAAATGTTGGTAGCCCGACTGAAGTGGCACCTGGTTCCCCGGACTAGTACTCGCCAGTACGGATTCATGCCCCAAAGAAGCACCGAGGACGCCCTCTGTAATCTGGTGAAACACGTCAGGTCCAAGTTGGACAATAAAAAGATTGTAACGCTGGTGTCACTGGATATAGAGGGAGCCTTCGATAGCGCATGGTGGCCTGCAATCAGAGTCCGGCTAGCTGAGGAAAAGTGTCCGGTGAACATTAGGCGGCTGATCGACGGCTACCTGTCTAGCAGGAAGGTAGGATTAAGGTATGCTGGGGAGGAGACCACCAGGAGCACAACGCAAGGATGCGTGCAGGGGTCGATTGGTGGTCCCATACTGTGGAACCTGCTCCTAGACCCGTTGTTGGGGGAGATGGAGGCCAGAGGCGTCTTCTGCCAGGCCTTCGCTGATGATGTGGTTATGATTTTTGACTCCGATACCGCACTAGACACCGAGCTGATAGCAAACCCAGTGCTTGCACATGTTCAGGCGTGGGGTGTCCGCAATAAGCTTAGATTTGCACCACACAAAACTTGTGCAATGGTTCTAACCAGAAAGCTCAAATACGACACGCCACGCCTGAATATGGGCGGAATCGACATAACGGTGTCATCGGAAGTCAAGTTATTGGGAGTCATCATCGACAATAAACTAACCTTCAACTCCCACGTGGCGAACGCTTGCAGGAAGGCGTTAAACTTTTATAAACAGTTGGCGAAAACCGCCAAAGCCAGCTGGGGCCTACACCCTGAAATCGTTCGCATCATTTACAACGCCACTGTCGAACCAATAATCATGTACGCGGCAAGCGTATGGGCATCGGCAACGCACAAGCTGGGAATCCAAAAGCAGCTCAACGCGGTGCAGCGAGGCTTCGCTCAAAAGCTCTGCAAATCCTATCGCACCGTCTCCCTGAACTCGGCACTGACCCTGTCCGGGATACTACCTCTCGACCTCCGCATTCAGGAGGCAGCCTCATTATATGAGGCCAAAAGAGGGTCATCTCGGCATGGGTTAGGAGATCGGGAAACGGAACGGCCGGTGGCATTTGCAGAGCTTCCTCACCCGGCGGAGCATATGGAACTTCAATTTGAATGCCTGGTAAACCAAGAACAGGTTGATAGCCGAAACGCGCAGGAAGTGAGAATCTTCACGGACGGAAGCAAAGTGGAAGGCAAGGTTGGCGCAGCGCTATCCCTATGGAATGGCGAGGCAGAAACCAGAGCCATAAAGCTTTGTCTTCCGTCATACTGCACGGTTTACCAGGCGGAATTGCTGGCCATATGCAGGGCCACGAGCGAAGTTCTCCGGATGGGAGCGGGAAGCTACGGTGTATACAGCGACTCGAGGGCAGCGCTGGAGACGATCGTGAACCATGGCTCACCCCACTCCCTTGCCGTGAAAACCCGGAAAAACCTTGCGGAGGCCTTGACCCAGAGCAAAGCTGTGTCTTTGTTCTGGATCAAAGCACACGCAGGTTTGCCGGGCAATGAGCGTGCTGACGAACTGGCCAAGGAAGCGGCGTTGCGGCTGCGGAAGAAACCGGACTATGACCTTTGCCCGGTCTCATTCGTCAAGCGCCAGATTCGCTCTGAAACGCTTGACGAGTGGGATAAGAAATGTAATAATAGATTTATAGAATACAGTATTAGAATAATAAAAATAGTTAATAAAAGAAACAAATAGTATAGTAAGAGTATCTATTATTGTAAATATTGATTTACAAATATTTAGAACCAATTAAAAACTAGTAAGCAAGGTATAACATAAGAAGAATGAGAAATATAAATGTTTAATGTTAGTTAATAGAACACCACCAACTGCAAACCCTATGTCCGCAAATAAACCTAAGATATAAAATAAGTATATACAGAAACTCGTAAACTAGAAGTAAGAAAGAAGTCTCAAGAAGGTGCATATATATAAAATAAGTACATAAAACAGTATACATCATACACAAAAAAGAAACTAAAAATTTAAAAATATGAAAATAAAAAAGAAAATGAAATAAAAAAGGCCCTGACCAAAATATCAGGGGACGCTGGAAGAAAAAAAAAAAAAAAACAAAAAAAAACCTAACCTAACCTAACCTAACCTAACCTAACCTAACCTAACCTAACCTAACCTAACCTAACCTAACCTAACCTAACCTAACCTAACCTAACCTAACCTAACCTAACCTAACCTAACCTAACCTAACCTAACCTAACCTAACCTAACCTAACCTAACCTAACCTAACCTAACCTAACCTAACCTAACCTAACCTAACCTAACCTAACCTAACCTAACCTAACCTAACCTAACCTAACCTAACCTAACCTAACCTAACCTAACCTAACCTAACCTAACCTAACCTAACCTAACCTAACCTAACCTAACCTAACCTAACCTAACCTAACCTAACCTAACCTAACCTAACCTAACCTAACCTAACCTAACCTAACCTAACCTAACCTAACCTAACCTAACCTAACCTAACCTAACCTAACCTAACCTAACCCATTCTAAAAACTGAACTTTGAGCTGAAATTCAGTCAATCTTGCGCTTCTAGAAGTTTCTAATTAGTAGTTTCAGTATTGTTACAGCGAAAGAAGCCATTTAAAATCGTATTTACTCAAATTTTTGGCCTTTTTTCACTTTTTCATATAATTTACATAGACGCTCCATACTGTGCCATACTAAAATTTAAATTTTTCAAATTTTTCTTCAAATCTCTATATTTTTTGATTCAATATCATTCGCTGGGACCGTGTAAGCACACCGCCGTTGTTTTCGGCGCGCTCCCGCTAATATTGAATTAATTATAGATTTTTGAAACATTAAATTTCATAGTGATTTTCTAAAAACATTCGAAATCTTCCAAATTTGACCCGTTTTGCAAATTGTTTTGATTCAGTATAACTCGCTCGGACTAAATAGACACGCCGCCGTTGTTTTCAGCGCGCTCCGACTAATACTGAATTAATTATTAAATTTAAACACATACAAATTTCATAAAAATACAGTTTTTCAGCGTTTTTTCCAAATTTTTCTATAGAACACCCAGTCGCGTTCTTCGGCAATCTTGTGCGCGCCGACGATACCTACCCGTAGACACCCACTTTTCTACCCTTTGACGTCATCGGGGCGAAGAATCGCCCGCCCGCCCCCCCTTATCTCACTTACCACTAAGACTTTTTGGGTCGACGAGAGCATTTTATTTTCGAAATATTTTATTTTTGGATTTATCCGTTTCTTGGGCTCACAGGAAATTTTACCGGTTTTTATAACAACAGCTTCCAGTTCAGTTTTTATTTTCGGACTTTAAAAAACCCTTGTTACTAAAATCTTATACTCTAAGCATCAAATTTCCGTGGTAAAAATTAACTTAAAAAATTCATTAAAAATTCATAGTCAAAATTTCATAAACTTTTATTCAACTTAAAATTACTTCACCCCAACCCCCCTCTGCCCTTATTTTCAACCCTTGAAATTTTAACCCCCTACTCCCCAGAAATTTCCAAAACGTCTTAAAAAATCAATTGCTCACAAAACAAACTACTTAAAAATCCTGTATAAATATAGTACCACAAATTGTTATATAATACCCTATTAATTGCCATTAATTCTAGAAATATCCCATCAAAACTCATAAAAAATCTGTATAATCCTCTAAAATCCCAATTGTGTCTTAAAAACCTTACTCCTGTGCACTATTAACGGCAAAATGGCGGCCGCAAAAGAGCGAAGTCCATCACCGATCCAAATACGCCTTCGGCAGGAAAAGTGTGTTGACGTCCCGTCGCTCATTGAGGTCGTCCTGCACTTAAGCGGACAGATCAAGAAGGCCATAAAGGCCGGCAAATCTGTTACAAAAAGCCACAAGGAATTAATCACCGACGCTGCGACCGAAATTGACCAATGCATGGACCTGTTACCGACACTATACCATCCCGACCAATTCAATGAAGGGTGTATAAGGCAGTTGAATTTCAAGCTGGACAATAGCGTAGACGCAATGTTCAGCATCCAAAATGAGACGGCGATGGAGGTCCGACGAGAGGTCTCACAAAAAGTTGATGATCTGATTAAGCAGAATGAGCGCCTCGAGGACCTCGTACGCCTCTCGAGCAACATGCTGGCTGCCGCCCTTAAGGAACCCCCTATGGCGCACTCATCCATGACAGAACCCCAAATTGTTCCCCATCTTGAACCCCCAAAAGCACCTTCGTACGCCAGTGTCACGGCCAAACCCCTCCCACCAACTCCCGAAACGAACCCCGCCATAATTGTAAGTGCCTTCGACTGCACCCTCAAACCCCCGGATGTGGTATCCCTTTGGAAAAAGGAGATATCTTTCCGGAAACACAAGTATGCGCCAGTTAAAATTCTGCCGATTCCTAACGCCAAGCTGAGGGTCGAATTCGAGCGCAAGGAGCAGTGCGAAGAAACCATAGCCCGTCACAACGAAAGTCCTAATTTCGCCGCCGAACGTGCGAAGCGACGACCACCGCTCCTAATCCTCAAGGGAATCTCCAAGGACGTCACCCGTGAGGAATTAGCGGAGGTCCTCGTGACCCAAAATGACGTTGAGCTGACCCGTATCTGCTTCTTGACCTCGAACAGAAACCCGGTACTGTACAACGCGGTTGTAGAGGTGACCCCCGAGATGCGTAAAACCATCCTCGCTCTCGGGAAGCTCAACGTGGACCACAGTAGGGTCCACGTTGAAGACTTCAGCCGCTTTGTGCAGTGCCATCAGTGCCTCCAATTCGGCCACACGAAGGCCAAATGCAAAACGGACAAAAAGCCCTGTGCCCATTGCGCGAGTGTGGGACACCAGTTGTCAGAGTGTCCAAACAAAGACGACAAATCCAAGCTCAAGTGCTACAATTGTTCCGCACACCACCTCCGCATGGGCACCAAAGGAGAAGTCTCCCATAATGCATCCAACGCCCGAGAGTGCCCTCGAATTAAGTCCATGATTCTCCGGCTCCAGAACCAAACAGACTACGGAAACTAATACTTCTCATAATGAGAAGTAAAACAGTCTCCGAAAATACCTGTACTAAGTACATATTCCTAAAACCGTACATACTTATAGTCAATTCTTTTTAATATTTTAAAACTTAAAGTAGCTTTCTAAAAATAATCTAAATTCAAACTCAAAGTGTTTTAACTAACGTAACTTTTATAAACTACAGACTATCATTTTCAAATTATGAAATTTAACTCAAAGTTTTCTATTCTTACCAATGTGACTTTCATCAGATATACTATTCCCTCAATTTACACCAAAATTACCCTATACTCTTAAAAAACTCCCTTTTCTCCCAAACCATTTTAAAAAACCTCAGAAACCCTATCATCTACCACCACTGAAAAATTAATTAAAGTCCACAACACAACATTTTGGCTTATCAATGTAATATTTCTAAATTTTCCGCTTCCAAATTGTTCCTAAAAATAAATCTACAGTAAATCTCAAACATATGTTTTTAAACCCAACAATATCAAAAATTTCAAGAGCAATCACTCTCTCCAAAATCTTATAGGATTTTTAGTCTCCTTCTTTTCAACTCAACTTCTCTGACCACAACTAGTAGCCCAAACACCCAGCTATTACAAAAGCTTTAAAAGTGGACCTTCAAGTCCACCTCAAAATCTGGCAGGAACTTAAATAGTTTCAAAATTCTCCGTCTCACAATTGTTCCCAAAAATAAATAAACTGCAAATTTAATACTTAAGTATGTTAAACCCGAAAATGTTACAAGATATTCTTTGTTCTCCTCAAACCTCTGACTACAACCAGTAGCCCAAACACCCAGCTACTACAAAACTTTTAAAAGTGGATCCTCAATCCACCTCAAAACTTTGGCAGTAAATTGAAATAGATTCAAAATTCCCGGTCCCAAATGTCCCTGAAAATAATCACCATAATATTCCCCGAAAAATTTCCCAAATCCAAAACCTTAACCCCAAAAACCCCCCTGTCGTTTTGTCTCTGGTCTCCCATGCCAGAGAAATCGCCAATTTTGTTTTGTCTCGGGTCACCCACGCCTGAGAAATACCATCTGCCTTTAATAACCCCACGTTACGGAAAATGTTTGCACATGAAAAAGCCTTAAGCCTCAATTCAATTATTTAAAAAAAAAAAAAAAAAAAAAAAAAAACCTAACCTAACCTAACCTAACCTAACCTAACCTAACCTAACCTAACCTAACCTAACCTAACCTAACCTAACCTAACCTAACCTAACCTAACCTAACCTAACCTAACCTAACCTAACCTAACCTAACCTAACCTAACCTAACCTAACCTAACCTAACCTAACCTAACCTAACCTAACCTAACCTAACCTAACCTAACCTAACCTAACCTAACCTAACCTAACCTAACCTAACCTAACCTAACCTAACCTAACCTAACCTAACCTAACCTAACCTAACCTAACCTAACCTAACCTAACCTAACCTAACCTAACCTAACCTAACCTAACCTAACCTAACCTAACCTAACCTAACCTAACCTAACCTAACCTAACCTAACCTAACCTAACCTAACCTAACCTTTTTTTTTTTTTTTTTTTGCGTCAGGAAATGCATTTAGGCATTCCCAAGGCCCTGGGTTCGGGACACCTGGGATATGTGGGACTCGGAACTCCTGGGAAAACAGAGACCCCTACCCACTAAAACCTGACGGTGGTCATCTTCGGCGCAGAATGGAAGGGACCCGGGATCCCCAACGAGGGAGAGACTCCTAACAGGACCCTTCGGCGCGCAAGGCCGCCTGGCAGCCAGCCTCGGGAGGAGCAAGCTCGACTCCAGTGCACGATAACACAGACCACTGTGTCCGAAGACACGCGTTACCGTCATCCTCGGGATCGCAAACCGAAACACACGCAGGCCCCCCCGCGTGCGCTTCGCGACCCCAAGGGCCCTTTTAGTCGCCTCTTACGACAGGCAGGGATACCTCGGTAGTATTCTCGTCCCCTAACCGCAGGGAACCGCCGGGATTACGCACCACCATCCCGGCGGCCTCGCCTCCGACGTCGGGCGGGATTGTCCAGCTCGCGCTGGCGCTCGGCGCTCTCTTTCTGCGACACAACGGCGTCGCAGAAGGAGAGCACCGCATCCCACGAGCTCGCGCTCGCCACCATGGCAGAAACCACGGATGGCAGCGAGAGGTCGCGCCCGATCGAGGCGGTGAGCGTCTCGCGCTCGTTTGCCCAAGCTGGGCACACCTCCAGCGTGTGCTGAGCCGTGTCCTCGCTGGCGTCACAGTGGTGACAGGCATCGCTAGCCTCTCGTCCGATCCGGCACAGATAACTCCCGAAGCAGCCGTGCCCCGTGAGTATCTGCGTCAGACGGTACGTTACGGCGCCGTGACGCCGATTCAACCACTGCGTGAGGACAGGGCGGATCGCCTGGATCGTGCGATGGCCCGATCCGGGATCCGCGAGCCGCACATCCCAGAGCTCCACAGCAAGTGTGCGGAACTCTTCCAGCCAGGATGAAACCTGGCTTGGGGTAACCCCGTGTACTGTGGACCGACGCGCCTCCTCCCGGTAGTGAAACACCGCCGAGAGGGTCCTCGCATCAAGGTCCCAGGGGAGTGTGCCGGCCAGCACACAGGCCGCCTCGTAAGAGATTGTGCGGTAGCCCCGTATGATCCTGACTGCCATCGCCCGCTGCGGTCTCCGCAGTTCGGCGATACACCGGCTTGTCAGGATGTCGGCCCAGACAGGTGAGCCGTACAGGGCCATGGACCGCACAACTCCCGCGTAAAGCCTCCGGCATGAAGCCTTCGGCCCCGCGATGTTGGGCAGCAATCTGCCTAACGCGGCCGCCGTTCGCACCAGTTTAGGCGCCAAGCGCTTAAAATGGGCGTGGAAGTTCCAGCGACTGTCGAGGACCAATCCAAGGTACTTCATGGTCGACTCGACACGGATCTGGACTCCACCCACCTGGATAGCCGAACCGGCTGGAGGTCCTCTCCGAGGCCCGTGAAAACAGGTCGCCTCGGATTTTTCTAGGGCCACGTGTAGCCCTAGGCGTCGGATTCTGCCGACGACTTCCGCCACGCCTGCTGTGGCAAGGACGGCTGCATCCCGGAAGTTGTTCCCTCTCGCCGTTACCAGGGTATCGTCGGCGTAACAAGTTACTTCGACGCCCTGGAGGTTGACTGCTCGCAGCACCCAGTCATAACCAATGTTCCACAGGAGTGGTCCAAGAACCGAACCCTGTGGAACACCGCACGACATGGGATGACGCTGCCAGTCATCGCGCCCCGGGAACTCGACATACCTCTCTGTCAGGTAGTCTTCCAAGATGAGCCGTAAATAAAGGGGGACACCGTGGTGCCGTAGTGCCTCCTTTATGCAGGTCCACGGCAGGGTGTTGAAGGCGTTGGCTATATCAAGAGATACGGCCAACACCACTTGACCCTGCGACATCGCCTCCCTGGCGATGTCCTTCACGCGGAGGATCGCGTGAACCGTGGACCGACGACGCCTAAAGCCGTACTGGCAGTCAGCCAAGTCCGGCCCCACCTCCTCGAGGTGCCCAATCAGGCGGCCAGCAATTATGCGCTCGAGAAGTTTCCCAACCTCGTCGAGCAGCACAATCGGGCGGTAGGCCGAGGGGGAGTCAGATGGTCGACCCTCCTTCCTCAGTAGGACGAGCTTCCCCGTTTTCCACTGGCGCGGAAAACGTCCCTGCGACAGACAGGCCGAATACAGGCTCTGCAGTCTCGGCCCCAGCCACTCAAGGGACAGAACCCAAGCGCGGCCGGGTATGCCGTCTAGACCAGGAGCCGTACTCTTGGCCCGTAGCCGCGAGACTGCCGCATCAAACTCAACGTCGGACACGGCAGGGACCTCGTCTACACCTACTCTCACACCTGTGGGTGGCGTCATCACTGGCGGAGTGTGCTCTCCTCGGGTCGGGAACAGAGCCTGGACGACGTCGTGGAGCAAGGGAGGAGAGAGACTCTGCGTAACCGGGGGTGCCCAGGGGCGGAGCTTACTCAACGCCAACCTGTACGGCCTTCCCCACGGATCCGCATTTAGAGTCTCAAGAAACTCCTCCCTTGCCCTGGACTTGGCTCTGTTGATCGCGACCTTGAGCGCCTTTTTCGCCTCTCTATAGGCGTCATAAAGGCGGGCCTCATCGTCCTCAATCCGGGTGCGTCTGCGACGGTACCGGGAATACTGGCGTCTCGCCCTCACGCACGCAAAGCGCAAGCTCGCGAGGTCTGCGGACCACCAGTATACCTGCCGCTTAGGAGGGATAGGCCCGGCCCGGGGCATGGCCGCGTCGCAAATTTGCGACAGCGCCTCCCGGAACCATTCGGCCTCATCCTCCACCTCAGCAGGCCCATCCGGCACAGGCACCCATGCCTGGACGATAGCCGCACACTCCAACTTCTCGCGGTCGAGTCGCTTCAAAGCCCATCTCGGACTGTCTCTATGCCGGGTAGAACGGCTTGGACCGGTATGAATTGCCGGAAGCGTAGAAACGTCGAACCGGATATACCGGTGGTCCGACAACGTCTCCACACCCTCCAGCACTTCCCAGCCCTGGACACGTCGTGCTAGCGAAGGAGTCGCGAACGTCAAGTCCACGATGGACCCTCCCCGCATGCGCACACAGGTGTCTACCGAACCCCGATTCAAGACAGTCATGCCAGAAGCGACTGCCCACTCCTCGAGCACCTCTCCACGCACATCTGTCGCTGGAGATCCCCATACCAAGGACTTGGCATTGAAATCCCCAGCGACCAGCACTTGGAGCGAACGATTGCGACCGATCACAGCCTCCAACTCGGAGAGAAAACTCTCGAATTGAGCGAGAGGCCGGTTAGGAGAGAAATACACCCCGATAACCAGGGTGTCTCCCAACTCAGCCGCAACCCATCCGTGCCCCTTTTCAATCCTCTGAAAAGGGGGGGCGCCGTTGGCCACTCGGGTGGCAATGGCCGCTGTGCCGTCCACATCCGAAACCCAATCGAGCGGGATGTAGTACGGCTCAGCCACTACCGCTATGGCAATCAACCTCTCCGCCAGACCCTGGACCCACAGGTCCTGAGCTCTGGCGCAGTGGTTGAGATTCCCCTGGAGGAATCTAAGTGCCATTTTGAGGAGGTGCAATTTGCATCTCCTCATCCCCGAGTGGCTCGGAGCGGGCCGGCTGCGACCGGGCCGTGGCCTCGGTGACAGCCTGCCGACCGCGAGTTTTAGGTTTGGGGGCCTTGCAGGCTTTGCCCCCAACCTTGTGACTGGCGTTCTTTCCAGCCACTGCGCACACCGTGCAGTGCGGCGCCGCCTCACAGACACGCGCCAGATGGCCTAGCTGACCGCAACGGTAGCACTGACTGCTACGATCAACTTCCGAGCCGCACTTGCTCCGGACGTGTCCCTTCTCGAGACACCGGAAACAACGCAGCTCTCTGGCCTCCAGCAGCTTGACCCGCGCCGATGTCCAACCAACCAGCAGACGAGCACCGTCCACCAGCTTTTTGGCCACCGCCACGGGGCAACGTGCCCAGCAGGCGCCTTGCCCCCTCCTGTCTCGGCGGATCTCGCCCGTCTTCACGGACTCCACCGAGCACGCCCCAGTCTTAGCGACAGCGGCTGCGACTTCCTCAGCGGTGACGGAGTCATCCAACTCAGAAATGCGCACTTCTGCACACTTCACAGGTCGGGAAACTCGAACGTCGTCCGCCTTGAGGACCTCTCGTAGCTTGGAAGCCAGAGAGTCCGCCCTACCATCTGTCTCTGCAGCGCCCGGCAGCTCCAAAATGGCGCCTCCGGTGGCTGCTCGCTTAAAGCGCACGGACTCAATCCCGAGGCTTGCCAAGCTGATGCTGGCTTTAGCCTGCGAGATGACGCTAGAGTACGTCACGCCCCGCTTCTCGGCTTCTGGCTGTAGCGTAATCACTACTGCCGCCGAGCGTGCGGGGCGGAGATTCGGCACTTTAGCTTGCCTCGTCTGGGGTTTCGGGGGGGGCTTCACTGCTGCTGCAGCTTTCGCACCCTTGCTCTTGCCCTTGTGGCCGGTCACGAGGTTCCACGGTAACTCCATGGTCTCGGGGGCCGGCGGCAAAGGGCGGGGCTCCCTTGGGGGCGGGGCAGCGTTAGCCGCCTTGCCCTTCTTGGCCGACTTCCTTTCCTTCTTCCCCGTGGGAGGGTTCCCTCGGGATTCGGGGTTGGGCGGCGCTGGAGCCTTTGGCTTCGGCGCAGCTGCAGCCGGTGTGCTGCGAGCAGGGGGCGGCTGAGTCGCCCTCTTGCTCGCGGACGTCTTCTCCGGGGTTTTTGTCATAGCCGGTAGTGGCGCGGCCGCTGGCGCAGTGGCCGGCGGCGGCGCGTTTGTCTGGCGCTTGTCGGCAGCCAGGGGGGGCCGAAGCCGCTCCAGCGGTAGTCGAGCCTCGATGGCCTCGAACCGCGCGTTGACGTAGGCAATGACATTACTGTCGTCACCCACGCCAGCCGCTCGGGGCGTTTGCCCGGCGAGGCTTTCGCGGAGGCTGTCCATCTCCTTACGAAGTTGGGCCAGCTCCTCCCCCTGTCGAGAGACCGCAGAGAGCAGGCGGTGGTTAACCATCCGCAGCTTCTCAGTCTCTTCGGTGACTGTGCGCTTGTAAAGCGCTGGAGCTAAATGCTCCCAGTCCCCGACTGCCGTCTTCAGGGCCTTCTGGTAAGTGCCCTTCAGATGCCCGGAAGTCGCAATGACCTTCCGGACTATGGCAGCAGACAGCTCGATGCGCTCTTTGAGCGCGGAAGCGGTCATTTCCCGCTCGTCAGTCTCGTCCTGGCACGATTCTGACAGACGGGATGTCCTGTCCTTAGCTTGGTGCAGAGCACGATCCATATCAGCAACCTCTTGCTCGGACCGTAACTCCGCCTCCAGCTTCTCCTCCTCGCGCCTTGGGCGCATAAATTCCCGCCGGGCCTTCGCCAGACTGGCATTCGCACCGGCTTTCGGGGTTCTCACCCTGCCTCTTCGGGCTGCCGGTCTCCCACAAGAGGAAACTGACCCCGGGTCACTCCTATCGGAGCCCGAACCACCACTCTTGGAGTACGGCCGCTTCCGTGTGCCCCAGAGTCGGCCGAGTTCCTCCCCGGAGGAAGGATCCACGGTCATCAGGCTCGCGCCTGAATCCGACTCCTGGGCAGACGGAGAACGCGACCGCTCTCCTGCTGCGCTTGAACGGCCGCTACGCAAAATGCGCTTGGCCGCCGCCGAAATAGATGGCTCCGGCGTAGCAGCTCTGAGCTCCTCGGAGCTCAAGCGGGTCAGCCTCACTACGGGCTCCCGCACCACCTCGCTGCCAGTTTTGGGACGTGGCTCGTCCTTTTGGCGTTTCTGGCCCTCCCCACAATACGAGTGAGGGCCGACAACGTCTGTCGTTGTCGCCACTGAGGCGTCAACCACAGGCGTCATGCGGGATTCCCCGGCTTCGTGCCGGGTACCCGCGTGGGTAGTTTTTTGGAAAGCGCCGTGATCCATTTTTGTTTTTTGCCGCACTCGTGACTGGATTCCCACCAGCCATTCACCCCATAGACGTGCGGCGATCGTAGGGTTGGGGTAATTTTTATAGAGGTTGTCTTCCTCGCGACCCTACTACGCAGAGCCACCGGCCCGCTCAGTGTGGGTTACGGCTTGCCCGACGCCGACCGAAATCGACGCCGCGCGGGTGATTTTTTAGAGAGGTGGTCATCCTCGTGACCCTGCCGAAGCAGAGTCCCCGGTCCGCTCAGTGCGGGTTGCGGGTGATTTTTTATAGAGGTTTTCATCCTCGCAGCCCTGCTAAGCAAGACCCCCGGTCCGCGACTGCGGATTACGGTTGCCCGACGGTGGCCAAAGCCAGTGTCCGCCAGTCGTGCAAGCACAACCAGTCAGACCCGCCGCGCCGTGAAGAAGGCGTTTCCGCCTCCTCCTGATGTTTTTTATAGAGGTTTTCTCCTCGTAACCCTGCGAACAGAGTCCCCGGTCCACAAAATGTGGATTACGGTTTGCCTGGCGGGGGTCCGTTATCTGTGAAAGCACAGAAAATCGGATAGCCGCCAAGCGGCCACATCTTCGCATCATCTGCTTGGCAGAGGACTACGAAGAGCGGCCCCACCTCTTCAGTTTTGGTCCGCGCCGGCCGTAGCCGGTACCCCCCATATCTGGAGGGCGTTCCCCTATCCGCCACCCGGGGGACGCGCCCGATAGAAGACTGAAAACTCCCACGGGAACCTAACCTAACCTAACCTAACCTAACCTAACCTAACCTAACCTAACCTAACCTAACCTAACCTAACCTAACCTAACCTAACCTAACCTAACCTAACCTAACCTAACCTAACCTAACCTAACCTAACCTACTCGCGGGGGGCGACCCCCATGGAGTTAGGTTGAACCTAACCTACTCGCGGGGGGCGACCCCCATGGAGTTAGGTTGAACCTAACCTACTCGCGGGGGGCGACCCCCATGGAGTTAGGTTGAACCTAACCTACTCGCGGGGGGCGACCCCCATGGAGTTAGGTTGAACCTAACCTACTCGCGGGGGGCGACCCCCATGGAGTTAGGTTGAACCTAACCTACTCGCGGGGGGCGACCCCCATGGAGTTAGGTTGAACCTAACCTACTCGCGGGGGGCGACCCCCATGGAGTTAGGTTGAACCTAACCTACTCGCGGGGGGCGACCCCCATGGAGTTAGGTTGAACCTAACCTACTCGCGGGGGGCGACCCCCATGGAGTTAGGTTGAACCTAACCTACTCGCGGGGGGCGACCCCCATGGAGTTAGGTTGAACCTAACCTACTCGCGGGGGGCGACCCCCATGGAGTTAGGTTGAACCTAACCTACTCGCGGGGGGCGACCCCCATGGAGTTAGGTTGAACCTAACCTACTCGCGGGGGGCGGCCCCGGGGAGGCGCGCGGGTGCAGGCTCGTCCTCCAGCACGTCGCCCGCGTGCACCTCCTCATGTCCTGAGAGTCATATTTTGCGTGGAACTTGAATTAGGTAATAAATAGGTTTTAGGTTAACTGAAGATACTATGTATCTTCCCATTAGGACTAAGCAGAAACTAGCTACTTTGTTAGCAAATAACATTAACAATGCCGCTATTGGCAGTATTTTCTATTCTGACATTAGTACTAGTACTAATTTATCTATTTCATGTGATGCTCCTTCAGCGTCTTGTTTAAACTAGGACCTAGGACAACAGCCAAGCCCAAATACTTGAATTTATTCCACCAAAATATTCAAAGCTTGACGGGCAAAGATTTAGAAATAGAACTATTGCTGGAAAACCAAAATATTGATATTTTATGTTTTACTGAACATTGGCTGACTGATGAAAACTATCAGTCTTTTGTCCTTAATAATTTTAGATTATCAAGCGCGTTCTTTAGAAAAACTACTATTCATGGTGGTTCATTAATTTTTACTGCAAATAGTTTGAAATGTAAAGATCGCACTGACATTGTAGGCCTGTCCATAGAGCGTATTGTCGAATTGTCTTGTGTTGAGTTAGAGGGCTTTGTTGTGATAAGTGTATACCGTCCCCCAAAAACTAACTTAGATAGATTTGAGACAGTTATGGAGGAAGCTTTGGGTAGGTTAAGTGCTAAGTCTAAACCCATTATTGTGTGTGGTGATTTCAATATAGATTTGCTAGTAAACTCATCTGAAAGCAATAGGTTATTGTCGCTATTTAAATCCTTTGGTCTGGATTATCAATTCCATGAACCCACGAGGATAACAGCCACAACATCTACTTGTCTGGATAATGTATTTTGCAACTGTGTACCCATTGAAAAGGCAATAGTATCTGAATTAAAGTCTGATCATTGTGGGCAGAAGATAACATTTTTAGATATAACTAACAATAGCGTTAATTACAGGAAAATAACATGTAGACCGAAGACGGGTAATCGCATTAATAGTTTTAAAACTAATTTAAAGCATAAAGTATCTTCCATTCCTTATAAGCAGGGTGACCCTGATGCAGTCTACAAAAGACTGTTTGATTGTGTTAAAAATGAATTTGATGCTTGTTTTCCCACCAAACAAGTTACTTGCAGAGTTCAATCTAAGTTTTGTGAATGGGCCACGCCTGGAATTTACAGGAGCAGACGTAAGATGTATGAGTTGTACGGCATGAAAAAATACAATTTCGATCCACTTTTTGTTGAGTATGTCAAGAACTACTCCAAAATATTCAGAAAAGCCTGCACTACAGCTAAGGCATTGCACATTCGTGATAAAATATCAAAGTCCACTAACAAAATAAAAACCACTTGGGACGTCATAAATCACGAAACAGGTAAAGCTAAACAGCGCGATACCTCATACACTCTTAATATTAACAATAACATCTTACAATCAGAAGCATCTGTTGCTGAAGCATTTGATAAGTATTTCAGTAATATACCTATAATCACTACAGCTTCATTAAATTCCTCACCAACTAGAGCGGAACATTTGTTGAAAGATAATGTATCTTGTTGCAGTGTATTCTTTAAATTTAAACATGTTGAGTCACTAGATATAATAAAAGCATTCAGATTAATTAATTCAAAAGATACCGCTGATCTTTGGGGTATATCAGTCAAAATTGTTAGCCACATAATTGACGTGATTGCCCCTTATTTAGCCGTAATATTCAATGATTGTGTGGATGAAGGTGTTTTTCCAAACTTAATGAAACACAGTAGGGTTGTACCACTTTTTAAATCAGGCAACAAACAAGACCCAGGTAACTTTAGGCCTGTTTCAATCCTACCAGCTCTAAGTAAGATCTTTGAAAAAATCATTCAAGAACAACTATTAAGCCATTTTTATGAGAACAATCTCTTACACAGTGAACAATATGGATTCACGAGAGGCCGTTCTACTACTGATGCTGGCATTGCACTTCTAAAACACATCTTTAGGGCTTGGGAGAATTCACAGAACGCTCTTGGCGTCTTCTGTGACTTGTCCAAGGCCTTTGATTGCGTTGATCACGATACACTTATACGCAAGCTTAATTTTTACGGGGTAAGGGATAATGCTTTAGATTTGGTAATTTCGTACCTTAGTTTAAGAACTCAAAAAGTTGATGTTAACAGTGTACTCTCTACAGGATCACAAGTTAAAATGGGGGTCCCTCAAGGATCCATTCTGGGTCCATTACTATTTCTGATATATATAAATGATTTACCTTTTTACTTAAAAGATATTTGTGATGTTGTATTGTTTGCAGACGATACATCTTTAGTTTTTAAAACTGACAGAAATAAAAACCTTTTTGATGATGTTAATGACGCACTTTCAAAGGTTTTACAATGGTTCACAGTAAATAATCTACAGCTTAATGCAAAAAAGACTAAATGTATTAATTTTAAGTTGCCTAATGTTAAAGATAACCCCATTAGTCTAAAAATTGATGGTAATACTATGAAGCTTGTAGATACAACAGTTTTTCTTGGAATCACACTAGATTCAAAACTGCAATGGAACCCTCATATAACAGCTCTCTCAGGCAGACTTAGTTCGGCTGCATTTGCAGTGAGAAAAATTAGGTTATTAACAGATGTTGATACTGCTCGTTCAGTTTATTTTAGTTATTTCCATAGTGTAATGTCTTACGGCATTGTACTTTGGGGTCAAGCGGCGGATATACAAACCATCTTTATCCTCCAGAAGCGAGCTATCAGATCCATCTATAAGCTTCGTGCACGGGCTTCACTTAGGGAGATTTTTAAGGAAATTGGTATCCTCACTGTAGCGTCACAATACATTTACAATTGCATTGTTTTGGTCAGAAAAAATATTGGTCTCTATGCTAAACACAGTGACATACATTGCAGAAATACTAGGAATAAGGATAAAATTGCACTTCCACTCTTTAGGTTACAAAAAGTTTTAGGATCCTTTATGGGGCAAGGTATACATTATTACAACAAAATTCCAAAAACCATTTGTGAGTTACCTTTACATAGATTCAAACATCACATCAAAACAGCTTTATTAAAAAAGGGCTATTATACTACAAAAGACTACCTTATAGATAAAAATGCCTGGGTATAAGCGCTCTTCTCGATGCGGGATTAAATAGCTCTATTGTAACAGATGTTTTATTGTAAGAGTTAATAGGTACCTAGTTTGTATGTACTGACTAACAATTTTTGTTTTTGAATTGTTTAAATGAATTCTTGTTATTATATTCTTTTATGGTTGGTTTTTTCTCTTTGTTTTATATTCTTTTAGGTATCAAAATGGCACACTGCTTGTACTTTACTAACCCCTGTTGTAAACCCAAAACAAGTTTAAAAGAGTAACTGCTGAGTTTCTCGCCGGGTCTTCTCAGCAAGAAACAACTCCGACGCGGTGGTAGAGTCGCATTATGTCTGTATACTGTTTATTTACATATCCATATTATTATGGTATTTATGTCTATTATTTAGTATATTTTGCTGTAAATTTGACGATTTGAAAGTACTGATACAGTCTATTTGAATAAAGTTATTTGAGTTTGAGTTTGAGTTTGAATAAAATAACAGTTTAGTATGATAGGTCTTTAATTCAAATGCATTTTGGTTTCATTATAATATTAAGTGGTAATATTTTATCTATACACAGTGAGGTCGGGCGGAAGGAGTGCGCCCTCCCTCCTCTGACTTATTTACATGAAAAACATAATTAGTACTGCGTTTCAGGTTAAATCACGTCGAAATTTTACATCAAGAATGAGCTTAAGCTTTACTTAACTGACAAGGAGCGGAAGAAAAATCCACAACTATACTGTTCTCGCACAGCATAAGATAATCTACAATAAAAAAAATACAATATTAAGTAATTTTAACGTGATTATCCCACTAATCGGAGTCAATAGTTTACCGATCATAGTACGAGTACTTAATGTACAATATCAATAAAAAATCTGATAATAATGATATATTTCTAAGCTCTTCCGATCTCTCTCCTGAGCCCGCGGATCCATGTCTTTTTTATCTTAACAATAACGCATTGGTCATTTGGCAAGTCGCACCGCACACTCTCTTTTTTAAAACAGTATAATTCGATCAGTAAAAAATCGGACTATTCAAACATATACTTTTTACTGTGTTTATCTGTTTATATCACCAAACTTACAAGTACTACAACAATGCAAATTAAAATAAGCGAGAGTCGGTGCAGCGCGACTTGCACTACCATAATAAATAGGAGTTATCAAAGAGTCACAAAAGCTTCACAAATATTTTACGATTCGTAAGTTAAATATCTGCTGGATAGAGTTAACTAACTTATAATACTGTTCTAATCTGTGGCAAAGTACGATCGAGGACAGCGCTACATGTCGTCTCTAAGGGTGGCGCGGGAGTCCACAGCGCAGCCAGCACAGATTTAAGTGGGAAGGCGTCGTTATCCTCGATGGTACTGCCTGACAACCCGTCAAGCGGGCGCCCGACAGCCAACAAACAACATGAAGAGATCGACATGGACAGTGACAATAATAACACGGTTCTTTACATATTAATTAATTATTATGTTCGTAAGCGTATCGCCTATTATTTAATGTATTTAAATTTTTAACAGGATTACGTCTATTAATAAAATTATCAGTAGGCAAACAGCAGCGCGGATCACTAGCGCGGACGCAATCAAGCGCCGGAACATTAACTCGGAATAGATCCAGTGGTTCTGTCAACCTCGAAACACTTAAATATTTGTACGCAACATTTATAATACACATACGTTCATTATTTGATCTCCTGGCTCACTCACACAGAAGTAAGTTATTGTGACATTTAGTAATAGTTATAGTTATCACGTTGCGTAAACATTACTCCATTCACACTGGACATCAAAGGCCATTTCAAAAATATATAACTCCATTATCGAGCGACTACAGCGGAGGTAACAGCTGGATTTCGTTACTAGCAAAAATATATCTATGTACAAAATTGTTATGCGCATTCTGCGACTAAGCTATTTGTTCGATTCGTGAGAGCGCGGACAGATAGCTCCAGACATCAGCAAGCGGACGTTACTTGTTCTACTTCTGCAGGTGCTCCTTCTAAAATATAGTACAAGTGGAAGTTAGACACTGTCTAGCGTTTTCTATCATTCACAGCGTCTTCCAACACCAACATACTCATAAAATAAATTTCGTAAAAAAGGCTTTCATTAAAATAATTTCATAGTAAATGTTCATTCATACATTATTCTACATTTGGGTCGCCGCACTTTCAAGTACATATCGAGTGAGGGCCACAGCCTGGGACCGACGGTAAGAAGAACACGACAAGAAATAGTGATATTTGGCTTTACAAAGAAAGATAGAAGAGTATTTTTTCCACTTCCGTTGAACTTTCATTATTCCATATAGATAAAAATGATTAATCACCAAGTGTTATTGAGTGAATTTTGATATTTGAATATCTAAGGACAGGATAGGGCCGCCGGCGCGCTGAACCACGCTGTCTTTGGAAAAATCGTATTTTACTATTCGACTGGCCTGTTGGCGCAATGGCAGCGATCCTGCCTTTAGCGCCGGAGGTCGTGGGTACGATCCCCACCCATGACAAACATTTTGTGTGACGAACATGATTGTTTGTTGTGTGTCTGGGTGTTATTATCTATATATGTATGTATTTAAAAATATTTAAGTTTTTTTGTTTATCAGTTTCTGACGCCCATAGTACAAGCTCTGCTTAGTTTGGGGTCAGATGATCTTGTTGTAAATTGTCCCAGATATTTATTTATTTAAGTGCACGAACGCCCGAATGTATCGAGACGAGTGCGAGGGGAAGCGAACTCTAGAGAGTTGTAATTCGAAGAGGCCTCTCTTCGAAATACAACCTTGGCGTCGTAACATAGACGAGGCTGTGTACCCGTCGCTCACAGGAAGTGGCTCGGGCCGCGCGGCAGCAGCGCCTCGACGTCCCCCGCGGCCCCCGAGGCCCCCGCGGCCCCCGCGGCCCCCGAGGCCCCCGCGGCCCCGTACGCGGCCCAGTCCACGTCGCGCGGCTGCAGCAGCCCGCAGGCCCCGCAGCCGCAGAAGTCGGCCGCGTTGAGCAGCGGGCCGCGCGTGAAGGGCGAGCGCCCGCCCAGCGCCTGGAAGTGCCCGTAGCGCCCGCGGTTCAGCTGCTCGTTCGTCGTCATGCCGAGGCACACCACCTGCGAGCATATCGCAAAAACGATAGTAACATTCGGAGCTGTCACCTCTACTGGTGAATCGAAATCGAGACCTACTTAACATAGGGGCCCGTTCCAAATTACTTTTCAAAGAGTTTCACCCTCGTCGATTAGAGAGAGACAAAACGGCCGAAACCTTCGTCTGCCAGCTATCAAGTGAATATCTTGCGAGCTACAGGCACCGGTAAAATTCCCACTTGTCAGATGACAGCTCAGGCGGCCTCGATTTCACTTGGGTTCAATTTGGAACGGGTTTTTTCACTCCTCAATGTGAAATTCCACTCGTTTTGGAACACAGCCTAGATAACCAAAAACATAAAAATATTCAAAAATAGTTTAGGTAGCTGTCTTTCAGAGAGAAGTTACTCTTTTCGACCATAATGTAGCAAAAGTAACCGCCCGAGCGACTTCGCACTCACCAAGTAGAGCTGGCAGCTGAGCAGCACGCAGACCCAGAAGAGATGGAAGGCGGCGTTGAGCGCCACCCACGCCAGCCAGCCGTTGCAGCGCGCCCACTGCCACGCCACGTCCGCGGGGCCGGCGCTGGCAATACAAATACTAATATTTTATTTCATTTGCTTGCAACAATACATATCAGTGGTTGGACTCCCCTTGCAAGCAATTATTTTGCTTGTGTTAAGAGACTCCGCTCTTCTATATCAGTTTAGTTAGAATATACTCGAAATACAAATGAACCAATTGAAACAACAAAATCAAACAAAAATAAATAACACATATTAGAATTTTTGAAACTGTGTTCGGTATGTCAATCAAAAAGTAATTCCCAAGAAAAGGTATCGTTGTTTGCCCGATTGTCTCTAGTGATTTTAACCATCGCGGTCAGGTTGATTTAATTGACTTACAGTCAACCTCCGACAAAAATTATAAATGGCTATGACATTATCAAGACCACGCAACAAAATTCAGCTTTCTGCGACCACTGATTTCAAAAAGAGCAGCTGAAGTAGAAATAGAACTATTGAAAATTTTCCTGGAAGTAGGTTGTCCTCATATACTACAAAGTGACAATGGCCGTGAGTTTACTGCTGCAATCATTCAAGAATTAACTGCCATGTGGCCAACATGCAAAATTATTAATGGTAGGCCTAGACGTCCAGCGAGTCAACGATCAGTAGAGCGTGCAAACCAAGATGTCGAAGCTATGTTACGGGCTTGGTCAATTGACAATGAAAGTAAAAATTGGGCGATCAGCTGTTATTTTGTTCAATTTCAAAAGAATTCCTCCTTTCATCGTACCATTAAACGTTCACCTTACAAAGCGTTATTTGTAACAGAACCAAAAACAGGACTCCAATCTACTCATATTTCAACAGAATTACTTGACAAGTTAGTTACTGAAGAGGATTTGGATCAGTTTTTCAAGCAGCGCAACGTATCAGCTACTGAATCAATTGATAACAACGCTAAAATTTCTGAAGAACCACTAGCTATTGAATCAAATGAAAATAGCACATTGACGTTAGAGCGAGTTGTAGCTGGTACATCAGTCATACCGTCTGAATCTGAATCACCAAATGTTACCACATCGATTTCTGAGCGATCTATAACTAGTATCTCAGCGATACCGTCTGAATCTGATAATGCTACTACTTTGACTTCGGTACAAGAACATGCGAAATTAGATAAAGAAGTTATTTTTAACACTTGAGTTAATAGCTGAACCACCAGTTGTATCAGAAAGTGATGAGTGAGTGAAAGTGAATTATAGGGATTGTATTAGACACGAAAAACAATTTATTTCAAATTGGTACTTCAGTTGGCATCATAAAAGATTGGCTTCCTAGAAACGCTCTTCAAATATCTACAGCTACATTAAACGATTCAGTTCCACCAACTGAGCTGAGTTTGCGTGAAATTGCAGGAAAATTATCTTTATTTGGAGGTCAAGGATTCAAACAGTGTTCTTGCCAAGAGTCCAAAGTACGATGCAAAACGAATAAATGGGCCTGTAAGAAAAGTAATGTTCTTTGTAATTCAAGATGCCACAAGTCTGCTACATGTTTAAATAAATGAATATTACAAATAGGCATTTAATACGCAACTAAAATGTTTTTCTATTTTTTGAGAAATTAATTGTTCATTCGTTTCAAAAAAATTTGTTCTAAATTCCAAATTTCAAATTCCAAATTATTTATTTGCAAGAAACATGGGTGTATTTTATACAGATGTCAAAAAAATATATATATAGTGTCACCATATTCAGCCTGATTCGGCAAGCAAATGTACACATAATTCAATTAGTTACAATGGAAATAGAAATAGTCGAAAAAAAAAAAAAAAATCACGGCTGTCAACCTGCTTATATACATGAATGTCGTTTTAAAATCGAGAATCCACCCTACAAGCATGACAACCGCACTAATTTTTACCAGAGCTTGAGAAGTGTCTATCAAATTGAAGTGGTGGCTGTATCAAGATCTTTTCTCATCGAAATATTCCGAAGAATTCATCTGATTGTGTATGACATAATATTTAACTATGACAGGACGCCGTTCATTTCGTCGCTAGGCGACCAGCTGTCCGTTTTGACAGCTTGCGCCAAAGTTCGTGCGTGAAACAGTCGTCGCCATCGGTTGTCATAGCGACGACATGCGTCGCTAGGGCTCTTTCTCTGCAGCGTCCAATTACAAGACGATCCTGTGACTGTGACACACCTACGACGCATGCGTCTTGTTACCAAAACAAGCAGCCTTCATATTTTGACTTTGACTTTTTCATGTTTTCAGTGTACATTTTAAGTTTCTTTAATGTGTTTTTAAAATTTGTTTTAAGTTATTATTTTTTGTGGATGTATTTAACTATTGTGAATGCAGTCCGTGAACCAATCTTGTGATGGCACGTCGAACGCGACCCATACATGTACCCTGTGCAACAAGTCATTCAAATCTTTGAAAGGCCTCAACATACACACTACAAAAACACACAGGAAATGTATTAGCCAAAACAGTTCACCCTTAGACATCCATCCCATCATTCAGAGTGCGCCTACTTATGTAGCCAATCATCCAACTCCTTTCCACACATATCTTAGCCATTTGAAAAATAGTATACCCATAGTTAAAAGAATCCCTCGAGGAGCTCGAATAACCGTTGCTACTCATTTGTCAAAATTAATCCAGAAATGTTACATAAGCAATGGTAGTCAAGACTGGCAGAACCTATTTTTATTTTCATACAGCACACTACATATAATTAAATCTGATGAACCGAATTTATCCTTGACCCAAAAGATTAAGAATAACTGTGTTGTAAGCTCGTTGCCTTCTCTCGCTACTCTAATCAAACATGATGCTCCTCGTAATCGCAACAAACTAATCGAAAATAAAATCAGTGACGGAGATCTCAAAGGTGCCGCTCGCCTTCTGTTCTCCAACGACGTGCTATCACCAGATACCCCTGACACCCTTCAGGCCTTACGGACAAAACATCCTACAGCTCCAGTAAACCCTTATTTTCTCGACCCACCAACAGCAGGGCAAGCATGCCTTCAAATTCAAAACAAAGATGTTAAGGATGCCATTTTATCTTTTAAACAAGGTTCGGCTGCAGGTTTGGATGGAATCTCACCCCAACATTTGAAAGACTTAACATCGCATTCTGTGGGTGATGCAGGCGAGCAACTTGTAAATTCGATCACTAAATTAATCAACTTTATGTATTCCGGAAATGTCAATCCAGAAGTTATTCCCATTCTTTTCGGCGCGAACCTCATTGCCCTCACCAAAAAGGACGGAGGGGTGAGACCAATTGCTGTTGGATCAACACTACGACGTCTGGCCTCCAAAATAGCTGTTCGACATATTTTACCAAAATTAAATTTGGAATTTGAACCCGTACAGTTAGGCTTCGGTGTAAAAGGAGGGTGTGAGGCAGCCGTCCATGCCCTACGCTCTTTCCTAACTTACGGACAGCCTGACGTGTTGCTCAAAATTGATGTCAAAAATGCTTTCAATTCGGTAAATAGGGATACCCTGTTGACGGAAATAAAACAACATATACCGGAAATATACAATTATCTTCTGCTCAGTTACGCTGACCCAACAAAACTGTTATATCGTTCTAATGAACTGTCCTCGGAAGTAGGTTGTCAACAGGGTGATCCCCTTGGGCCTGCAATTTTTAGTTTGGCTATAAATCCGATAATCAAAAATTTAATTTCTAAATTCAACGTTTGGTATTTGGACGACGGAATCCTAGGAGGTGATGTGGATACTGTATTTTCGGATCTTTTTTTAATCAAAAATAAATTTGAAGCCATTGGTTTGGAGCTTAATTTTAGCAAATGCGAACTTTTTATAAATAACTGCGTCTTAAATTTAAATGACGTAAAACAAAAATTTAATATTTTAGCTCCAAATATTAAAATCGTTAACAGTAATTCCCTTTACCTTTTAGGTTCTCCGATTTTTGATGAATGTATTTCTGAATATATTAATAATTCAATTACAAAATTTCAAAATTCTGCCGACCGTCTCCTTGAAATTAGTCCACATTATGCACTTAGTATCTTAAAATTCTGTCTTTTCGTCCCAAAATTTACATATGTGCTCCGTTGCTGCTCCTTTTGGAATCACCCTGATCTTTTGACACAAATAGACGACTTAATCAAAATTAGCTTGGAATCAATTCTTAATATGCAGCTGAACGAGCAATCTTGGACCCAAGCATCCCTACCCATCCGTTATGGTGGTTTAGGGATTCGCAAAATTTCCAGTGTCGCTTTACCAGCCTTCCTATCTTCTGTCCATAGTTCAGCGAATCTCATAAGGAAAATTTTAAGGGCATCCCCTTCAAACTTTGAGATTGCTGGCTTGGAAGAAGCTAGAAACGCTTTCGTAATTGCATGCCCAGGTCAAAATTGTCCAGTTACTCCAAATTTTCAGAGGAGCTGGGACGACATTTACTGCAAATTGTCTTATGACAATCTTTTGAGCTGTAGTACAGGTTCGGCGCGTGCTAGGCTTTTGGCCTTGGGTGCGCATGAGGCCGGCTACTGGCTTCACGCGTACCCTTCGTCAAATACAGGAACATTTCTTGAGCCTGACACACTCCGAATCGCAACTTGTCTACGGCTTGGGGTTCCGGTCTGCGTTCCTCATAAATGTCTCTGTGGCAGTGATGTCGACAAGCTAGGACATCACGGACTGTCATGCCAAAAAAGTGCAGGCCGCTTCTCAAGACATGCCGCACTTAACGATATCATACGCCGGTCCCTTGCCACCGTCAACGTGCCAAGTCTACTTGAGCCGACTGGTATTGCAAGAGACGATGGCAAGAGACCGGACGGTATGAGTTTGATTCCATGGAAGATGGGCCGGGTGCTGGTATGGGATGCAACCTGTTCAGACACGCTGGCCCCTTCTCATCTACATGGAACCAACAATAGAGCTGGTGCGGCTTGTGAAGCGGCTGAAAAAGGTAAAGCATGCAAATACAGGGGTCTAGGCTCGGAATATGATTTTGTTCCATTCGGTGTCGAGACCCTTGGTCCGTGGGGTCCTAGCGCTATAAGGCTTTTTAAGGAAATAGCAAAAAGGTTAGTCGACATCACAGGAGACCGAAGAGCTGGCAGCTACCTCGGACAAAGAATTAGTCTAGCTATTCAAAGAGGGAACGCTGCCAGTATCTTCGGAACCTTGCCTAAAGGGACTTCTTTTAATAATATATTTTAGTTATTAAATTATATTTTTTAAGATTTTTTAGTTTTAGGTTCATTTTAATAACTTCAGATGTGTTAGTATTTGTTTTAGTATTTTTAATTACTTTGACTCCAATATATGTTGCAGGCAGAAGTTATTTAAGGTTATTACAATTAGATTCAAATTCATATTTAATTCAGTTACCATATTAAAGTAAAGTAAAGTAAAGTAAAAAATCATTTATTCATTTAAGCTTGTACAAAGCACTTATGACATGTCAAAAAAAGTATATAGAAATAATAATAATAAACGTAAATAAAATAGTACAATATTAACTAGTACACATCGTGAATATACATAATGTGAATCTACCACCGGTTCGGACGTTGCTTCTTATCGAGAAGACTCCGGCAAGAAACTCGATAGTTACTCTTTTCAACTTTGTTTGTTTTACAAAAAATAAATTCAGAGTACAGTCAATGCGAGTAGAAAAAAGAACACAATATTGAGCAGAGGAGCAGATTATTCCTACTATGACCACAAACTTTTGTCGTTCAAGTAATCCTCTACATTATAATAACCTTGTTTCATTAACTTTGCTTTAATTGCAGACTTAAACTTGTGAAGAGGTAGATCAACAAGACTTTGAGGTATTTTGTTAAAGTATTTTACAGATTGACCCACAAATGAGTTTCCCACCTTGTGTAGCCTAAGACTGGGAGTTTTCAATTTGTTTTTATTTCTGGTATTATGTTTATGAGTGTCACTGTTTTTTTTGAACAGATGCAAGTTTTTGCGCACATACATTATGTTATCTAAAATATACTGAGCATGCACAGTTAAAATATCGATCTTCTTAAATACTTCCCTAAGAGTCACGTGGTCTAAGTTTGTAAATGGAGCGGATGGCTCTTTTTTGAAGTACAAAAATGGTGTTCAAGTCTGCAGCTGAACCCCACAACAGTAGACCATACGACATAACACTATGAAAGTAGCTAAAATATACTAGTCTTGCTGTTTCAATATCAGTCAAGAGTCTTATTTTTCTAACAGCACAAGCAGCGGAACTGAGTCTCCCTGCCAGGGCCGTTATATGCGGACCCCATTGTAACTTAGAATCTAAAGTTATTCCTAAAAATACAGTAGAATTTGTTAATTCTAATGGCTCGTCATTCATAGTTACAATAGTATCAACCTGTCTCACATTGGGCATAGAGAATTTGATGCACTTTGTTTTTTTTGCATTAAGTAATAAATTATTACTAGTGAACCAACATAGTACTTTTGAGAGAGTATTATTTACATCGTCAAATGCTTGCTTACCTCTGTCGACTTTAAAAATCAACGAGGTATCGTCAGCAAATAATACTATCTCACAAATATCTTTGACATAGGTAGGAAGATCATTTATATAAATAAGAAAAAGCAAAGGTCCTAATATAGATCCCTGGGGCACTCCCATACGTATGGTGGCACCGGAAGATGCAGTTCCGTTGATACTAACTTTTTGAGTTCTATCTGTAAGATAGGATTGTATTAATTGAGATGAGATACCTGAAACACCGTAATGTCTTAGCCTAATCAGTAATATTTCATAATCCACGCAATCAATCAATCAATCAATATTACAAAATTAGTCACAAGTTCAAAATAAAATCAAATTAAAAATAACAATACCAATAACTAGTCAAGTTCATGCAATGTTATATTATTTTGTACCTCAAGTATTCATTTATACTATAATAGGCATGTCGCAGTAGAAACATTTTTACCTGATGTTTAAAAGATACAACTTCTGTTACATTCAAAATGGATCTTGGTAAATGATTATAAAGTCTCTGCGCCATGCAAAAAATACTGTTGTCAAAAAGTGTCGTTTTGTGGGGTGGAATGCGTAATTTGAAATTATGCCTTTTGCTTTGGTGTTTTTGAAATTTGTCCAGATTATTTTTAACAAATAATACCATTTCATAAATATATATACAGGGTAAAGTAAGCATTCTCCACTCTTTAAGAGTAGTGGTTCTGAGTAGTGGTGATTTTTGATATCAGTGTTGCGTTATATTACAGATATCTGATTATTATAATTATGTTATGTAGGTATTATCTTACCAAATAAACCTTCAAAATACCATAAAAAAGTTATTTTTCTCATTTCACTGAATCAATTTAGGGATTTGTTCAATTCACTAGCTTTGTGAAAAAAATAAAAGGGAAAAGATAAAATTGTGTTGTTATTTTAACATCCTCCGTGATTTAATCAAATCTCTTAGGGAATTGACCAAAACCCTGTTTTTATCATATCCCTGCAACATATTATACACTTTTCCATACGTTTGAACCAATTGGAAAATACCTGTGACCACTCTTCTTTAGACACCTCAGAAACCTCGAAATTAAAGGCAGCCAGTGCATCTTCTTTGCTTTCAAACCTCTACCCCTTTAGTTTTTCTTTAATTTTTGGAAAAAGGTAAAAATCACAAGGCGCTAGGTCAGAGGAATATGTTGGGTGAGGAAGGATTGAAACATTTTTTGAGTTGAAAAAGTCAAGTGGTGTTCCTGACTTCGGTCGCTTGCCACACCAAGCTAATATTACTGTTGGAGCACAAACAGTCACATAACATTCAGAGTTCGCCATTCTTTGATCCTCTAGGACTAAAGTAGCAATATGACCCGTTTTGCAGAAAAACGTGGCGACCATTTGTTTCTGTGTGCTTCGTGCACGGCGACATTTCGTTGGAGTTGGTTCATCTTCAAAACACCATACAGTCGACTGTCGCTTTGTTTCGGAATCATAGTTATATAGCCATGTTTCGTAACCAGTCAGTATATCACTCACGTTTTTTTCTCGAATCACACGATCGCGAATTTATCTATCATGAAGAGGCACCAATCCACCCGACGGTCTTTCTGCTCATCGGTAAGTTTGTGCGGTATCCATCTCGAACAACGTTCGTTATGGTCGTGAATTATGTATTACATTATTTAGTATTTACATTGCTGCTGATCCAATTCCCAGTTCTCGCTTCAGCTCTACATACGTAATTCGTCGGTTTTCACGAATAAGTTTTTCGACTGCACGAACGTTTTCTTGTGTGACCGCGGTTGGCGGCCGACCTGTCTTCGCTTTATCTTCGAGACATCCCCGTCCTCTTTGAAATTCAGCAAACCAATTAAATACTGTTGCTCGTGAACAAGCAGACTCACCAAAAGTAGTAGCCAAAAGTTCAAAACATTCTTGAGGCTTTAAACCTTTTTTATAATCATAATAAATCATAGCGCGAAAATCACGTCGTCTGAGCTCCATTGCTGCAAGCAAATTCCCGCTAAAGACTACTATAGTATAATTCCCGCCCTAATTCGAAAAAATTATGCTCATTCAAATAAAAAATAAAAAATGTGAGTTCAATTTCCAAATATATCAATAGACAACCAGACCAGCCTATAAGATGGTGTATAACTTGCCAGTGTCAATCAAATGAGTATCTAACTTCTTTTGGCATGCCCCTTGTTTGCGTTTTCTTTGACATTGTGAGGTTGTGGTGTGTCATTTGAGATTATTTTCATTTTGTTAAGGAGGTTTGGAGTGTTATTATAATCTCAAACTTTTTACCACAACTTTAGACAATAAAAAGAGCCGAGGTTGTGTTTCTTTTACGTCAGTGTCAATTTGTCAAACATCAACTTTTGTCTTGTTTCATTCCAACTTTGCAATGATTGTATAAGTGCATCTCGCTTGTGGATAATCAGTGTGAAGTTAACGATATAAGTACATAGACAAACGATAGATAGCTATACTTTGGATAAAAAATTAAAATATCTATTTGCTTGATAAACAGGCTGTTAATTTTATACTTCAGTTAGCTATCTAGGGAATAAACTAAGGATTGAGAAGTCGGGCCTGAGTAGAAAATCATGTACAAGTGAGGTAATTTTTAAAAAACTCTCTTGTTTACTTTATTGATTTATGTTAATGACGGCTTAAACGGTTTTGAATTCACGGCGCGCAACTGCACGTGGACGATCGTGCCACGCGAAATGTTCAGATTTCGCGTGGAAATGGCAGGTGTAATAATATGGAAATCTGGTTACCTAAACTCGACTTTAGTTCGAGAGTGATCCATCTGTACGGTACTTAGTAATATTTAATCATCTAGAGCCGTAATTTGGAATTTTTTGCTGTCGAATCTTTAGATATTAAAGTAAGAATTGTTAAATACTAAAATCAAAGTAATTTTCGGTAGTAGTTATTCTGTGGTATAAGCTGCGGTAGAACTCACCCGTCCCCCGGGTCCAGAGCGCACTCGCTGCGGTAGTACTGCGCGGCGCCCCACAGCAGCCACGCGCACATGCCCACCAGGCTCGCCAGGAAGCCGATGAAGTAGCGGTGGTTCCGCGCGCCTATTCGACACAATTTTATACTTATGTCACATTTCATTTCAATGTTTACTTACTTTAGATGAATACACGCTATGGAAAATTAACAGTGTCTTGCTCATCGCTGTTAAGATGACGCACTGAGCCATGCTGTTTTTGTGCTTTCTGCATCAAGTACGTTTGACGTACGATTTTTTGTATGCGGCTAAAATGCTTCTTTTTTTAGATTCAGTTGTACCTAAATTAGTGCAGGATTGTCAACTCTACCATGTTATGTTTGTTTGCAGTGGGCAAAAAACGTTACATCTAACTCTGTATCTACCAAATAATAATAAAATTAGTGTATTACTTTCGAATAGGAAATGACAGAAATCCTTTTTTTTTATGTATTTGGCGTCAGAGGATATTGCCGAGTTTATTTGGCCTAGTTATAATTGGTTTGAAACCCAGTATAAAACTTCCTCGGTTGAATTCCTATTTATTCCGATTTCAGAACGTCAACCCAGATTCAACAGAAGTTTTGTAAGGCATTAAGTGTAGTGATGTGTACGAAATGTGAACGATGAAAGCTCCACAGTCGGGATTGACTCACCGATGCAGTTGCCGACCCACGGGCAGTGGTGGTCGAACTTGGCGACGCAGCGGTTGCAGACGGAGCAGTGCTTGGAGCGCAGCGGGCGCCGCACGAGGCACGCCGAGCAGAAGCGCGCGGGCTCGAAGCCGCCGGAAGCCGACTCCGACAGGTCGATGATGGTCTGCAACCGAGGAACCGAGGATGAGACGACACGGAGGCCATTGTGCACTGTTTTGCAGTTTCTGGCCTTGACTTGAGTGCCGTCCCGAGTACGCTTCCCGGACGGGTCAATTCAGGAAACATTTTTTCTAGATTAGCTCGTGTTTGAATGCTAGGACAGCGTTTCATCTGGTACCTCGTACGTAATACAAGTATATTTCTCCTAATGTGAGACCAATAATCCAATGTCTGGCGATATTAATTTACTTAGATGGACATTCGGCGAAATGGACTGCTGTGGGACAGTTCCTAGCTTTTTTATTTATTTATTTATTTTGCATACCAAAACACAACATAACACAACAAATGCTATTATAAAAATAAAGACATGCACTGCTACAGTAGCAAAAATGTCTGCATTTCAGCATGTGTTAAGACACGGCGGCCGAGCTGTAACGCTGATTTTCAGACGGAGGCTTACAAAGAAAATTGTTAAGAAAAATTTGCTTTAAAAGATCCATGAGTACTTTTTTTTGCTTCAATCTAGACGGATGAAATTTAATTAAATACATAGAATATAGGATTAGAATTAAATAAATATATGAAAATAGATATTACGCTTGTAAAAGATACATTAAATCATACATTATTTATTTCACACTACATAGATACGGCAACCATTTAGATCTGCAATTTTTGCATAGCCAGCAGGTGCCGACCAAACTTACATTTAAAAGTAAACCTAGTTTTGGCTTGCCTAACTGGCGGTGGAAGATTATTCCAACATTTGGTTGCCTGATATCGGAAACTGCCTCGGAAAGCAGCAGTTCTATGTTGAGGGATTCTTAGCTTCCATGATGCACCTCGAATTTTGTATTGAGAGCCTGAGTGTGCCCATACCAATTTGTTTTTTAGGTACTTAGGTTTTTCTGACATTATCGATTACGTCGAATAAAAGACCTGCAAAATGCAATCTACTACGGGCCTCCATTTTCAATAAATTTGTGCTGTTGAGAAAAGGGGTAATGTATGTGGCTTCTGTAAGGCACCTCAAGGCAGAATTCTGTACACGTTGCAATAACTTTTTTGTACGCTTCAACAGACACGGCCTAAACACGGGGAGACAGTAGTTCAGCATTGATAGAGCAAGTGATTCGCACAGTCGTATACGCAATTGTTCATCCAGATTTTGGCGTGTTCTATACAAAACTTCGATCCTAAAAAAGCAACTTTTCGCTAACTCAGCCACATGCTCTTCGGAACGTAGCCCCGCGTCTAATTTTACACCTAAGTTTCGCGCAGACCAGACCCTCTTAATAAGGCTGACAAAAGATTTCTTCTATAAATATCATTGTATTGAAGAAAAAAACTGTGTTTTTACTTTTTTTCTATCTTTAAGAACGGCTGAGAAAATTAGGATCAAAGTGCGCCATTTCATTTAAAAATATTCGAAAACACGCTCGGCCCTCGAACGTGATATGACGTCACGAGTCGAGAGGCGCTGGCCGGTACCGCCGCAACCGCGATGTCCCTGCATTTTAAATCTGTAAAATCTTCGAAAACGTTCATTTAAAATACATGCTGTAAATACTTGTATTTTTCTCATATACTCGACTATATATGGCAACATTCCTCATTTTCAGTTTTTACCCTACATATGCGCAAGTATCCGTCAATAGTCACCTCTGCCGAAAAAAAATTTTTCCTCTGTAGTTTCCAGTGTTGCCAGTCGATTTTCTCAAAAATATCAAAATGTTATTAGTTGCCATAAAACTGCATCCCATTTTTTTGACAGGTGTCATATTTTGAATTTCGACTTTCCGGGGCCCTACCACGAAAACTACCATGAATTTAGTAGAAATTCATATTTCTGGCAACACTCGAATAAATTACCCACAACCGCCCCATACATCGCAATTCGATCGGGTGTTGCCATCCACCAGAAAAATCCTCGCAAAAAAGGTAAATTTCCGTGTATGAAACAAAATGGCCGCCAACGCCGCCACCATATTGTTTTTTTGTCTGTGGATAGGGATGTCAAGTCGAATATACGAGCGCCACAACAAAAAAAAATTGGAAATCCAACGACGACTCTATTCACTATGGTAGCGCAAACACAACCTTAAAGCAGGTTTTTCAATCCAAGATGGCGGCGAAACGGTTTTTTTTAATTTTCAAACTCTTAAAAATGTTTAAAATTGTAAAAATATTAATTAAGAAGACGTATAAAAAAAAGGCAATCGCATAGGAAAAAAAAGTTGATGTCGCAAGAAAAGATAAAATGGCAATGAAAAAAAAAACTAAAAAACCTGCGTTGATTAAAAGTTAACTTTTTTTAAATGACCACTATTAGTTCTTCCTGTGTTTCGCTGGTACCCTGGTCAGCCAACAATCCTGAAGGTCAACATACCAGATATACTCACTTGGAACTTATCGGCTTTGGAGGCGGTGATGACGCCGGGGTCGCTGCGCCAGGACTTCAGGAAGGTGAACCAGAGCGCGCCCGAGCTGGCCACGAACGCCGCCGACGCCAGCACGCTCACCACCGGCCACACGAACACCGCCCACGTTATATAGAACCACGCCTGCAACCATTTTTTATTTTAACACTGTTTTTTTTTCGTTCCATGAGATGAACTGTGGACGGTTTATTTACGCTTTGTCTGCTCATACTTAAAAATTTAGTTCGAACTTTTGCATTTCCGAAAATAGAAGAGTTTGACAGTATGAAGTCATGTAATTAGAACACAGGAATATCTTCAGAGGCAGTAAAAAAGTTACTTTAATATTTTAGCCTGCTAATGCAAATGTACATGCAACACTTAAGGCTGAAAAAGAAGATGTATCACTTACCTTTGTAGCCAAGTACACACTAAGAGGAAATATGTTCTTAAGCTCATCATCAAACAGAAGGTTTGAAATAAAGTGCACCAGAGCATAGAAGCAGACAAGGATGAACATCTTCAGAAGGTAGAATGCTTCCATTTCCAACACCAGACCCGTCAGGTAGAATGCTATGAACGGCATCACAACGACACACCACCAGCGAAATTTCTGAAAATGAAATAAATCTCAAATCCTAATTTATTTATTTTTATTCAGCATACAAAAACTCACTAAGTTCAAGCATTTTCAAATGCAGTACACCTGTGCAAGGAATGTTCATTCTAACATAGCAATAATATGATAGGTTGGGGAAAAAGGTTCTACGCATTTTTTAAGAAAATTCAAAACTTTTTTTTTAATATTTTATTTACATTTAACTAAAGTATGTAGGTGCCATTTTTTTCGATTACTTTTTGCCATCTTGTGTTACCGGTAGAAGAGGTCGACCCAAGAAGCGGTGGCTCGACGTCGTTAAGGGTGACATGTGTGCCAACAGACTCACCACTGAGGATGCACAAGACCGCGCGAAGTGGGCCAAGAAAATAAGAAAGGTGGACCCTGGGACCCCACACACCAGTGTGGGTTCACAACCGGGATAGACCGCACGGATGATGATGACTTTTTGCCATCTTGTAGGTAGGAACATGATCCCATTGCTATAGGAATTTTGAGGCTTCTGGTCAAAATACCACGACAAGTGGTTTTGGCAGTCCTCTCGTGATGTTAACCTGACACTGCCTAAAGAATTCTGAAGAGACCGAAACAGGTGGAAATCTGAAGGTGCAAGGTCAAGACTATACGGCGGATGCATTAACACCTCCCAGCCAAACTCTCTTAATTTTTGGCTAATGAGAGCGTTATCATGATGAAAAACCACACCCTTTCTGTTGATTAATTCCGGCCGCCCGGGTTTCGCCAAGGTCTGTGAAGCCTGACCGGCCTTTGACCACAACCTTTTTCGCACGTTCTTGTCGTACGTGATACACTTTTTATCACCAGTTATCAGCTTCTCCAAAAATGGTTCGTTTCCATTACGTCGTAATAAAGAATCACAAATGAGTACACGGTTCATTAGGTTTATTTCAGTGAGCTCGAGCTCGTGAGGTACCCAAATATCTAGCTTTTTTGGGTACCCAGTTTTTTTAAAATGTGCCAAAACTGTTTTGTGGTCAATTCCCAGTTCTTCAGCTACGTCGTCACATGCCGATCTTGCTCCACTTTTTAAAAAATAGCATCCATTTTTCCGTAATACGTCGACCAGAGCGACGTGCATCTTTGACATCAAAATTTCCGAATTGAAAACGCTTAAACCAAGTTTGTGCTACTCTCACAGACACTGCACTAGGTCCATAAACATCGCAAATTTTTTTTCGCGGCTTGCTTTGCATTTTTACCTTTTTTTAGTAAAATTTTAAAATGTATCGAATTTCTTCATTAGATTCACACATCTTGACAGTAAGAAAAACAAATCCCACCAAAAACATTCTGTAAAAAACTAGCCAAGTCTCGATGGAGCTGCTTGTTTATCTCTAAAAAGTAATGAAATCTAGACAAAGTCGTGCCAAGTCTAAGGTTCCTTACTGCGATTTCTTTATTATTATAGTTAATGTTGTGTGACTTGGCCGTTGAAGGGTACAAAACCAGGTTCTCCATGACACCATTGCACCAATCTGTCGCCAGAACCGCTACCATTGACGATGTAAAACTTTGATTGAATAACCAGTCAATTGTAGGCTTGATAAAGCTGCGTTTACACGTAATGTTATATCTGTTGTAACTACCTATGTTTGTTAAGCGAGATAATAGCCCATACTGGTATTGGTAATGCCAAGGCCAATGGCCATGCCGCCCCCGCCAGGTACCGGTAGAAGAGGTCGACCAAAGAAGCGGTGGCTCGACGTCGTCAAGGGTGACATGCGTGCCAACAGACTCACCACTGAGGCATGCACAAGACCGTGCGTAGTGGGCCAAGAAAATAAGAAAGGCGGACCCTGGGACCTCACACAAAAGTATGGGTTTACAACCGGGATAAACCGCACGGATGATGCTGATGATGATGTACCCTTCAACGGCCAAGTCATACAACATTAACTATAATAATAAAGAAATCGCAGTAAGGAACCTTAGACTTTGCACGACTTTGTCTAGATTTCATTACTTTTTAGACATAAACAAGCAGCTCCATCGAGACTTGGCTAGTTTTTTACAGAATGTTTTTGGTGGGATTTCACTTCTTTTTGTAGAAACGTGGGCATATTGATTTATTATACAGGGTGACTGGGGATTCATTGGCAATCTTTTGAATTAAGAATCTACTCATGATATACAGTACTTTACCCAAGTATGAGGCTATGTAATAGGTACTAAATTGCATATTTTTAACCTTATAAACATCATGTTTAATACTCGGCAATTGTTTATACGGCTTAAAAAGATGAAATTTTGTACCTATTAAATAACCTCATGTCATAGATACAAAAATGCATATTTTTAAACCTTATAAACATCATGTTTAATACTTGGCAATTGTTTATAAGGTTTAAGAATTCGCAATTGTGTACCTATGAAATAACCTCATACTTGGTGAAAGTACTGTATATTATGAGTAGGTTCTTATTTCAAAAGATTGCCAATAAATCCCCAGTCACCCTGTATAAAGCTGCGTACGGATAGCGCGTACCCGGGCACGCGTAGCTGGTTTGTGTTTTCTAATCAGGGTCACCAGGTACTCCAGATCTTCGATTATCCTAGTTTTTATAGTTTTCCCTTTATGTGGCCATTAAACCCTAACTCTGTACCAAATTTCAGCTCTCTGAGTTTATGGGAAGTACTAGTTCTATTTTGATGATCATGAGTGAGTGAGTGTCATAAATGCGAAACTTTGCTTTCGCTTAACTTCGGAACTAAATGACCTACAGACTTGAAATTTTAGATTTTAAGTATGTGATTATAGCTTACTGGATGACGAAAATTTCTGTGTTCTGATCTTATCCAGAGGTTCTCAAATAGTGGCCTGAAAATGCGGCGAAATGGTTTCAGTAAAGGATGGTACGGCAGTGTTTGCTTCGCGCTCGACTTGGCGGGGGCACTGCCGTGCCCCCCGATGAAAACCACACATTTTCCTAATTTTAATTTGGAATTATCTTCTTCAAAATTTTAACTTTTAATGATACCAAAACCAGCCAGATACAAATAGTATAGCCAAAGAGATTTTATTGCAAGTTCATACATACTATATTATTAATAACGAATACTATATTATTATGCGAAAACACTTTTTCCCCAACCTCATATTAAGTAAGATGATAAATAATGATAGAATCGTCAAGTCCTGCTTACCTTATCATAGGCTAATCGTTTTAGAAAAAAGCTCCTATTACTTGTAGCTAGCACATGCTCATTGATCCTGGTCATGACTTTGGCGCCAACCCACATGAAGTCAGCGTTGCTCTGCAGCATCACGAGCGGCGTCACTCCACGCAAGTTGGGCACGTCGAGGCGAGCATTTCCCTGATAAATATAAATATGGGTGATGAGAAGAACTTACTGCAACTGGCAACTTATTGAAAAGTTTTTATTTCATTTCATTGGCTTAATCTAGAAAAAAACAATAACTAATATAATAGGTCTTGCACGGCTTTGGAGTCTCTAAAAAATTTTTTGCATTGATTTATTTGAGTGATTTATTTTATTTTGTCAGTACCTACTACCTAGCTGGTATAAATTTACTAGATTCTTTTAGTTTTAAAAATTTGTGAGTGATTTGTTGTTGTATCTAAAGCAAGACACTAACTTAGAGGAAATTTGATTATAATAAAAAAAAATAGATCCAAATATGTAGGTTAACATATTCTGCTTACCAAAAAAAACTTATGAGTTATTCATCAATTTGTTAGAATGTTTACATCATTTTGTATTTTTTGTAAAAATAATATTTGGTTTTTTTATAGTACGAAATCCAAAACTAATTTATAATGAGCTTTCAGCTGTATAATTATATATTATATCAAATGTGCATGCTGAGAGATTAATGTCTTTAAAAGACATATGATTCTTTAGTGTATACCCAAACATCAATCATCATCTTCAGCATTATCTTTCTAGGGACTTACATAGAGAATCAAAGTGGATATGGCTGTAGTGTTCCTAGCAAGGATAGCCCAATGAAGTGCAGTATTCCCATGAGAGCGGTCTGCAAGATCTGTAGAGGCGCCGAGCGTCAGCAAGAGGCGAGTAGGGTCGACGCCCGACACCTTCCAGCAGGACCACATCAGCGGAGTCATGCCGCCCGCGTCGTGCTCGTCGGGAGACACCCCACGCGCCACTAGGTACGCCGTCACCGCCGTGTGCCCGAACTGCGCTGCAAGGTGCAAGCACGCGCATCCCTCGGCGTCCCGCAACTTAGGGTCGGCGCCCGCGCGAACCAGCAGCACGGTCGCCTCCAAGTGACCCTGCCTAGTAGCCCAGTGCAATGGAGTTGACTGAAGCTCGCCTCCGAGCGCATCAACGGCAGCCCCCTTTGAGAGCAGGTACTGGATGATTTCGCGCCGGTTGTTTATCGCAGCCCAATGTAGTAGGGTCACAGTTTCACGGTCGGGCTGATTCACATCCCAACCCGCCTCGATGAGCTCTTTGACGCGAGAGAATGCTCCATATTGCGTCGCCTTTACGATGTCAAATCCGCTGTAGTCGCGCTCTAAAGGCACAGGCGGCGGGTCCCGCGCTTGCAGCCCGTCGCCATCGTGCTGGGCCTTACCGCACTGGCCAGTACCGGCGGACCCGCAGGTGCTGTCGTACATGCTTGCTCAGATTTTCCAAGGGGGAGCTGACATAATTCTGAACTAAATCTCGTAAAGGAATACACCTTAACACTTGCGACAACTCTCTAAGATAACGATAACCGATAACAGCGCAACTGGCTCTGTATCAATTTGTTACAAAAACTAATTTTGTATTATCAATTTTGTATTATCGCTAGTTTTGATTTTTTTTTGATAAATTCGTTGCTCGGTCGCTGTTCGACGCTGTCAAAATCCTTACTTCACTCACGCTCACAGCACAGATTAACACAAAAAAGAAAGACCTTTCCTTTCCATTGAATGACAATTTGACCACAGTTATTGAGGCAGTGTTTGACATTTCACCAAATAACTGCCATTGACATTCACATGAACATTATGAACGTACTTCGTACCAACATTCCGATATAAAATAACTCGATAAACTATTAAAAATGTGTACTTTCGCGTATGGGTATTATGTGGCTTAACAGTTAAACGTTATTTTGCTTTTATTTTATTCAAGCAACAGAAAAACAGAGAAACGTAAAAAAGCAAAAGAGTTCTAGTAAATGGAGATTTATACTACTTAAGTACGAATACGTTATCCTCTAGTCTAGTTTAAGCAAGATCTGGTTGATAAAAAGTTTCAAGACCCGGTATAACATCGACAATGTCTGTGGCAAGAACAAAAGCAAAAGTGAATTTTAACTGTCATAACTGCTTATTAATAATGAAACTTACCTTTGATAAATTCAAAGTTGGTGCAGCCCACTGTTCTAATCTCTTCTTGTTATTAGTTTGCATGATAAAAGCTAAACTTCCAAAATGCAGTAGGTAAGCTAATTATGCTAATGCGTTTAGGGGTCCACGATACATGATTTGCACAAGCTTGGAGAAACACATCCCGTGTTCTCGCATCTTTTGGAAATCTAAATAAAAATTAAACGTACCAAAAATCCGATATCTATATTTTGTTTGACTATAACTGCCCTCAGCACTAACTTTGATGGATAAATTAAAAGTTTTTGCTTTCGGAATATGGCAGACTGCGAAACAGTAACTTTTAATAGGGACTTTTTTATTGTATAATAATTATGAAGGATCTTTAAAATACAATTATAGATTTAACATTTTAAGAGTATATTATGTAGTTTGAAAATATGTTGTAAAACTTAGTAAATATGACTTATTTGCAAACAGTAATCTCTCCCTAATTCATTGGGTATCTATAGCTATAAATGTTATAATAATAATAATTAAATTATAATAATTATAATAAAAACTAAATAATTATAATTATTTAGTTTTTATAATTATAATTCATAAGTTGTTTTTATTGTCATAAATCTTTGTTTTTGTAGGAAAACTGTACAAATTTTATACCTAACTTTAATGTTAAATAAAGAGAATAAATGACAATAGTTAATATGAAAAACAGGTTTTAGTTTTGTTGGTTTATTGCACTTTAAATGTTACGCGAAATATATCATGTATGATTATTCGTAACAAAGTAGCGACACTTAATGATGAATTTTGTTGGGTTTCTTTTCTAAATTTTGATAAATACTTGATAATATTTAGACGAAATTATATAAAAGATGGAAAGAAACGCTATCCTTTTGTACACTGGATGTTTCTGATCTCTTTTTGCAAGAAAACACGCTGAAAATCGGCATTTTTTGGTCTTAGCGTAGGTACCGCGTGTACCGTGACATGCAGAATAACTTGCGATCGCGCGTCAACTAGTTTTATAAAACCAGCATGACCGGTGGTCATTTGCGCTTGACAGAGGGGAAAGCCTGTCAGTAGCGTCTCCAGTCTGAATGCTCTAAGGTTGCACGGGTTTATGAAAAGATCTGTGGTTTATCACGATTTTTATAACTGTGCACCTCGAATAGTCAAAATCGTTAGCATAGAGAAAATAATCACTACGTTTTAAGAGTTGGCACTTCCCTACACCACCCACTAAACCTAATTAGGAACGTACTTTGTGCCAACCTTAAAAATAGTAGTACCAACATTAGAACAGCAACTGCCACACGTTTTGACACTAGGGCTTGAAAAATCCAGACTGCCTACTTATCGATATCGTTGAATGGGTGATTACGCGTAGCTGACAATTTCCGTCGTATAATATTAAATAAATAGGTATATAACATTTTTAACTTTCTTGTTGCATTTTTTTTTTATATAGCCCATCAAGATGACCTCACTCCACCTGATGGAAAGCGGTCGTGAGGTCCAGATATGAGGTTGACAAGCCCAGTCATTCAAACGAATCACTGGGCTGGCCATCCTCACCTTGAAGGCCTGCAGAAATGCCTTTTCACGCCCCGCTTGAAGAACCCGGGACTATAAGAGGAAGGAAACACATGTGCTGGAAGAGCGTTCCACGTCTGGATGGTACGACAAAGAAACGAGTCACCGAACCTTTTAGTTCGGGCCAACAAATGTTGAATTGTGTGTGGGAGACGCCGTAGTCCAGCACGCGTGGTACGGGAGTGGAAAGGTGAGGGTGGGATATGCTGGAATAACTCGTCAGAGCATTCTTCATTCGCGGACGGAGACTTTAAGAGCTTCTGGAAACAAACAAATAAATTAAATCCTAAATCTGGCACCCCTGTGAGCATTGATGGTACTAGTGAACCTAAAAGCATTGCCAACGTTTTCAAGGACCATTTTATGGTAAAATCGCCTTTCAGTAGGTCGGATGCTGAGATGGACGGTGGTGAGGCCAACATGCAGGGAGCAGAGCGCGGTATTACCTTGACTGCGAAAGACATCGCTTCAGTCATAAAAAACATGCAAAGAGGTAAGTCTCCCGGGCATGATGGCCTCAGCATCGAACATTTCAAGTATGCAGGATTTCACCTACCTCGAGTGCTGGCGATGCTTTTTAAATTATGTTTGGGTCACTCATTTTTGCCGGAGCCGCTGATGAGAACGTTGGTAATTCCTGTGGTAAAAAACAGGACCGGGGATGTGTCCGATAAGAGCAATTATAGACCCATCTCACTTGCCACTACTGCAGCAAAGGTGCTTGACAGTGTGCTTAATCGATGCCTCGGTAGCTATTTGAATCTTAACGATGCGCAGTTTGGCTTTAGAGCTGGGCTGTCTACCGAGAGTGCAATTTGATCACACAGAAATTCTTGTCACAGATTGGTTAAGTCACACAGTGAGGTATTTATACTGCAGAATAGAACTTGATCACACAGCCATTCTTGTCACAGATAGTTTAAGTCAAACAGTGAGTTATTTATACTGCAGAATAGAATTTGATCACACAGCCATTCTTAGCAAAAATATGTTTTGTCACACAGTTTAGTATTTACAATTATGTATTCATACTCCAGGATAGAATTTGATCACACAGCTATTCTTTATATCACACAGACTGACTTGTTCACAAAGCTGTCTTTTATGTCACACAGACTAATTAATTCACTATCTCTTTCAGTAGCAGTATAGGATAACAGGATTTTGCAGTATATTACAAGTAGTGAATGGTATCAAATAGCAGTTTATTTACATTTTAATGCACATGTATTTAGTAGCAATATCTATCAGGTAACCACGAGAATCAGAGTGTAGATTATTTGCCTTCAACGTTAATTAAATTTACATGTTTAACAATTGTTGCTTCGAACCAATACATAAAATAGTTGGAATGATTTGAGATAATACTTAGTTAATTCATAAGGATTATTAACAAGACTATACATTATAATCTTTGAATGTATCTATGTACGTACATATAAAATTATTATTATTTTTTAAATCATTTTATTTATACAATTTTATGTAGCTAAGTTATTCAAATCCATGTACAATTTTTTTTCCATAATAAGATTCATAGGTATGAAATACCGACTAATATTACATCGTATCTCTTGTTAATTGTAACCTGATTTCTACCTATGAATAAATTAAAATATCGTTGGTTATTGATAAACGTCAATCAGCATAACAATGTAAACGTTCCTTTTTTTTATACATATTTCTTAATCACCAAGTCTACACCAAGTATAATTGATCAAATGATCAATTATGTACTATATTGTTTTTTTTAAAATATTCTAGACTATAATCATCGTGAGTGCACCCTACTACGAAATATTCCATTAAAACAGTTTAACTTTCTAAAAGGTCAATCAAATCATCACGATCTACTTCGTGGTCACTACCAGAAGTATCATCATCAGAAATAGCAGTTTTTACCTGTAACGATCGCACTAAATCGCCTGTAACCTTTCATCCCCTTGATACTGGTTATGGTGTAGCGATTCAACAAATGATCAGCCTTACATACTTTATAAGGACCTGTATATAATCCATCGAGTTTTCTTGTGACTTTGGCAGTGGTGTCTCTAGATACACCCCCTTTCCATAAAACAAGTTGCCCAATGTTATATCTTGTAAATTTTTTGTGTCTTTTATCAAACCTACTTTTCATGAGGGTCATGTTCCTATCAATACGTAGTTTAGCAGATTCCCTTCTAGATTCTAGATTTTGTCTTTGAGAGTCAGCATCTAGACGTTGGTCTACGGGAAAAGCCGGGAAGCGAGTATTAGTATGACCAAACATGAGGTTAAACGGAGCGATGCCCGTAGTAGAATTGAGGGTGTTGTTAATACCCCAAACAACGTCAGCCAGTTTATTGTCCCACGCACACTCACTTTCCGACATAGTATTTAAGCCATTCAGTAAAGTGCGATTAACCCGTTCTACTTGACCATTTGAGCGGGGACTTGCTAAAGCATTCAAAATATGTTTAAACTGCATCTCATCAGAAAACTGTTTGAAATAGCGACTCGTAAACGCCTTTCCTCTATCAGTGACTACTCTGGTGGGGTTACCGAACTGAGTGAAAATGTCTTTCATAATTCGAATACTTTCGACCGAACTACAATTTTTAGCTGCTTTTGCAAATACAAATTTTGTGAAAGAATCTATGACTACCAAAACATATGTATTTCCTTTACGAGTTTTGACAAATGGGCCTAAATGGTCTGCATGCAATGTATGCATTGGAGCGGCTGCTTTGGCAATCGGATTAAGTTCCCCTTCTAGTCTACCGTGGTTCCCTTTCCCAAACGCGCATTGCTGACATGACTTTATGTATTTGCGAATAAAACGGGTCATTTTGGGAAACTAAAATTGAGCCTTAATGGTATTCTCACATTTTTCAAAACCTGGGTGCCCTATTTGATCGTGCATCTTTTGTAACAAGCCATACTTAGCTAATTTTGGAATGACGAATCTTTCCCCTGCAAGAGTTTTCCGAAACAAGATGCCATCCTTCTCTACATAATTAGCCCTGATATCTGAATTTACTCTCGGATCACGCAAATGAGATAAAATATTCTGGATATTTTCATCCTGCATTTGCAGAGTCATTAACCAATCTGAGTTATCTATAATGAGTACTGGAAGCGGAGTGGGATTCCTACTTAAAGCGTCTACGTGCTGCATACGTTTGCCAGGCCTGTATTCTATCTCCAAATCAAAATCTTGGATAGTTAGCCACCAGCGGGCAATGCGAGGAATAAGGTCTTTTTTAATCAAGGTAGTTCTGAGAGCAGCACAATCTGTAACCACTTTAACTGGTATCCCAGTTAGATAAATACGAAACCGTTTGAGAGACTCTACCTCCGCAAGGGTCTCGAGCTCATAGCTATGGTAGTTCTTTTCTTCGTTGGAAGTGACTCTGCTAAAGAAAGCAATCGGTTTTAAACTTCCGTCTCTCTGATATTGCAAAATAATCCCACCTAGACCTGTCTTACTGGCGTCGGTGTGAAGTTCAGTTTTAGCGTCTTTATCATACAACCCCAAAACTGGCCGTTCCACTAATCGTCTTTTCAATGTCTCAAAAGCGTTTTCTTGATTAGGACCCCAGTGCCACTCAACACCTTTCTTTGTGAGTTCTGTGAGTGGACGAGCTATCTCAGCAAAGCCTTTAATGAATTTTCGGAAATAAGATGTAAGACCTATAAATTGTCTGATTTCATGGACGTTTTTTGGTCGTTTGTATTCAGCAACACAATTTACTTTCGCCTGTCCGGGTTGTATAGCAGTGATTTCATGACCTAAATAAGTGGCAGTTGATTTTAGGAAAGAACACTTCTTTAAGTTCAGTTTTAGATTTGCTTCGTTCAGCAAGTGCAAAACTTGTTCTAACAATTTCAACCCCTCTTCGACACTTAGAGTAGGTATCATGACGTCATCTAAATAAAGAGCTATATCTTTGCAAACTCTACCTAGAGTCATTTGGATAAGTCGAGAAAAAACAGCAGGTGCGTTTGCCAGACCGAACGGCATTTTGAGAAATTCATATTATCCCGACGGTGTGACAAACGCAGTTTTGTTAATAGACTCTACATTGATTGGCACTTGATAATAGCTTTGAGCTAGATCTAGAGCTGTAAAAAAACATTTCCCTGACATCCTAGTCACTTGGTCTTCGATGTGTGGCAATGGATACCGATCTTTAACAGTTCGCGCATTTAGGGCCCTATAATCAACACAAAGCCTGTAATCGCCCCCCTTTTTCTTCACTAAAACAACTGGGCTGGCGTACTCAGAGAACGACTCCCTAATGATCCCTCTAACAGATCCTCGATTTTCTCGTTAACTATTTCATTTTCCTTGTGTGATAGCCTGTAAGGTTTGCAGTAAACAGTCTGATTCGTGTTAGTCTGAATATGCATCTCAATCAAATCTGTGCAACCTAGATCTTTTGTGCCCTAGCAAATGAATTGCCATATCTATTAAGCAAGTCCAATAATTGTTTCATTTCAAAGTCATTAAGGTCACCTACATTAATATCCGACTGTGTAATTTTGACTCTATCAAGCTCACCCTCCCTGACCATAAAAACATCCGGACTTATTTTTAAATCTTGATTCTCCATTAACTCTACTCTCACTATCAATCGTTTAGCTGCCCAAACACTGTCTTCGCCCCCTACATTAATTATCCTCAGAAACGGCTGATTTGATTTAATAATTGTTTCTGGAATAAAATAAGACATATTCCCCAACTCAAAATACACTGCATGAGTAAGAAACGTATGCTCCTGCTGATCACTATATTTATAGTCTATATACACCTCAACAAATGCGTAACTATGTTTAGGAATTGTGATTTTTTCTTTTAAATATACTGGAAATTTTGTAACGAGTACATCTTCGCTGAGTTGAAAAGCTGATAACATATCTATTAAATTGTTAGAAGAAACAAAATTTGCAGAGGTGGCTGTAGTAACTGAGCTGATGTTTTCTTGATTAATCATTGTTTGTCCAATAATCAAGTCTATGTCGGCCATTTTACAATTGGTCACTTCCGTATCGCCTTTTAATATCAATCCATCAACTAACACCGCAATTTTACACCTGCCTAGCGATTGTATACAACCACCCCCAAACCCTTTCATTATGACAGTTGACGGATGAATTTCAATTTGTAAGTTTTCTGCCATACTGATTGTAAGAATATTAATTTTACTACCCGTATCAATGTAACCAATCAATTGTAACCCGTTAACAACCACATTTCGCTTATAAACATCTAAATAAATATCATAAGAGATATGTAATATGTTTCTGACCTGTTGTGTTTGTTGACGCGATGAGCTCGGAGCATACCAACATGCTGCTGTCGTATGTCCTGGGCGGCGGCAAGTCTCGCAGCGCTGTAACCTGCAGTCCCGCGCTTCATGCCCGGCGCGCCGACACACAAAACACACCCTCGGCGCGATTTGTGTTGATGTTCCAGGAAGCGGATTTGCGTTGCCTCTCTTCCATGTGCTTGATGTAGACTTGCGGGATGTATAAGCTGTCTCCACTCGTTTGAAATTTTCCAACATAGAGTTGCTCAGGCGTTTCACACTTATAAGCCTTTGTGTTGTTTCGCAGCTCTGCCGGTAGTCCTCGAATAATGCACGAAATCGCGTCTTCTCCACCAATTTTGCACTTTCTAAGCAAAGACAATTTTTCATGATAGTATTTTGTCATTGATTCACTATCCACTTTTGATCTTGCTAGCATTTGTTCCAGCTTATCCACAAAGTCTGTAGATCGAGGGAACGCTGTTTGCAGAGCGGTTTTCCACTGATCCCAAGTAAGATTATAATCTTCTAGATCTTCATACCAGTCCCTCGCAGACCCTCGCAGGCGTAATTGCATAATAAACTGACGATCCTTGTTATTCCATGCATAAATATCACCAAGCTGGTCAATTTAGTGTAACCATCCAATCACGTTGTTGTTTTGGTCTTCTGGACGATATTTTGGTATCAATTCGGCGTCTGTTGGCGATACGCGGCGTTTTTTGTACGATGATTCGTGCTGATCGGGTAGAAAAAAAATATCTGCATTTTCTTCCTGTTGTTGAATGCAATTGTCTTCTTCAGTTTCAGTGGTCATGGATTCGGAGTCACCGTGTCTTCTTTTCCTTCGTCCGAGGCCGTTAACGTACGGGCCAGACATTTTGACTCCCTATCACACTTGTGAAGTGTTATCAGATGTAGGTCAGGGTGGCGAAATAATTACACAGCACTGCAATGGTTACCGCTATTTATTCGGGAAGCGTTACCCCGTAACAATATAACAGAAAAAATTATATTAAATAACACTTGCACTCCGATTTATTTCTCTCACAATCACCTCCGCTAAAAACTTACAACATTAAAATCACAATGTTAACTAATAAATTCTGATAAATCTAACTTGAATACATTTCACTGACCTAAATAGATGAAAAATATATTTGAGCCGTTTAATTAGGTTTAATGTGACTAAATCAATTCATAGACCATTATTTAATTATTCGTAATTATCAACGGAAGTGCCGTAGGCGGAGCGTGATATCCCACCGGGAATGGTCGGTAACACATAATATGAACTTATTTTCAGTTAGTCTTTGTATAGGTAAATACGCCAAGTCCTTATTTCCAGTTAACTTTACCCATAAAAGACATCTAAAACGAATAATAGTTTATCGATAAGTCGTGCGCATCACTACTTGAAATTAATTAAACGTTGTTGTCTATAAACAAAGCGGTAATTTTACATCATTTTAATTCAGTAACGAACGTGATGTACTATTAAATCTACAAAACATGTTACGAGCGCTGGCAATGTTAAGGAAAGGGACACCCTCACATTGGATCCGCTATCTCAGTTGGCCCGCTGACCTTGTCATTTGAAATATAAACCTTCTCTTCTAGACAATAAAGCATATTTTTGTATACCCAGTTATACAGATTGCACATTCCAGTTGTACATAAGTACTGATTACTTCCATGGCAGTACCTATTCTGTCTGTGCTATTCTGTGGTTCAACGTCAAAGCTTGCGCGGTTGCAGCCTTGTGTCTGCTCCACATGAGTGAAATACAAAAATGGAATTGCCGAGTCTACGTAATAAAAAATGGCTAGTATTTAACTGCAAATCAAAAAATCTTCCTTTTGTATGACATAAAAATCCCAATACCCATCAAATATACCGATTAAAAAAATAGCTACCTCGAAATATTAATATTTAAGCATCAATAAAATGTGTGTTCGTGACTCATTACTATTTATTTAAATGTAAAGCATACCTCATAGTTGAGGTGAGGCCTGTGCTCAGCAGTGGGACGTATATTATATTATTTCTAAATAAAGACCTTCATAGTCAGATAACATTTACAAAAAAAAGTACAGGTGCAAAAACGAATCACTAGACAGGCAAATAACATAGTACTGCATACACCACGTACAAATTATGGCAAACGTAATATTTTACGAAGGCGCACGATTTTATAATAAACTCCCTAGAGACATAAAAGAAGTTCAGGCATTTACAACATTTAAAAAAGTGTTAAAGCAGCATGTTTTACGGGTTCACTCATTTAGTTCAGGATTATCACGTATGAAACTAAAAAAAACCCAAGTATTTACAATGGATTACTTCTACCTAATAAAATTTAATTTAAATTAATCATCATGAAATTTTAAACGAATTGATATTGTTTAATTAAATTGTTATAATAATGTAAATTAACAAATATTAATATATTATATTATGGTAAATAGTTTCATTGTTAAAGCAATAATTATGTTTTCTGAAATTTGTATTGTAAAATGATAATTTTTATATGCAATTGATATTTGTATGCCGTTAATGTATAGCAGATTAATATAATATTATGTAATAATTAACTTAATAAACTAAGTATACTAGCGAAATTTCTTAGTAACGCGAGTAACCTAACCACTACTAAAGTTAACGGCAGTTTAAGCACTGCGCGCGACATAACCGGGCGCTTAGATTTTGTAATGTAAAATGTGAACTACCCTCCTAAGTATTTGTTATTTTTTGTCACACTAACTTTAATGTTAAGCCGGCTCGCTAATCGTATATTCAAAACTGATTTCTCATGTAAGTGATTTTTTATCTTAATGAGAAATAAAGAATTTCTAACCGTATATTATGCTGTATTTATTTTTTGTTTTTGTATGGGTAAACTAAATAAATATACAAAAAAAATATCACAAACAGTTTTTCATTCCGCGACTATTTAAGAAAATCCACCTAACTAATAGTTATTTAGCCATATTAGACGTGATTGCGACGTATGGGGATCAAGCTTCACATGTTGAATGTCTTCAAAGGTTTCATGTTTTCTTTTGTAAGGTTCACTAATTTAATGAGTATTTTAAATTATAAAAGTTGTTGAATTGACTAGAATCATTCGTTCACTAAGTGATATAAAAGATGGCGGACGGTGGGTGGGGGCATTGCTACTTTAAATATTAGGGTTGAGAGCCTTCTGCGCTCACCCTACAGACCGGTGAAGCTGCTAAGGCCGTCGAGGCCAAGCAGCGGCGTCCATACAAAAAAAAAAAAAAAAAAAGGTGGGGGCATTCTGGTCTCGACCGTTGAATGGTGTGGATGTTCTGATAAGTTACGGAGTAATATTAATATTGTACCTGGATGTTGAGAAAGGAGAATAAATCAGTTATATCCAAGTGGACGGTGTTCTACTACAAATCAGAAGTGGTAAGTATATGCTCACATCACTATAGTTTTTTTGTGTTAAAGTTGAAAATATAAGTTGCTCATGTTTGTGGAATAAACTTTTAATTTAGTGGTGCGGTGCGATGTAACAACCGTCGTTTTAATATGAAATAACTTTAAATAATAATAGCCGTTGGCTAGGTAACTAGGGTATCCTGTGTGTGATCGAAATATACTAAATGTTTCAAGAAATAAGCATTGCTAATATCATTTATTGTACGTTGGGGGTATTTATTTTATTAATCGGTTTGATAAACGTTCTTTAGTATTAACAGTTTTTATTATATTTCAAAGGTAGAAGGCTAAATTGTAAGTGAATTCCATTTATATAAATTAATCATCTATTTAAGTGTCAATGATGTGAATCTGAAACATTTATTACTCTCCTAATCCTTATTTTACGCTTTTTACAAATGCCTACATTCGTGTATGAAACGAAACATCCCAACGGCTAGTGCAAGTAACAACAAGATAAATTTGCTTTAGTCAAAGTAAAAAATATTAATAGGGTCAAGGTCATTTTGAGGTCATATTATACTTAGTGTGGGTAAGGTATTCCGCTAGTGCAAGGAACAACTATAAAGTTTGCTTTCAGTCAAGGTCAAAACTTATGATCTACTAGGATCAAGGTCATTTTGAGGTCATATTATAAGAGTGGGTATGGTGTTACGGGTAATCTAAAAGTAGACCAAAAATGTTGTGAAAATTGAGCTAGGACGCACCGTTTTCAAGATATGGCATGTTTTCCGTTTTTATTTTAGGATTTGCGAACCATTTTAAACCGTTTTCGTTTTTGTCCGAGATAAAGATAATGGAGCGAGTCAGACATGGTGGAGGCCGCCGCTTGCTGACACCAGAGCGCGCCACATCGAGTCGTGGCGGAGAGCGCGCCACATCGAGTCGTGGTGGAGAGCGCGCCACATCGAGTCGTGGCGGCACTGGCGGCAACCCAAGCAGACGGAGCCGGAGCCGTCTGCGGAGCACGGAGCAAGATCGCCGAAGCCGCGGCCGTAGTTCTACACGTCGCAGCGAGCGCAGTCGGAGCATTCGGGAAAAGGAACGTGAGTTGGAACGGGAACGTGACAGAGTCAAAAGGTTGGAAAAGGAAATCGAGCGCCAGCGAAGTCGCCTGAGATCTACGTCAAACCTTAATATCACAAAAAGGGCTTATTAAATCAGGTCAAGTAGGCGCAAACAAGCGAAGCTACGATCGTAAACAGGATGATAGTGAACCAGCTGCCCGTTCTCGCAGAAGATCAACAAGTCCAGCTTTTTCAACTAAAGATATAGTTAATTTATGAAATTCTATTAAACCGACCCCACCATCAACGGTAGCACACGCCTCAAACGATTTCAATCATGAAAATATATTACCTGATTTTGACCCGTCATCGAAAAATCAAAGAGTTGACATTTGGTTTCGGAAGGTGAACGAGTGTGCCACCGTTTATGGGTGGGACGATAAGACGATTATTCATTTTGCCATGCAGAAGCTCCAGGGATTGGCCAAAACCTGGTATGAAGGCTTAAATTCGTGAACAGAATTATGGCCAATCCCTGGAAGACATGCTGAGACGTAAAAGCAGAGGTAATGAGCCAATAGAGGTGTATTTCTACGAAAAGATTGGTTTACTTAACCAGTGTGACATCGTCGGCAAGCGCGCGGTTGATTGCGTTATACACAGTTTGAGCGATAGAACACTAAAGACTAGCGCATTATCATTACGGGTGTGAGGACCCTGATCAACCTTTAAGGTTCCTTATGAGCAAAAAAGATACGGTTCAAGCGGCATCCCCGTATGATCGCTCAAACTATAGAAATAGGTTTATGAACGATACAAGAGCAGCTCAAAATCTTAATGGCAACGAAAAATCTTAGGATGAAAAGATTGGCACTGTGCAGTGGGGTCTAAACAATACCTGCCAAAGAACCACGGGCAGGACCCCAGCAGAAGTGATGTTTGGAACATCTATGAATGCAGAGCTAGATCCAAAACTAAATGAGATTAGATAAAACACTCGTGAAGACAACGACGTAATAACCATAAGGGAGGAAGTTAAAGACAGGATTCAGGAAGAATAAATTAAGCAAAAAGCTAGTTATGATAAAAACAGTAAACCGGCCCGGACGTACAAGTTAGGTGAATTAGTAAAGATAACAAAAGTAGCTTTCAATAATGAAGGTAAAAGCACAAAGCTTATGCCTTCGTACATAGGACCGTACAGAATTGTAAAAATATTAGGTAATGACCGCTATAAGTTGGCTTCAATACCAGGTCTCACCGGCACTAGAAATAAACGCAAAACAACTGTTGCTGCCGACCGAATGCTACCTTGGGTACACCTAGCGGTTCTTGAGGTGTAATAGTGACTCTGACGATGATCTTGTTAATTTTTCTGCTTCTGAGGGTGATGATTGATATTATATTTTTATTGTACTATTGTATTATACTAATAATATATTTGCCGTAATAATAATAAAATTCTTAGTAAATTAGGTTGAGAAGATAATAAGTGCTTCACAAATAACGATTATATAGAAGGCGAATTTCTAGGATAAATGTACATGTATAAATATATAGGAAAACAATTAAAACTAGGTAAATGATTGTGATATTGTTGACAGTTGTAAAGATAACATTAATTATTTATTATAGATTTGGCGATTGTTATAAAATAGTAAAATTACTATGAAATTTATTGGTTACTGTGAATTCAAGAAAAACATATTACATACTTACGTATTCTTAATAGAATTGGATGGTTTATTAAGAATGATTTCACTTTATTAGAATCTGGTTTCCATTTTGATTACTATTAGGTTGGTTTAAATCTTTATTTTCAATAATAATAATAATAATAATTTATTTATTGCAGTAAATGTGGTACATATAGGTATTACATTACATTGGTTTCTCACATTTAACCAACAACAATTGGCATGCAATACTTGAGAGACAGGCACTTAAAATCGAACATGAATTAAATAAAGAGATTAGGATTAAATTGTTTAAATTAATAACATAATTATTAAATTTTAATTTTACTATCAATAAATTCATTAACACTATAATAACATTTTTTAGTCAACAGCTTGAATAAGGCACATTTAAATTGTTTAGAAGGCAAGGCTTTTATAGCCTCCGGCAACTTATTATATAACTTAATACACATGTTATATGAGTTTTTTTGCCAAACTGTCGTCGAACCAGATGGCACCACCAAACGATTCGGATTCCGGGTCAAGAATTTACAGACATCACGTTTCTTACTAAAAAGCTCTATATTATTTTTGGTGAAAACACATATCTCGAAAATATACATGGATGGCAAAGTTAACAAATTTATTTTTTTAAATAGTGGTCGGCAGGAATCCATGGGCCCAGCTCCACACATGGCCCTGAGACACTTTTTTTGAATTATAAATGCACGCCCAACATCCACCGAATTCCCCCACAGAACAAGGCCATATCTCAAGGCAGAGTATACGTAACCATGGTACGCAGTAAGCGCAGTCTTTTGATTACTGAGCCTCGTGAGTCTGTACAAAGTTGGTTTATCTTTATCAAGGCTAGTAATATTCTTCAAGGTTGGTTTATCTTTATCAAGGCTGGTAATATTCTTTTTTTACGGAGAATCTCTGCTAGAATTGGATGGGTTAGCAGAGATTATAGTTGGTACGGAGAGTTTTTCGAAGCTGTAAGAATTGGATGGGTTTACAGCTAAAAAAAAAAACTGAGTTTAATGTTGGTATTCAATGGTTGGTTACATTTTAAGTTGGTTGGGTACATTTTAAGTTGGTTGGGTACATTTTAAGTTGGTTGGTTACATTTTAAGTTGGTTGGTTACATTTTAAGTTGGTTGGTTACATTTTAAGTTGGTTGGTTACATTCTAAGTTGGTTGGTTACATTTTAGTTGGTTGGTTTTTAATTGGAACTGAGTGTACTTATATTTATGTGTTTAAATTCAGTTGTTTACCTATTCATTAAGTATATAATGTTACGTATTCTGTAAGTGCTCTCCCCCGCCGAGTGTAAGGTTAATTGGGCTGTATTTGCGTCTTCTTGGCACCGTGTATGAGGACATACACGAGGTCAGGATGGACGAGTGTAAGGTTCACTAATTTAATGAGTATTTTAAATTATAAAAGTTGTTGAATTGACTAGAATCATTCGTTCACTAAGTGATATAAAAGATGGCGGACGGTGGGTGGGGGCATTCTGGTCTCGACCTCTGTGTCTCGACCGTTGAATGGTGCGGATGTTCTGATAAGTTACGGAGTAATATTAATATTGTACCTGGATGTTGAGAAAGGAGAATAAATCAGTTATATCCAAGTGGACGGTGTTCTACTACACTTTTTTGGGGTGTTGACGTTTCTGGTTCAGTCTAAAACAATGTTTCAATATTGATTGGTGAAAATATTTAAGATCTTTGAAATACCTTATTTCCGAATAAGGTGCTTTTATTTTATCCAAGCAACAGAACAGAAAAACGTAAGAATGCGAAAGAGTTCTAGTAAATGAAGGTTCATACTACTTAAGTACAAATACGTTATCTTCTAGTTATGCTGGTTTTGGTTATTAAAAAGTTCCGAAAGCCGGAATAACGTCGACAATGTCTGTGGCAAGAACAAAAGCATAGGTGAATTTTAACTGTCCAAAGTTGGTGCAGCTCACAGTCCAGTGCAGTCACAGTCAATCTCTTCTTGTTATTAGCTTGCATGATAAAAGCTAAACTTTCAAAATGCAGTAAGCAAATATTGTGATCGTGCGTTTAGGAGTCCACGATACATGATTTGCACAAGCTTGGTACGTACCAAACGAAGAAAAAATCCGATATCGATATGTTGTTTGATTATGTACTCCTTAGCACTAACTTTGATGGATGTGGCCATGTTTTTAAATTTAATGTTATTGTTTTTGGAATATGACAGACTGCGAAACAGTGACTTTTGATGACGACTTTTTTATTAAATTATAATTATTACGGATCTTTAAAATACAGTTATAGAAATAACATTTTGAGAGTATTTATGTAGTTTGAAAATATGTTGAAAAACTAAATAAAATTGACTAATTTGCAAACAGTAATCTCTCGCTAATTCATTGTGTGTCTATTGCTATAAATCTTATAATAATAATAAATGACAAAGGTTAATGTGCAAAACAAGTTTCAATTGTGTTAGTTTATTCCACTTTAATGACACGCAAAATATGTCATCATTCATGAACGATTAATCGTAAAAGTGGCAACACTTATTGATTGAATTTATTTGTGGTTTTCTTCTAAATTGTGAAAAATATTTGATAATATGTGGACGAAATTATACTAAAAGATGGAAAGAAACTCCATCCTTTTGTACACTGGATGTTTCTGATCTCTTTTTGCAAGTAAACACGCTGCAAATCGGCATTTTTTGTTCTTGGCGTACCGCGTGTACCGTGACATGCAGAATGACTTGCGATCATAAAGTAATATATATATTTGTGACGCGCACAAATATATATATTACTTTATGATCGCTTCGCATCGCGCGTCAACTATTTATTTCTTTATTGCTTTCTCGTATGTAATACAAAGGTCTTAAAAGTAGTAATAGTAACAATACGGACCCTGTCGGGCACAGCAAAATTAGGTGCGAGAAGGACTTACAAATATTATAAATGAGCCATCATCTACAAACATGAAAAGAGGCTATTCTGCAGTATGATATAATATTTATTTATGGGCAGTTTTCCTTCCTTCAGTATGTAATTGTATTGTGAATCATATTTTATTTGCAGTCTTTAAAGTATTCTTCTAACGTATAATAGCATTTTGATATTAGATGATCTTTTAGTTCCTTCAAAAAATCCTTTTCTGTTGGAATATTTTTTAAAGAAGTAGGTAATACATTATATATTTTTAGGCACATAACTAAGGGGCTTTTTGATTGTAATTGAAGTTTAGAAGTGGGTAACATTAATCTTGCTTGGGTGTTTGGTCGGAAGCAATATTTAGTGGGTATATCTTGTCGTTTGGTAAATAATTTTGGGTGTTTGAAAACAAATTTACAAATCTCGAATATGTAAATGCATGGGAGACTAAGTACTTTAAGTTTTTGAAAATGTGGTTCGCAGCAACTCTTTGTTTTATGTTTACTATAATCCGGATTAATTTCTTTTGCTGTGTTATTAAGTTTGGCGTGTCACCATAGCATAATCCCATACTTTAGCGACGAATAAGCAGTAGTACTATAACGAAATCCTCGTTGCTGGCCAGCAATACAGGAGCCGGAGCGCCGGGATTCGTCACACAATATTTAGGAGTAGATGTAGTTGTGGAATAGTTAATAAAAGATCAGCCAATCCAGTGACTTGTTTATTAAATAGGGTGAAAGTATAGGTAGGAAAGAAGAACTGAACAAAATAACAATAAATGAATACAAAGAGTCCTAGGTTATAGATTATCTAATAGTAATAGGTAAGTAAATAGGTATGATATGCTTACCCCGATACACGGGTTCCTGTTACTTATAACTGTTTTAACTGTTTACAATAATTGGTTATTTAAAGTATTTAAAAATACACCATCACGTAAGTTATATTTAAACTGGTAATCTGGTAAAATGCTCGCAAACTGTTCAGTACAATGGTTTTGGTAGGACTGAATCAAAAAAGCTGCGCATGCAATGCGAAACAAAAATAGAAATGAATCAAATTTTGAAAAACAAGTAAAAAATACTTTTAATGGCCAGCAGTTAAACCATGAAGTTTCCAGCGATCGTGGAGGTTGTAACGTCCACGAGACTGAAGGGAAACGGCATCGTTACAGTACGTCACTAATGCAGTTTTTTCGTCAGTACATTTTTTAATTTCTCGTAGAGCATAAGTAAACCTAGAAATTTTTGATTTTACATTTGATACATGGGCTTTCCAATTAATATGAGAGTCTATTGTTAGTCCGAGCAGTGTGGATTTATTTACTAGTTCTAGTTTTTCACCACGATAGTTTAATTTTATTTGTAAAGGTTCTTTTTGACGGGGATGGAATGTTGTTATTTTAGTTTTTTGGATATTCATTTTTAAGTTATGAATTGACAGCCAGTTCGTTATATAATCTATAATTGTGTGAAGCTGTTCATTGATTCTAGCACGATCCTCGCCGGAAGTAAGAACAGATATATCATCTGCAAATAAAGTGCAGTGGTCGTTTAATATTTTTGGCAAGTCGTTAATATAAATCAAAAATAACAGGCATGCGATTACGCTTCCTTGGGGAATTGATGCGTCTGTGATAATAGCTTCGGACATAATGTTCTGTATTTGTGATGTTTCTTTATTATTATATTTGATTTCCACGAATTGTTCTCTATTCTGTAAATATGATTTTATTCACTTTAAACTTTGTCCGCGTATTCCTATTCCGTTCAGTTTTTTTATCAGGATGTCGTGTTGTACCCTGCCGTATGCTTTTGACATGTCTATTAGTATTCCTACGGAATATGTATTGCTATTATTTAAGTCAATTAAGTCAAAACTAGTTCTATATAACCAGCATGAAAGGCGGTCATGTGCGGTTGGCAGAGGGGAAAGCCTGCCAGCGGCGTCTCCAGTCTGAATGCTCTAAGAGAGTAACCCACATCATGCTAACTTAAGATGCGACTCAATTGCTAGTCGCTCGCATTTTATTATTCATTTATTCACTTCTTAGATCATGAACCAGATAGCTCCTGTGAGTCCTGTGCACTTGTGCTGTGTTATCTGTCGGTCAGCCTGTAAAATCTCAGCAAATTTGTATTAACTCACCGTACCGTCATTCGAAGCTTTTAACCATTAAAGTGCTTTCTGCAACCACGGTTCTTGAAAACAGACGTCCAAAGTGCTTTTATCCACTCACGTGCTTGGCACGGCGGGTGGGATCACCGTTTTGCGCTTTGACACCACAAATTTGACACCACTCCGGACCACTCGCCGCTTGAGATGTAAACGCGATTCATGAGTCACACGTGTGGCTTTAAGCTAAACAAATGACTGTTTCTAACTGTGGAATAGATGCTCTATTTGATTTTGAATACAATTTGCTTAGCATACTTAGTAATAATTTACAAAAAATATCAAACTTCATTAGTGCGAAAAATGACCGACTTAATAAACGAAAAATTGTTTATTGTAGAATACAGCACGATGACATATGTTTTTTATATTTGAATGCATCTTAATATTATTTTACCTTTTTATTAAGATAATTTTAAACATATGTTTGACTTGAAAAAAAAAAAACAAAAAAATTGCGAAGTTTGCAAATAAATTTCGCGATGTCAGCGGAAGTAAATGAATAAATGAAATAAATGTCTAAAAATAACTGTTCGAAAATAGAACAAAAATATGTTCAGCTATAGAAAGATACGTTTCCTATCTTTAATATTTGGTAAGAAACATGGTATTAATTAACAGGAATCACAAAGTAAATAAATAGAATAAAAAAAGTCACATTATCGTGATCTTATAAAAATCTGTTTCGAAATATGGGTATTTCGAAACAGATTAACCACTGAAGATTATTTTGATATACAACACCTTTACTTAAACATAATTCTAGCATTTTTAAGGAATTTACGAAGACAAATTACATCATCATCCATGATAGGCGGCAGCCAGTCACAGACTAATTAGGGAACGCAGCCAGTTATGCATATTCTGTCACTGTCATTGAAAAATTATTTGATTTATTTTAACCAAGAAGGCTAGAAACTAAGGAGAGATAACTCCCTGGAAAGGGTTGGACCAAATCCGTATCCCACAGTGACGCATGCGCATTACGCTTCTTTGCCGCGATCCTCGCGAAGTGTCAAAATTGGTCAACACAACCAAGAAGGCTAGAGACTAAGGAGAGATAACTCCCTGGAAAGGGTTGGACTAAATCCGTATCCCACAGTGACGCATGCGCATTACGCTTCTTTGCCGCGATCCTCGCGAAGTGTCAAAATTGGTCAACACAACCTCGAAAAACAACAACTGTCGCACGTGACACCGTTCAAAACAAAAAGGTTGTGTTGACCAATTTTGACACTTCGCGAGGATCGCGGCAAAGAAGCGTAATGCGCATGCGTCACTGTGGGATACGGATTTAGTCCAACCCTTTCCAGGGAGTTATCTCTCCTTAGTTTCTAGCCTTCTTGATTTTAACGAACGCATGACTTTGAGTGATGCATTTGTCCATGGTCTATGTAAATTTTTTTTAAAAAGAAAGAAACAGCCCAGTGATTTAGTTATTTGAGCCTGTTGAGTATGCGAAGCGACCCACTTGCCGCCGTGCAACCGTGGTTGCATAAAAGCACTTTGGACGTCTGTTTTCATGCAACCGTGGTTGCAGAAAGCTCTTTAGTGGTTTTTTTGAGCTTTAAATGCTTTTTCTTTATCAACTGAGTGCCCCCAAAAAATAACACCGTACCTTAAAACCGATTCTACATATCCATGGCAGTGATTACTTACTGCAGATTGGTTCACAAGTTTACCCAGCATGTAATATGAGAATTGGTTGAGTCTAGAACAGATGTGTGATATTTGAGGTTTCCAACTTAAGTTGCAATCGAGTTGAATCCCTAAAAACTTTGCATTTTGAACATTATTATTTTTCTTGTTTTCAAATGCTACATCAATTAAGTAAATAAGTGGTTTAGATTTTCTTGTCGCAAAGACAGCACCACTCAGTCTATCGCAAAGCTTGTCGACATGGCTCTTCCAGTTTAGATTGCAGTCACATCACTTCACAATAAGCCCAGGAATCTACTTTTTACATACTAGCATCGGGCAGTTTTTTAGACATGCAGGTAACGAGATGGGTCGGCCAGAGAATACCATTATGTTCGAATTGCTCACGTATAATAACGAACCGTTTACAGAAAACCATCTCTGCAGCTTGTCACAAGTCTCGCGGATTTTCATCACGCCAAGTTGGTCAAATGTACACGCACCCACGATGACATTTGTGTCATCAGCGTATAATACACAAGAGCCGGTTGCTATTGAAAAGGGAAAGTCATTGATGAATACCAGAAAAAAAAAATCCCCAGTGAGGATCCCTGCGGAATGCCTACATTAACGGCTGACATAATTGAACAAAGACGTAATAGCGTTTTGAGAAAACTTAGAAGACAAATTCGTTCGTTCGAATTGCCATAAAACCCCGCCTACTAGCGAATCACTTATAATAAGGATTCTCTTTGATCGACGATTGACAAAGCTGGGGCTTCAGTAAAATTTTCTGGCCGATTCGCAACATGCATCAAAAAACCAGCTGGATCCTCTTTAAGGTTCGGCGATACTTCATACCGGACGGTACACCGTACGGTCGTCTATTTATGGAGTACTGCTGCCACCTGTGTGATGGCTCTGCACAGGAACTAGCTGGATACAAAGGGCCAAGTGACAACGTTAAGGTTCTTGGAATCAAACTACTCCAGACTTTCGAGCATCGGCGTAAAGTCGTCTTTCTATCGGTATTTTTTAAGGTGTTTTCTAGAGAGTGTGCGCAAGAACCACACAACTTCTGGTTGACTTTTCAGCAATCTGCAGTCAACCATTTGCTGCGTCTTTTCTGGTCCGCAGAAAACTCCCTAGCGGAGTGGAACGCTCTTCCTGCTTTTGTGTTTGCGGACACTTACAACCTTATTATCGTTTGTGTTTTGAAAACCTTGGTACAGTGTGAATAGGCATTTGCTGGGTAAGCATGTACCACCCTCAGCCTCGTCATCGCTTACCACCAGGCGAGACTGAGGCCAAACGTCTGATCATTTATTTATTTTTTTACTATCCCTACTTATCACTAATCCCCCCCTAATCCCTAATATCCCTAAAATAAGCCTGTTCTTGCGTTAGTTTGTTCACTAAAGCTCGACTTCCTACACAGTTTAGTACTTAACTGTCATTTGCGCTAAAATTGCATAAGAAAATTTTTATCGTTATGATAATCTCAAGCCGATATCAAAAACCGATAATCATTGATTTTGGAAGGTCAGCAAAAACATTGTCAGCGACAGTAAGACTTGATAAACGATTTTAAAAAATTTATTTCTCTAATGTTATAAAGCTTTAAAAAATTACATTCCATACCAAATTTCACGTTATTATCAACTTCGCCTCCAAAGATATTTAAAAAAAAACCTCATACTGTAAAATTTGGTTTTTGTCGCTTACAATAAAACGGCGGTCAAGGCTCGATATGTTACACCGGTGCACACGTCGCGCCGCAACTGGTGTGCTGCTTTTGGTTGTAAAAACAAAGGTAATCATGTATTTCCACGCGATACTTAGCTGATAAAATTGTAGGACAAGTCAGTGTTTTCACTTAGTAGAACAAGCAAAACTGCGTAAAAGATCATTATTTACTCCTTAATCACTAGATAGCGCTGTTCAACACTTTTTCTTCTACATCAGAAGTTATAATTAATTTAATATTAATTACAAGAAAGATTCTCAATACTTGACTTTATTTAAGTGTTAAATTTTAATATTGTTATTTACAGTAAAACTGTTACTGATTTTTAAATTAATTTAAATGAAATATATGTCAAATTATTTTATTGTTAGCCATTTTTAAAGTTGACGTTAACAAACAAAACCACATTTTTCGAATGTTTCCTCGACGCGAAAGTGATTCTCCGTATTTTTAGTTGCTTGATAATAAACTACGCCCTCGCTACTCCTTGACTTTGACAACCCTGCGCTTTTCGTTTGTCTGCTGCATTTCCTACTGGATCTTAATCTGACATGTGATTTGGTTAGGTACTGGCGAAAATATCTGATAAAGCTGATCAAAGTGTTGTGTTATAAGTAAATAACTTGTTAAAGGACTGTACACAGGATTTCGATGCATATGACCTCAACCAAATAGCGTCGCGGGAATATTAAATGAAAAGGTTAAAATAAATTTTCATATTATTTTTTATTATACCTGATCGACTTGACCATTTTCATTATCATTTTTTAAATGGTTTACGTATTTAAAACATGTTGTAAAGTAATGAAAACAAAAACATCGAGCTTAAGGGTGCACACCCATGTCAGACTTTTTGTCGGACCGATAATCGGGCCGATTTTGTATTTCATATTATTTCTGACCTACTTTTTGTCGGACGTGTGCGTTGCTCCATTGCTATCAGTACGTTCTATTTTTCTCCTACAAAAAATCGGTCACCGATTATCGGACGTGGGTGTGCACCCTAAGTCTCCTATACATTTTATCTATGCCTGCCTTTACATAATCTACTATAGAGCAGCTCCCCGATTCAGAACGAAGTTATCGACCGATTCGGTTATTTTCTTTTATTTTTAATGCATTATTTAAGCATAGGTCGTTTTATATAATTTGTTTATGAAAACTGAAGGCCTTTGGCTTTAACATGTAAAAATATTGACTGCCACCGCTAAGCGGGTAATTTACTATAATAAAAACAAACTTACCGAATCGGTCGATAACTTCGTTCTGAATCGGGGGGCAGTGCTGGTATGAGGAAGGGGCTGAGACAAACAAATAAGTTCAATAAAGCTCTCGGTTTATTAGTTAAACAAATATCACTTTTATTTACAACCGAAGCGATCACAAATCATAGTACAAACTAAACATAATCACCTAAAACTACTTAACAGATCGAAATATTTACAATAGAATTAACAACTCCTCGACTCTGCAAGCGCGAGGGCGAGCGCTCTCTCGGCTCGCGCGGCGGGCGGGCGGGCGCGCGCTCCGCTCGCTCGGCTCGCTCTCGGCGCGTCGGCATCGCAGTTAAGTACCGGGCGCGCTCGCGGCGGCCGCGGGGGGCGCGCGTCACGCCGTCGCCAGCGGCTGCGTCACCACCGGCGAGCGGCGGCGCGGCGACTCCTCCCCCGCGACCCCCGCCACTCCCGCGCCCGCCTCCGTCAGGCGCAGCGCCACCTCCAGGTCACGCAGCACCTGCAACAAGAACAACTCGATGTTAATCCTGTGCCCCCGAATGCGACTAAATATCAGCCAGGTTATTTCCATTGGCTTCAAAGTAACAATTAACATTTGGTTGGGCCCATAACCTCTATGCTAGTTTGCACTCTCGCAGAGCGTGCGCCGAGGGTAACTGTAGTGTTACCCCCTGGGAGCGGTTTCAGACTAACGTGATACAGTTTTGCGCTTAAGGCGAGGTGGTTCTGCAAAACACGTTTTTAAAATTCATTTTTGAAGTAGTAAACAGTGAAATAAAAATCTGATAAAATTTACTGATATCGTTGAGGCGATAATACAGGGAATTCATCTGGTGGAAACATGATTTGATAAAGTTGGCTCGATAGAATAAATTCACAAAGTTACCTCTTATCGTGACATTTTGTCTCCTGTTTTTGTTATATTCCTAAAATAATTGATTTATGAAATTTAATAATTGATTTGATATTATGGTGTTAGCGGTGAGCACTGGAAGACCGATCAGTTCAGCTGGGTAGACGTAGATGGCAGCACCATTGCAACCCAACCTGCACTACCGACGTCGTGGAGAGCTGTTTTACCGACTTACATAACGATTGCTCATTTCAGAAGAGCTCACCTTCGTTGGAATCTCCATCACGACAACATATCGTAAATTCAGTGTCGCTCGTGTGTGAATAATAAATCACTCTGATTTTTCGAACTACATATTTTGTTTTAATTTTGATAAGAAATAAATAACTTATTCGATAATTCGTGTATTTCGGAGTCTTTTCCCAAAACTAGGTACTTTACTGAAACAAAGTTTACAGATAACTGGAGGGATTTCATACGAACGGTTTTTTTACATCGAATAATTTTTTAGTCGATTATTTTAATGATTTTCGGCCCGCGTGGCGCTCACCAGTGTCCATCGGGACGTGTTTTGCAAAACCACCTAGCCTTAACTAGGTGCATCAGCACCCAGTTAAGACGTTGCAAAACCGAGGCGGCTCTATCAAGCCTGCCTCGGTTTTGCAGCGCCTCGACGACGTTTGCCCAGGTGCAAAAAGATGATTTTTAAGCAATCATTAGAAAGAGAAGCCCATCGTTGCTTAATCGCTTCCGAGTGAGTGCCAACAGCATACTGAGCGCATTGGCCGAGCGGTGGGACTCCCCGATGATACAGGTGAATGAAGCTTCATGCCAACTCTTCCCCCTTCCTAAAATAGGACTTTTGTTTCAAAAAACCAAACTCACGTACACTGGCTTATTCCTGCATGTTCGCTCGATAGGGTTGCTATCCTCCATGTATGTTACCTGAGTTTTTGTGATTTTTTTACGAATTTTTGAAAACTCCTGGTTTGAGTCACTCTATCGGTCGCTGTGGCGCGATCGTTGAGGAAAATTGCCTAATTTTTCTTCACTCTTAGATGAATACTAGGTTTAGTAGATTTCTGGGGGTACAACTTCGGGACATTTTTAACGCTGCACTTTTATTATACGCGCGTTTTCCGAAGTTCTGGGACGTTTGTGCCTCCTTCAGAAAGAAGGTAGAACCCCGGGTGAAGCTGGCGCTTACCGGCCGATTGTTCTGCTGGACGAGACGGGGAAGCTTTTCGAGTGAATTATCTCTTTTCGTCTTGTCCAGCATCTGCATGAGGTGGTATGGGCACAAATTAGACATGCGCGGCGCTCTGACAGGTAGCCCGCTTAGAAGAACACGCCATTTTTGACACACGCACACAGAGACGTGAGTTTACAGGCGAAGTCAGGGAGTTTCAGCGCCGCGGTCAGTCGCACTGTCAAAAACATTGAGATATTACACACATCAACATGTTCTAGGTATATTTCAATTAAACCTAAATAACTAAAATTCTATTAACTTTTTGTTAAGACACCTACACATTGAAATAAACCTTGTTTAATAGCCTATCTAATCTGATAAATAAACTTTTAGATGAAGTTAAATTTAAAAAAAATTTTAAGATGAAATTCGCATTCATTGAATTTCTTCCAAAGAAGTAAATCTTCACGAACTTATAACTTGATTAAAACTCCATAAATTTCTATAAAACTTTGTCAAACGCATCTTCGGTGTTCATTTAATCATGCCACATAGACACTTGACCAGGAACGAAATGTTAAGAGCAGTGGGCATCATTCAAGCTGGCGCTACCCAAATTGCGGTTTCTGAAGCCATAAGGACCGAGTGAATTATCTCTTTTCGTCTTGTCCAGCATCTGCATGAGGTGGTATGGGCACAAATTAGACATGCGCGGCGCTCTGACAGGTAGCCCGCTTAGAAGAACACGCCATTTTTGACACACGCACACAGAGACGTGAGTTTACAGGCGAAGTCAGGGAGTTTCAGCGCCGCGGTCAGTCGCACTGTCAAAAACATTGAGATATTACACACATCAACATGTTCTAGGTATATTTCAATTAAACCTAAATAACTAAAATTCTATTAACTTTTTGTTAAGACACCTACACATTGAAATAAACCTTGTTTAATAGCCTATCTAATCTGATAAATAAACTTTTAGATGAAGTTAAATTTAAAATAAATTTTAAGATGAAATTCGCATTCATTGAATTTCTTCCAAAGAAGTAAATCTTCACGAACTTATAACTTGATTAAAACTCCATAAATTTCTATAAAACTTTGTCAAACGCATCTTCGGTGTTCATTTAATCATGCCACATAGACACTTGACCAGGAACGAAATGTTAAGAGCAGTGGGCATCATTCAAGCTGGCGCTACCCAAATTGCGGTTTCTGAAGCCATAAGGACCAGTCAGAGCGTTATATCCAGGCTTTGGTTACGTTATCGTGTCACGGGGGAAGTGGTGGAACGGCACCGAGGACCTCAACGCATTACAACACATGTACAGGACCGATTCATAGTAAATGCTGCAAGAAGTCAACCAAATGTAACGGCGATGCAATTGGGTCAAAGGCTACAGAGAGAGTATGGTTTGCTGGTAAGCGGTCAAACTTTGAGAAGACGACTGCATGAAGTCAACCTACGTGCTCGTAGGCCACTTCGGGTACCAGCGCTAAGGAGAGGCAATCGAGGAAGAAGATTACAATGGGCTATTGCACACGAAAACTGGAACCATTCAATGGTCACTTGTGCTTTTCACTGATGAATCCAGGTTTGGATTTCACCCTGATTCGCGAAGAGTACGCGTTTGGAGAGAACCTGGACGTTGGAATCCACTGCAGCACCCACAACAAGTTCATGCATATCAAGGTGGCACGATTATGGTTTGGGCAGGAATTCGTCTCGGCGGTAGAACGGACCTCGTTTGGATACAAGGCAATATGACTGCTCTAAAATACCGAGATGAGGTGATAGAGCCTGTAATCTTGCCCCACAGACAGCAAATGGGACAAAATTTCCAGCAAATGTACGACAATGCCCGTCCACATACGGCACGTATCGTTACAAGTTGGTTACAACAGCATGATATCCAAGCTTTAGACTGGCCTGCACAATCCCCTGACTTAAATCCTATTGAGCATGCCTGGGATATGCTTCAGAGAAGAGCTCTTAGGAATTTTCCTGAAGATATTGTGCATGAAAACCAGCTTTTCTTGCATCTTAGCAGGACTTGGGACAGTATTCCACAACAGTATATTGACACCCTTGTTTTGGGTATGCAGAACCGCTGCAGATGTGCAAGGAGAGTCTTAGGTGGATCCACGGATTATTAATCTTAAGTTTTCAACAATTTTTATAAAAAAAATAGTTGTTTTGATGTTTCAAAAATATAGTTAATATTGAAATTTTGTCTGAGTTTTTCCACATCATCTTCGTTTTTATTAAATTTAACTTTATTTAAACGTTTATTTATCAAATTAGATAGGCTATTTAACAAGGTTTATTTTAATGTGTAGGTGTCTTAACAAAAAGTTAATAGAATTTTAGTTATTTAGGTTTAATTGAAATATCCCTAGACCATGTTGATGTGTGTATTTGTACGGACGTCAGATACTTACAATATAGTTCAATGGTCAAAAATGGTTTCGCGCAGATATTTCTGTTGCAGTGTATTTGGCTGTATGAACACCACACGAAATTGTGATTATACGTTTTTTAAACCAAATGATGTTGAAAAATAAGTAAAACTCAGATAACGTTTGCAAGTTAGTAGTACTATATACGAGTATTATAAGTATATAGGTAGGTAAACCATTATATTTCGTAACACATTCAAATCCAGTACAAATGGGCTTTTACTTTTTCCGTAACTTAGCTTATCATGCATTATGCTTATAAAACACCAGTATTTTTGGTATATTATTTTATTGCCACGCGCGGCTGCTGCATCCGCGCCGCGCCGCCGACAGGTGACGCCGAAGCGGTGGCTCATGGTGTTATCTACAGCCTACTGGGTAGGTAGGTAGGTAGAACTGTATGATCAAGCCATTAGGCTAGCAGGTTGCACCTGGACCCCGGTAAATGAATTCTTATAATATAATACTTTTATACGTATTCACCCATCTCAACTCCTTTTAATCTAACTGGACCCCTTTTGTATATTTTTGTTTTTGTCGAACTAGGTGCAATTTTCCACTTGATGTATTTTATTTCGGTATCCCTACAATCAACCCTAGGCGATCAGGCAAGTTGATAGAAAAAGGCGAAAGCGGTCCTTCTGTAAACTCTTTATTTTATGGTATGGGTCCGAATCTGTCACCGGTGCAGTTCGGATTCAGGGCGGGGCGTTCCACGATAAATACTCTGGTGCTCCTAAAGGAGGAAACTGAGGCGGCATCCGCTCGTGGCGAGCGGTCGTTGGTGATGACCCTTGATATCGCCAACGCCTTCAACAGCCTTCCGTTTGACTCATCTCGTCAGGCTGTTGGAGGACTACCTCCGGGGCTCTTCGAGCGGTGTGGCGAAGTACTCGTTCGTCACCCTATTATTATTTATTTATTTATTATTTCGTACATAAAGAGACAAATTACAGAGAAAACAATAAGGAGTACAAAAGTACAGGTTTGCTTATCTCTAGAAAGAGATTTCTTCCAGTGGACCATGGCGACAGGAAAAACTCATTTAAAATTGTTATGGATAGACAAACGTGTACAAATGGAAATGAAAATGAAATTTACATATTTAAAAATCGTAACAAACTAAAAACCCCTAAGTAAATGTTTCACTTACAAACAAGTAAATTAATATTCTACAATATATACATAAACATATAGATAAACATAATAATACATACAATAAATAAAATATAAATAAATATATGTATACATGTAAACATAATGATCCTATGCAATTTAAGTAAAACCCATGCCTATAATATAATATATAAACCTATGCGATGTGGAGTTCCCCAGGGGTCCGTCTGCTAGTGCCCCTGCTGTGGAATTTAGGCTATGAATGGGTGCTCCGCGGCGCGCTCCTTCCTAGGATGCGCGCTATATGCTACGCGGATGAAACCTTAGTCATAGCAAGGGGCAGGACCTTTCCTGAGGTGCAGAGGCTGGCAGAAGTTAACGCCAGCCTCGTTATCAGCTGCATTCAGGAGCTAGCTTGGTTTGAAATTGGCCCTCAACAAGACCGAAGCGCTCCTTTTTCACGGGCCTCGGCAGGGCCCGTTTCCTGGCGCCTCAGTTAACCTGAATGGGGCAATAGTTAGGCTGAAGACCCAGATGAAATATCTGGGCTTCTATTTGGATGCACGTTGGCGCTTCGAGGGGCATTTCTCTAGCCTCGCCCCACACCTCATCCATGCTGCAATAGCTCTCAGCCGTTTGCTCCCGAACGAGCGCGGCCCGGACCAGACATTCTAGTACGCCGGCATAATTAAGAGTATAGCGCTCTACGTAGCGCCAATTCGGGCGGGAGCCCTCACTGCTCACAACAGAAACCTGCTGCGGGCGCCTCAGAGGGTGATGGCAGTAAGGCCCATTAGAGGTTGCCGCTTGCGTCTTAGTAGTGCCCCCCTGGGAATTAGAAGCGATGGTTCTCGCTGCTGTCTACGAAAACAGGGCAGTAGCGAGAGCACGAGGTGAACGCCCTTATTTTGATGAAATAGAGGGCGTTTGCAGAGCGGCGCATAATGCGCTCATACAGAGGTGGGCGGAGGACCCTGACGTACCTACCCAATGTGTGAGGACCAGACGGGATTAGCCCGTCTATCGCCGGCACACCATAGACGCGATCAAGCCGGTCCTCAAAGAGTGACTGGTGCAGGTTCGCGGCCCTCATACCGGCTATGTGAGGGAGCCAGGAGGCTTGGCAGGCAATGGTCTCCTTCTGCGAAGACGTGATGACGCAGAAGGAGACAGCGGAGAGCGCCCGAGAGGACGAGACTCGGGCGGCTCCTCTCCGACGCAGACGGCGGTTCGCCCGTCCTCCTCCTGCTCCCTAAAGTAACACCGGGGTGATTGGCGGGTCGGGTTTTCACCCCATTGCACGGTGTTCCGGTCTGGGGGTGTCCCAGTATACCGGGACATCCCTGTAGCGTGAGGAGGCCCGGAAAGTAGGCTGGGCCGACCACTGGGGCGACGTGGTATTCCGTCGGCTCCACGTCGCGGAGTCCCACACTCCCCCGCTGCCTACCCCTCGGGCACATGGGTAGTCCATAAAGGATTTTTTCCGAGTGACAAAAAAGGTTTAGTTGATTTTTATAAGCATTTACATCCATAGCTATTATCAAAACTCTAGAAAAAATCACTGAAATTAGGTATTTTAAAGATAAGGTAAGGTAAGTTAGGGCTCGGGTAAGGTTTTAAAGCAATTAGAAAAAATCATAACTCGAAAACTACAAAAAATCGGGTAACTTACATGGCGTATTTTTGGATACCCCTGAGTGCTATAAAGCCGAAACTTTTTACTGACGTGTTTTTGGACCATCCTGTATACACGGATCATACGAGCTTCTGAGCGCTACAACGCTCGTACGAGTTACGCGTATGGCAAAACACGACACTGTTGGCGTAGTGCGCTGAAGCACGGTTTCTCGCCTTGACTTGCGTGGTGTCCCGGGTTCGATTCCCAGTATGTTAAATTCAGAAAACGAGCATTTCTTAATTGTCTGGGTGTGCTGGGAGACGACTCTGGCTTGAATCCACAAGGATATTTTAGTTGGGAGTGTTGTCTGGTGCATATTTATTTTTATTTAACCCCTTTATACTTTGTGCCAGAAAAATGTGAATTAGAGGGCAATGATCGACTTCTACCAATAAACTCGATTATTATTAACGATATGAAAAAAAACGTATAGAACTGTCGGTAGCTGAGTACTAATCCGGCGTCTCGTGGTATAGGAGCGTCATTGCCGTCCATTCTTCTAGATTTTGACATACATTGCAAACCTGTTTTAGTGCACTCCTACAATGCGTACCTACACACTACGATGAACGTAAAAATGTTCATGTATTCACAGACAAATAAAATTAAAAATAGAGAATCACCACAATGTGTATGTGTAGTTTCTTAATTAGAACTACTTTTTCATTACACACATGTGGTAGGTTAGTAGTTATTTTAAAACTACGATACCTCCTATGATTTTCATTGAAATCCAAAGATGTCAAGAGAAATGTTCTTCAAAACTAAATACATACTGGTGTTTTTTTTGACAATGACGCTGCTGTGACTTTATTATAAGGTCCAGTTAAACCTTATAAAAGGATATTTTACGCATTTTGTGCTGGCAACACTGGTTGGTTGCTGTCGTATCAAATCATGTTTGAATTGATAAAAATATACCGGGTGATTATCAAATAACTTCCGAAAACGATATGGCATACTCACTAAGTGATGTAGACTATCTAAGCGAAAATAAAATTTATTTAACTAACTTTAATTTCAAGGTCATCATACAAATCACTCGAATCAGTATTTTATGTATGAAAATTGAAAACCCTAAAATTGAAGTTAATTGAAAAAAAAAACGATTATATAGTTACTACATCACTTACTGAATAAGCCATATCGTTTTCGGAAGTTATTTGATAATCACCCGGTATATAATATGAATATTTTAATCGACTTAAAATCATACGATATTACCGTAACCACATCGCTAGAAACTTCGCCAAACGTCACCGTGCCCATCGCTCGTGAAATGGACTGCTATCATACAGTATAACTGCAAAGGCGTAACACAAAAGATAGTTACCGATTCTGAAGATTTTACAGTATTTTAATTAGAATTTGCACAGTGGACTTAGTGAGCGAGATTCGCAGTGAGTTTTTGAGCAATACATACATCGGTCTCCTTGTGGTCGAGCAGCGAGTAGCGGCGGTGCAGCGCCGTGAGGTGCGCGAAGGTGAGGTGCAGGTGCGCGTGCAGCCGCAGCAGCGCCAGCTCGCGGAAGTGCGCCGCGTACATGTGCGCCACCACGTGGAACAGCAGCCGCACCACGCGCCGCACTATGCTCTCGAACGCCGGCGGGAACTCGTTCGCTGGAGACGCAAACGTTTAGTCTAATTGTGATTTGCACATAGTTTACAGGAGACGCGGGGTGTCTTAAAATCAGAGGCGTGAAGAAGCGCGGGGGCGGCGCCAGTCACTCATAGTCTCTTTAGATCTCTAATTTGAAGGCGCCCTTAGGATAAATATTAAACCCAAATATACATATTACCTATACCGGCTGATTATTTAAAGATGAAATATGGCATAGTAGCTAAAGTATGACGTATCTATTTGAAAATTAGTTTTTTTTTAAATAACTTTAAGGTTCTCTAAGAAAAGCAGACAGATATTTATTTATTTATATCCTTATCTTATGTATGAAACGACGTTTTCCGCTAATTCATCGATGGCTGTAATAACCTCTACCGTCGACAACATTTTGTCCGTGTTTTAGAACCCTTTAGTTAGACGACACGATTGACGTAGTGCGCTGTAGCACGGTTTCTCGCCATGAATTGCGTGGTGTCCTGGGTTCGTTTCCCGGACGGGTCAATTTAGGAACCGATATTTTTTTAATTGGCTGGGTCTGGGTGTGCTGGGAGACGCCCCTGATTTAATCGCTTGTGCATAGAGTTACTGCACGTTCAAGTCCCTCTAGGGACTGGAACCAGGCCTCGACCAAATCGTAAACTACTTCATATTCTACCAACAATAAGCTTGATGGTAGAGCAAGTCTCCTCAGCTTTACTAACCGACTCGGCCCAATAGAATAGACTTGTCTCTAGAAAACACTTAGCAGCATTTGCTCCATCAAAATACGTCCAAATTATAGATCGAATTTTGTGTAGCAAGGATCTCCAGATTAGTTTGGCGTCCGGTGCTAAAGTTTGGCGTCCGGCCCAGCTATGAAGGTCGAGGGAGTGGTGGTTGAGTGAAGGGTTATCGTTCTTTTAATCTTTAATTTTAGCTCCAGTTTTTATTTTCTGTTCGGTGATTTTTGTATTTCATTCTTATTTAAAATAGGCTAATACAGCTCACAAGTGTTACAACACTAACCATATTTAGTAGGGAAGATGGTCTCATCGTTGACGGTCTTCTGCGTGAAGGTCATGACGTAGTCGACGTACTGCGGGGCGGCGACGCGCGACTTCTTGCCGCGCTCGTCGTACCAGGGGTACGTGCGCCCGCCGGGGCCCGTCATGTCCGCGCACGTGGCGGCCGTGCAGAACTCCGACACGGTCCCGTACAGCAGGTTCACGTGCTCGAATAGCGCCAATGCTGCGAAAAACAAACGACTAGCTTATTTCACTTATCAATTTCAACGCGATATCTGACTACACCCCCCTGCCCCCTTGTGATATTTCGTGATTTTTGCCGAGCCCTCTCCCCCCCCCCCTTTGGAGCCTCACGTGTTGTTGTTTGTTTGTTTGGTGCACGTATTATGCCAAGAATCTTTGACTTCTGTAGTCGCTTCAAAATTTGAATTAATTATAAAAAAATAATATAATTATTATATTCTATATTATTATAAATATTATTATTATATTCATTTATTTCAGACCTTGGTCCATATGTTGTTAGTAACAATTTTAATCTTAAGAGGTAGTGTTATTAGATACAATTTAATAATTACAACAGCCTAGTGTGAAGCTGCTGCACCCAACAGCACATTAGTGGGGTGTCCCACCTATCTGCAAACACATTTAGCATCCCGTTGGCAGCGCCACGGAGACGGAGTAGCATGGAGGTGCACCGCTTTCTCATAATAGCATAGAAGTCATCCGTGTGCGCCTCCGCAAACATACCTGAGGCACTACATCGCCACGGCCGCCCCAACAAAACCCTAAATGCGTTATTATATTAGACTCGCAGATCGCCGTATGCCCGCCGTGTACAGTTAGCCCACAGGCTGCAAGTGTAAAAAGTTTGATAGTATGCTTTAAAAAGCGTAATTTTGACTGGAACAGCCAGCGATCTGCGTTTCCTCTCGATGTCACAATTATCTTTAAGATCATCGGTGACCCAGTTGCCCAGATATTTAAATTTATGTACCCTGCGCAGAGGTGTACCACAGAGTGAGACGTTCGGTATGTCAAGATAGGTCTTAGTACCCGACTTAAAAACCATAAGCTCACTCTACTCTGCATTATACCTAAGCCCATGTGACATTGCGTATGATTCACATAACTCTAAGAGCTTCCTAAGACCGCCCAGCGATGGGCTCAGCAGCACCATGTCATCGGCATAGCTGATGTTATTCATACAAACCCCATCAACGTGACATCCAACATTGGTGCCGCTGAGCTCACCAATCAGACGGTTCATATACAAATTAAATAGTCGGGGTGAGCTCAACCCCCCTACCCGCACTCCAACCTATACACGTCCGAGTATGATCCCGCCCATCTCACGCTGTTCTCTTGATTACCATACCAATACCTAAAAATTGATATAGTTTCTGGAGGTAACGTAGTATCCGCACGAAGCTTTTGCCAGAGTACATTATACGATACCAGGTCGAATACCTTTGACAAGTCCAAAAAACAAGCAAAGACTGGTGTTTCTCCATCTGTGTAGTACTGTACAGTCTGCTTGAGAAACAGTATGGCACTCTCAGTCGACAACCCGGGCCTGAACCCAAACTGGGCTTCATGAAGTTCAAGGTGCCTTGCCAACTGTTTGTCAAGCAAACTGCCCAGCACTTTCGCTATAATAGTGGCCAAAGATATGGGCCTGTAATTGAACATATCAGAGGCATCTCCAGTTTTATTCTTTATAATAGGTACAACTACGGTCTGCATCAACGCCTGAGGTAGGTATTTATGACTAAGACATAGGTTATAAAATAAAGCGAGAACTCGTGGCATGTGCGGTCCAGCATGCTTAAGGTGCTCAACACTAAGGCCATCGTGCCCCGGAGACTTACCTCTCACCATTTTTTTAATGACAGAAGCAACTTCCTTGGCTGTTAACATGGTGGAGATCTCCTCAGGCCTGGATTTATTATCGAGCCCCCGCCGCACGCCCGACAATGGTGACTCGACTTTAAAATGTCGCTGAAATAGGTTGGCTATGTCTTTAGGCTCACTAAGTCCACCTACGCTCACAGGCAGACTCGACCTCACATAACTCTTATTTGTTCTCTTCCAAAATTTACCAAACTGCTTTTCAGAGTGACTTTGTGCTAACATATTAATTTTAATTTGTTATTCGTTATTTGAACAATATTTTAATTTAGCTTTAAAGAATTTCCTAGTCTCACACATAAATAAAAACACGCAATATTTTAAAATTTATAAAAGCGAAAGGTCATACTCATCACGAAATTTCAGAAATTACAAGTATTAGGAGTTTAAAAGTTTGCATGGGAGTTCTTTTTAGGACGTAGGTGGTCACTAAGGACAGGTATTTGCGAAATTCGACCTCTAAGGGGATGTATCTGAGGTTGATAGTTTGTTTGTATGAAACTTCGTTACTTCAAGTGGTAGGAGTTTCAAATTTTGCATAGGGGTTCTTTGTAGGATGTAAATGCTAACAAGACGGGATTTTGTGAATACCAAGTATCGTAAGTCGGAAAAAATCCCTGTCATAAAAAATAAGTTCCGCGGGCGGAAAGCTTCTAATTCAAATGATAAGTGTTGAAGGTAAAAAAAACACATTTTCGTGGAGAAAATTTAACTCATGTCCGACGTTAGCAAGCGCCTGAACGCGACTGGCGGGCGACGGGCGGCGGCGGGGCGTGTCGTCATACGCTGGGTAACGATCTAGTTTCGGGATAAATATAATTTTAATTGATTAAATGACGTCTGTTGAAAATGAAAATTTAGCACAGTCACTATAGAATTCAAAGACGCTTTTTTTCACATTTTTCCCACTAATAATTCGTTTAAAAATTACATTATAGCCTGGTTTCGGATTTTTTTATGATCGAGTAAAGTACATCCTCTCATGTAACAAGTTAGCACAGGTTCTAGCTAGACAATATCCTTAAGCGTATCATATATTTTTTGCAAGACCAATAATAAAAAGTAAACACCTAAAAACCATTGAATCAAAAAAAGAGGTTTTCCGAGCAATCTGGCGCAAACTCCGCCTTAACAAGCCTACTGTCGCAGACTCGTTGTGTAGAGCAAAGAATTCGTCTAGTTAGGAGTACAATCGCCACAGAAATGATAGGAAGAGCTAAGCGAATATTATATTGGTCTACACGGATGTCATTCAAAATGAATCTTTCATCACACTACACTATTTCATTACACTAGTTCATCTGATTCGCAATAATATAAAATTTGATAAGATTTACTTAACAATAATCGATTTTGACTAAACTACAAAAGGTGTCAATGATATTTAATTTCGGTTTTGAAAAGAAAGTGTTATCGATTAGAAACGGTGGACCGCATTACCGTTATCGCATCGCGGTGAAACGTATTTCGATCAATTGGTTGATTCCGTGTCACCGGATCCGTTTCGTCGCCGACGCCGAAGCGCTGCCAGCGGCGCCAGCGCTACTTACGAGTATTCATCAATAGCCATCACTGCATAGTGCAGTATAACCAAAAAGAGCCAAACAACAAATTACTAACTTAAGACCTTTTCAAAGATAAAGGCTAGTTAAACATTTGTGTGTGTAACAGAGGAGTGTATATTTTCAGTGAAGTAACAGGACCACTTCTTCTAAGATGTTGCTGCTGCTATGAGGAAAATGGTGCTATGATGTGGTTTTCACGCCCATCACCACAAAGGTACAGTAGTGGGGATGGTTCTGCGCACGGGTACAGTATGAACGAGAGGTTTCATACCACCAACTTGGCCCTAAATTCGCTCACTGTGAAGGTCCTGGCCAGTGGTATATTTTGATGCCGGGAGTTATACGTACTGTGCGAGGCGAGCCACTCGTTGTAGTCGAGCCCGTGCGGCAGCTCCACCAGCTGGCGCAGGTCGAGGTCGGGTAGCTTGCGCTCCAGCAGCGCCTCCTGCAGGTACAGCTTTGGGTCGCCGGCGCTCTCTCCCTCGCGCTCTTTGCGCCGCGCCTTCCTGCAACACCACCACAGAATACCTCAATATGCTTCTAATATTTCAGAATTTGCTAACTGATGTAATGATCCGAACAAGCCCCGAGATATTGCAAGACAACAGACAACAGAACAGTGACAGTTTCTTAAGTCTGGGAAAGCATTTGGCTGTGGCCGATACACTGATAGTACTCTCGGTGGATTGAGAGGCCGAGCAGCGCAAATATTTCAGATACCTATCGAACGTTTGAGGCTCTCGTAAGTAGGTAAGTACTAACTAAACCTATAATCCACTGCTTTGTATATTATGCTGTAGTAATATAAGCCGTTCTGTATTGGCTACTTTAGAGCCTAAATAATTGAAATTCAAATAATTTAGACCGGTAAAAACCTATCCTGTATTTTTTACACATTATTGCTACAAGCCTCAAGGCCCTCGCGAATGACTAACGTTACGTGGTTGGTATAGAGCGACTATTACAGTCTACAACTCACAAAAAGTTAATTGTATCAGGGCACCGCGCGTATCAATACAGCCTAGAGCCAGAGGGTAGGCACGAAGCGGAAATCTTGAAACGGATTCGTTTTCGATTAGATTGTGTAATCAGTTTTAACGTTCGCCTTAGCTTTGTTTGTTTATTGTATTAATATCTACAAACAACAACTAGTCCTAGAGCGACGAAAAGTGACTTTGTACACACGACAGCTGCACGGCACGTCACGCTTTGGTCAACTTAAGCTAGAACTAGAAGACCACTTTTGCAATGGATTTGAAAAGATTTGTGGTGGCCGTGGCTAAGTGAAGGCAGCGGATCGGCAAAGATCCGATGTCAAGTAACGCCAGTCAGGTCGGATAATGGATGGGTGACCATTTCGACCGAAATTTAGTGATGTGTATTTCGGGCATCTCCGTGCTTCGGAAGGCACGTTAAACAGTTGGTCCTGGCTGACATTGCAAGATATCAGTCGTAAAGCCTAGTCAGAGGCCTAAAAGGGCAGCTTTATAACATCTGACGGTAAGGTTTATCACTGGCCTTACATTCACCTCTCCAACAATCCGCACTGAGCCCGCGTGTTGGAGTATGGCTTGTACAACCTCTTAGTTGAGGTTGGAGCAGTGGGACGTATATAAGGCTGTATTTGTTTGTTTTTGTTGTAAAGGTTGACCTGCTGTCCTCCGTCATACTACTTAAGTTTCCCGACTGGCAGTATTGTTCACATCTACGATTAGGTCCATCCTGTAATGTGTATCTTTTCCAAACCTAGTAAAAGCTCTACATAAATGCCCAATTTTGCTTTCCACCAGATTGGGTAGTTGTAGTCATTCCCATCTGGGCTATTCTTCCTTTACTCAGCAGTTGAGTCCATGACCACAGCTAAATATGTGCCACAACAACCCTATATCTACCTGTATTAAACCTATGGTATGTGAAGACAACATTGTAGTAAAGTTCACACTTTACGTTACAATATAAGACAGGCGTATTATGCTTTTTCCTCACATATAAAACCGTGTAAGTACAAGTACTTAAGCATTACTCGTAAGGATTACGGGGGAAATTGGATGATCAATTGAAAGGTTCGCTAGGGAGTTTATTTATGTACCTACTTAACGAAGGAAACTAATCATTTATGACCTGATTCGTCAGTAATCGCAGATTCTTAGATTTAAGTTTCCAAAGAGACACGAGACAGGAAAAAAGTTATTATTTTATGAAATCCTATACTCTTTTCAGAACAAGTCTACCTTTAGTTTAATAGTTTTACTAGGCACCTTAAAAAAAAATCAAATAATTATTTATCTTTTTAATAATAAATTAAAATTAAAAAAGTATACCCTAAAGATGAGACTGCATTTTTCCTACCGTTGTTCATGCTGTAATAGTAGCAGTATTAGTAGTTTCTCTATGATGCCCTAAAAGTTGAATTCCGACCTGGCTGGCCATCAAACCATTTAAGGCAGTTGCTCAAAAATATAAATACCCAAGAAAGGGGCTGTAATAACTTCATAATATTTATTATTTGGCTGTTAGTTTTTCATTTATCCCATGTCCCAAACTGTGGCACCGAGTTAGTCAAATGTCTCAGCGATTCAATAGAATACAAAGGGTACCACTAACTTTCCAAAGATGGTATCGACGAGCACGGAGAGCCACAGCATGAGTGCCTCCAGGCATCTTTCCATTCCAGGCATGCGGGCAGTTCCTCGGCAGCGGTGGCCGTGATGGCCCCGCGCCGGCCTCAAAAGTACCAAACTCAGCAAACAAGCTTCTGCTCAAAGCGTTAACATCGAAATGGCTGGCGTCCACTTCCGTCGTAGGTCGGAGAGCATAGGCAGTGTAACAGAGGCCTGTAGAGGCCATCGCTAGTGACCAAAGCGTTTGATGTCAATCACATGCGCGATTCGAACATGACTCATCTACTACTGCCGATGCAGTATCACTCTCGATACGAAAGTGGCCATTCACGATGAGCAAGTAAGGACCGGTCCGGCAAACTCGATACAGTTATAATGGGAACCGACACTTAGACGTGCATCGACTATCGAGCGAGGTCAGCGGCGATACTATTGTTTGACACCGACAGTATACACATGGTTAACCTTCGAAACTACAGCCAGCAAACTTTTTAAACTGGTAACTTAAAATGTACATTATCGATGTGATAAGATTAGAGTTCGGATAACACAAAACCACAAGACAAAGCACAACATTCACAAACACAAAAAATCACATCATATCGAGGAGCGTTGCCGCCGGATGGTGCAATACGCTCACCTGAATGGAACAGCAGAGTACAGGTAGGAAGGCAACGAGAACAGTACACCGAGGACCACGGCGTGGCACATCGCGATGATGACTGACTGACTGTCCAATCGAATCGAGTGTCGTTTATTCGCGCCTGCGCCCGCGCACCGCTCCGTCTCTCGCTCGGACGGTTTCCGTCTCTGTCTAGCAAACCAGCGAGTGCGCTACTTATCACCCACGCAATATAAAGATGAAGGTGAACAAATTACGTTGTTTATTTCAAAACTGGACTAGTATGTGACATATTATTTCATTTTTATTGTGGGCATGTCCTTCACGTCACGACTCTCGCTTGTTGCAAGATTTAAATATTATTCAAAGTTCGCATCATTATTATTCGCGATGTTTTGTTTGACTGAAGCAATTCGTTTTGTTGGGTTTTCTGCCCTCTTTTGTCTTTCAATTAAATTCAAGAACGCATCTACAGAAGATCTAAAAGCAGTACTGGCTGACTGGCGCGAATTATTTTACTAGCATCGTTTCATTAACATTATCCATAGAGACTAGTTGCACTGGACGTAGATGATCGGCATGTGCAGGGGGCAGATGAACAGACAGAGCGACGCAGAAGTGTCCCGGGCCCGATCGTTAACCCCAGTGCGACATGCGCGGGCGACGTGCCAACTCCGCCGCTTCCTGCGGGAGGCGTTTCCACTGACCAAAAACATTTGTTTCTTCCTATTGTGTTTTCTTTTAAAACTTCTTGCAAGAGGCAGATAGTCCTTCAGGCCACGGTTTCTTAATTGATTGATGATCTGTTGATTACTTACTGCAAAAAGTATATAGAGTCGTACATTTAGATGTTAAAACCTCCAACATATCACCGTGATAAACAATTGGATATATTGTGCATACATTTCGCATTTTGTGGAAGAGATTGAGTAAAGAGCCACCCTTCAACAAAGAACAGCTTGCATCGCAGTAAAAATTAACAGAAATAAGTAGGAAACATTGTAGTTCACCCCATACTATCGCGATCGTGAAAAATAGTTAAGTAAACCTTTTTTTAATAAACCAGTTAAATTATATCACGAAATAGACAATCTAAGCGAGACGGGATCTTTAGGTAAATATGTAGGTAGTGCTGGTTCGGTGTCAAATTGCTTTAGTTTCAAGTAAGCCTGCAGTTTCCACTGAGATTTATTGTAAACACTGGCAACAAAAATCAAGATTACTCTACTCACCCGCATAAAGTTAAAATTTCTCATTCGAGCTAGAACTAGATATTAATAAATCTGTTAAGTGGGTGTGGGGGTTTACATACAGGGTGCGCGTCTGAGTAAGCGTCAGCGGCGTGAGGCTGGTTGGTGGGTGGCCGGTGCGGCGCGGGTGGGGGTGGCACCCCCGGTGGCGCGGGTGCGTCCTCGTGAAGGTCAAGGCGGCGGAAGTCCACGCACCCTCCACCGCTAAATACCTCATTTATATTGTTTTGCTTTTGTAGACCTTTAAATGCCAGTTGATAACTTGCTAAATAACCAGAACCATTATTGATATGTTAAAATCCAATCAAGGCCTAGAGCTGTGACCCTAATAAGGTCTTCCGCCTACATCGTTTTGCAACTGTATCACGCGATTCTTTTGTTCGTTTGTATCTTAAAGTCCTTATTGATTATGTGTATAAAAACCTACTTCTCTTCAAGAAAAAAAGTGATTTTCATGAACTCAACACTAGATTTAAAAATAAGCTTCTAACTCCCAGTCTAAGGCCCGGGCTACACTTGATGGAAATTCCGTCGAGTGTAGCTCTGACCTAAGACTGCAAAAGGTAGGGAAGTCATGTACCTATTGATCAATGTGTAAAATATTTTAATAAGACTCCCCTCACTCTTGTTGAACTGCCTCTTAACAAGTTTACGAGTAAGTCACAAATTCGAAGCTAAGTTAATGAAGCGAGGTTATTATAGGTAAAGAATTTGTGGTAATTTTAGCTCTAATCTGCTCCTCTGCATTTTTTGTGTAAACAAGATTGAAAAGAGTAACCTACAAGTTTCTTGCCGGGTACTTACTAATTGGAAACGGTAGTAGTTATATTCAAATATGTTCGGCAGCTATATTCAATTTTGCGTTTATGATGATCATGGTCTATTAACCCAAGCTGCTATAAATTGTGAAGATTATCGAATGCCATAGTTTTCTTACTTATATTAAATGATTTTAGAATCCGATGATGTCGTCGATCCGATGATAAGAAAATTCACTACAACATAATGTCGTTTGAACTTTATTCCATGTTCGCAACTATTGGCAAGGTCAATCTGGCAGATATATCTACACTTTTACAATATAGCACAAGTCATAGTATGTTGTTGCACAGAGCTATAAATGGCAGTCTCGCAACTCCTGAGAGGTGCAGATAGTTATTCCTCTCTATTTGAAACAGTTTCGCTTCAGTTGTTTGCCATTTATGTTTTATGTGTCTTGGATTACTTGATGTCCAAACATCGTTCTGAAGGCTTGATTAAAAGCATATTTATATCCGTAACACAAAGCATAATAAAAAAACAACAACTTTTGCATAACAACATAAATAAATATTGATAGAGGCCAACTGACGGACAAGTACTCTTAAGTAAAGAGCAATTACGTCACGCACTCAGGTGCCGCGCCAACTGCTGCTCACCCCGGAAGAGCATCCCTATGCCCTGAGCGTTCGCGTCATCACATCTATGTAATGAGATCGAAAGAGTAACTAATCGTTCTTCCTTGTATTTATAAGTAAACCGCTAGGGCTCCGACAAACTTCGTTTTGTCAAAAGTTATTGGCAAATGCTTGACAGCTGTGAACATTTAGTATGGAAAAATGTTTTTGCTTGTACATATTTATTTTTTTCGTTAATTTCCCAATGTTTTTAATAATTATGTAGACAAATCCAAAAACACAAAAATTATAAAAATCGGTCCACCCGTTCTCGAGTTATAAGTGGTATAACTAACACAACTTTATTTTATATATATAGATGCACAGCAGAAGACGACACTCCCTCCCTGATCGTACAATTCCCGAGCAAGCTGCACTAGGGTTTTTTGAGAAGTTCAAGGGTCCAGCTCTTAAAGAGAATTGCTTTGGATCAGCCTCAAAAGTATGTTGAAAATAAAATGTTATGATATTCCAGAACATTAAAGGTACAATTTTTTTAAAATGACGATAATAACAGAATTAGCGTGATGATCATCGAGTCATTATGGGCTCAAAAATTTGAAGGGCATACATATAGGGGTCTAGTCAATAGTTTAAGAGCAAAGGCCCAACTGTTGGTCTCTTCCGAAACAGCGGATATTTCATAAGTGAGTGGGCCCCCAGTTACTACAACGACGTGGATGCACTGTGTCGCGTTAGCAAGCTGCAGTGCTCTGGGTGCTCCGAGTGCTCTGACACATACTCGTACATTTCTTTTGAATCATACTTAAATAAGTCTAATCTGGGGCTTTCCCAAGAAATGTTGGTAAAACTGAATGTTTCAACCTTCATTATTGCATTGTTGGGTGTATACACGAGCCTATGCGATGTGCGGCTTAATGACACTTAACTAATGATATAATTAAAAACCATTTAGAAGGCTTAGTCCGCAAAATTATGGTTATTCATCTATGGTCATAATTTGTAAAATTTCTTGAACCTTTTTGCTTTACTTTAATAAAAAAAGAAATAAATATGCGTAAAGTGAATTTTTATTCTAGAATTATCACAATGCTATATGCTAATGAAAAATCAAGATAAACAACAAATCTTATTATAACATTGATGAAACAAAACAACGTTGGCGTACAACGTAAAATACGAGGGGTGATCCAAAAGTAAGGATAATCAATAATAAACACAATGAATATAATAAAAAAATAAATTTATTTCTCAACATAGTCTCCTAGCAAGTCTATACATTTAGTCCATCTCTTTTCAAAACCTAAAATTCCCTTAGAAAAAAAATCTTTATCTTGACTCTCAAAAAAGTCCTCAACCGCGGCCATCACGTCGCTATCATCGTCAAATTTCTTGCCTCGGAGGTGTTCCTTGAGTCGTGGAAAGAGATAGAAGTCACTGGGGGCTAGATCTGGTGAATAAGGGGGGTTTTCCACCAGCTTAAAGCCCGCTTCCTGAATGGCAGCCATGGCAATTGCAGCTTTGTGAACCGGTGCGTTGTCTTGATGGAACAGCACTCCAGCCCGCAGTTTGCCTCGCCTTTTCTCCTTAATAGCCTCCCGCAATCTTCTTATTTGTTCTGCATAGTAGGAGCCTGTAATAGTGGCCCCCTTTTCCAAGTAGTCCACCATGATTATTCCTTCAGCATCCCAAAAAACAGACGCCATAACCTTCCCTGCTGGGCTTGACACTTTGAATTTCTTCGGCGTCGGTTCATCGGATCGTTTCCATGTCATCGATTGTTGATTTGTTTCAGGATCAAAATGGTGGATCCAGGTCTCGTCCATGGTCACAAAACGTGACAAAAAATTATCCTTGTCTGCCTGGAACTTTTCGAGATTTGCTCTTGACATGTCGACTCGTTTCTTCTTTTGCTCGTCGTTTAACAATTTCGGTACCCAACGCGCGGAGACCTTTCTCATATGCAATTCGTTCGCAAGGATTCTTTGAATGCTGCCATATGAGATCCCTGTGACCTCAGCTACATGCCTGATAGTCACTCTTCAATGTTCCAATACAACTTCTTCAACTTTTTTCACATTTTCTTCAGAGAGGGACGTCTTCCGTCGATGTTCTTCCCAGCTTAAACTCCTTAGCCCAGCGTGCAACTGTGGAATATGGAGGAGAAGAGTCCCCTAATGTTTCCACCAAGTCGCCGTGTATGTCTTTGGTAGACATTTTTTTCAAGCAGAGGTATTTAATGACAGCTCTGATTTCGTGTTTTTCCATTTTGATGTTCACTCCTTGACAGTTCGTATTCAAATGAATGTAGCTCCTGGGAATCGTGGCCTATTTATATGATTGTTTTTTCCTGAACTAGTGGGTAACTGAGCAAGTGACTGATATTTTTTTTGTTTTTTTGTGTGCACTAGAAATAACTGATTATCATTACTTTTGGATCACCCCTCGTACACTAGAGAAATGGCCTCGGTGGCGAGTTAGAAGAGCAGCCGCCCGGATTGCGGAAGGCGCGGGTTCATGTCTCTCTCGGTTCTGTCATGGAATATGGGCCAGATAAAACACCTAATTGTCAAGGTCTCAAAGTAAGAATAAGTATCCTTGTGTTACTAGGTACCAGACATGAATATAAGCCAGGACCAGCCACCCCAGCACACGAAACCCTAGAAAATTTAGAAAAGTTCGTTTCCTGAATTGACTAGACCGGGTATCGAAACCGGGACACAACACAAGTCAAGGCCAGGAACCGTATATTGCGCACAACGCCAATCTTATAGCAACAGAACAGTTAACATAACTTACTTTTAAATTAAAAAAATGTAAAGAAGTAAACTCAGAATTAGCAATGGCTTTAGTTGGTTGAGAGATGGTGGAGCAGCCGCGCCTTCATAGTCCGACAAGTGTGTAAGTCAAACCTCCTGCGGGGTAAACGCTGGCAGGGAGTAGAGGGGAGGAACGCAATACCTGCTTTAGGTAACCCTATAATCTAAAGTTTCTATCTTCAGCTAGCCTTCCAGCTAGCAGAAGCACATGCGTTGTGTTGTTGTGCGACGCTTATTGGCAGTCCCACTGCGCGCAATTTTGTTTAATTGTAACAAATACAATGAATTCAGTGTTATTTGTCAGAATCATCAAAAATCATGCCTCATCAGAGGCTACCCCCAGGCTGCGATCGTAGCTGTGGCGCAACATGTCTGTGTTAGTGCGAGCCTCTCGCGAAGGCCGCTCGATTGCAAAATACCTACACATTTTTGACTGGCCTGTTGGCGCAATGGCAGCGATCCTGCCTTTAGCGCCGGAGGTCGTGGGTTCGATCCCCACCCATGACAAATATTTGTGTGACGAACATTTATATTTGTTGTGTGTCTGGGTGTTATTATCTATATATGTATGTATTTAGAAATATTTAAGTATGTTTATCAGTCTCTGACGCCCATATTACAAGCTCTGCTTAGTTTGGGGTCAGATGATCTTGGTGTGAATTGTCCCAGATATTTATTATTTTATTATTATTATTATTTATTAGCTTTCATAAGTAAACTGATACATACAAAGCTTTTTAGTTGCATGCATTAGTAACAGTAATAATTTCCTTAGTGTTTTTTCAAGACGTGTGATTGTTTTTGTCTATCAGGTGTATTCTTGGAAAATCTTAAAAAATAGTCAGATTTTCCGCTGTGTACAAACATCCTTTAAATAGATACAGCCCTATACGTCCCACTGCTGGGCAGGCCTCACCTCAACTATGAGGTGCATATATGTACGAGCAATACTCCAACACGCGGGCTCAGTGCGGATTGTTGGAGAGGTGAATGTAAGGCCAGTGATAAACCTCACAGTCAGATGTTATAACCGCCTTTTAGGCCTCTGACTAGGCTTTACGACTGATATCTTGCGACGTCAGCCGGGACCAACTGTTTAACGTGCCCTCTGAAGCACGGAGATGCCAGAAAAACACATCACTTAATTTCGGTCGAAATGGTCACCCATCCATTACCCGTCTGGCGTTGCTTAACATCGGATCGTTGCCGGCAGCGCCGTCACTTAGCCACGGGCACCTCCAACACGGGCAATTTGATTAGATTATATAAAAAAAACATAGTAAGACGACCAAAGCCTTTTTCTAATTTTTCCAAAAAAAAGTAATTCAATCGGCCAAGTTTTCGAAAAGGGATCAGGGGACTACGAAGCGTCGATTTTGTGTAATTTTGATAGGTAATTTAGGTCCGATTTGCAGTTGTCTCTATCGCACTCTGCAGGGGGCTCGAGGTTTGCAAGGCCAGTAGGATTAGGTTTGAAATCAGATTTAAATCCTACAAAAGATTTTATTGTTTGAATAGCTTCATTTGTTGCCCAATATGAGTATCCTAGGTTTTCACCCTTGTGGGAGTTAAACTTGTGTACTCCAAAATCGCTATTTTTGCGGTTTTACGGTTATATCTCGTAAAGGACTGAAATTATCGACAAGTGTTGTTTTCAAAAGTTGTAGAGCATTTAATTTTGCATTGAGTGAGACCAAATTTATTTTATTCAGACTACTCGTTCGCATGCTGATGATCCTCAAAGTTGTACGTATTTTACAATTTTGTGAAATACCATCCACTTGTTCCTACAGCCCTTGAGGTGTCACAGTGGCATGAGAAGGTTGTGGTAGTCAGTGAGGATAAGGACCTCCACAATATGCTGAATGTCCCAGCCCAGCCACACAGCAGCTGCTCGACTTGTATCAAGCGCTAGCTGTCCATCAGCGGCTTGGCCCGCGTAGACTATTTCTACCGACATTCTATGCAAAATTAAACGCCCTACAATAACTTTTAAAAACAAAACTTGTTGATAATTTCAGTCCTTTACGAGATATAGAAAAACCGCAAAAATATCAATTTTGGGGTACACTTTTGCCCCCCACAATTTATGCACAACTCCCACAAGGGAGTTTCCCCCTTATGCGAGTTGAATACCTAGGACGGTCATATTAGGCAACAAATTAAGCTATTGAAACAATAAAATCTTTCGTAGATTAGATTAGATTATTTATTTCTTATTAAAAAAATACACATTAAATTACATTTGTTTATGGTCAATTAATGGATTTTCACAATAAGATCGTCAAAAATAATAAAAAAGAATAAAATGAAAACAAAATAAGAAATAAAATAACGCAAAAAATCAAATTAAATAGGATTTAAATCCGATTTGCATGTTTTGTTTGTTTAATTCTACTGGCCTAAATGCATTTATGTAGAACTAGTTGCAGTTATGGACGGGTGTGTTCTCTCGTCTGGGTAGAGACAATTAAGTGCAGAGTGCGAGAAGACGACAAAGGGTCCAGTGACCCAGGAGCCGGTGGCAACGACGACGGTCCATGCATACTAAACAAGTCGTGTCGGAAGGATCTTTGACGGACTCGTCACTGTCTTCTCCAGTGTGTCGGTCGTGGACTCGCTGGGCTAATCACTAACTTCGATCACAGGAAAATAGCAAAATTGCTATTTGTTGTCCAATATTACATCTTCATTGGCTGACAAGCTGTAAAAATGCGAGCGACTAGCAATCAATTAGCGTAGCGAATAAGAGAACAAAGGCGTCGGTCACTCCTGCCCTCAGTGCCCACGGCACGCCGCGCCAAGCTTAGCGCCATCGCTGCCGCAGCACTCGAACGGAGCTCTCCTCAATTTAACTCGATTACAATGCGGCATAAATAAGTTTTCATTACATGCGCATAATTATTTAGGTCACTTGCGAAGCCCGCCGCCGTCCGTAGCCGACGAGGCGGTGACTTGAGAATTTACGATCGATATCTTAGGTTACAGTGTTGCTTTCTTTACTACCCAGTCAACCTTCTAAACCAGGTTTCATATTATTTTATATTGTGTACTACCAAAACTACGGAGAGTTCTGATCCCAGTGGTACCACTGGTAGTGGGTAACTGATTCAGACCAGTGAGCCCAAAGAATATTAATAACAGGTTTGGCATTGACTGTTCTCATTACATACAACTTGATTCACATTAATACATAGGACCATTAGTCTGCCACATAGGGTAGCATCGCTGAGAACACAAAAATGGAACCACTGAGCCGCAACAACAAGTCAGTGACGTCAGACGTGGGTGCCTAATCGGCCACGGTTGCGCAAACTCGTCTCGTCGCGATCCGCGACGTGCGGCCGCCGGCGTGCCCTTAGGGTCGCACTTTCAAAACTATTGGGTTAAAACAAATACATGTTACACAAACGATTACTAGCAGCGATTGTGATAATATTGGTTACCTTTGATACGATAGCGTAATGCGTTTTGAAACTCACATTCTGGGACACGCGAGTGCGACTCGGTAGGACTGGACTATATGACATTATTGCGGCTGTTTACAACTGCAGGTGAACTTACCTGTAAAGAAAATAAAATATAAATTAAATGATGTTTAAAATTGATGAAAAGGCCAAGAACAGACAATTCACGCAGATCTTTCGTTAAGTAACATTTTAGAATACCTACACACTTTCTGTCAGCTCTTAATAAAGTCGGCGGGTAAACATATCTAATGTCATCCTATTATGACAGCCAAAAGGAAGTAAGACTGAGGCCAGACGAATGAATAACCTATGAAGCCCTAGTAGCTGTGTTTAAAGAATTAGAATTAGGTAAGTACTTTATTGTTCAAAAATTTCAAAGAGATATGAAAAAGTCGTTCATCGTTTGAAATAGTGGTTTCACACTCACATATAAGATTGAGCATATAGGCTTATAATCAGAGAAGGCCAGGCGACAGAGGGGAAGTAAGTGGCCAGCGAAGTGAGGAGGAGGTGCTAATAACGGTAGCATATCGACAGCGACGCGCGGCGCACGTCACATCGCGTGATGTCCCGAAGGTCGCGCTATCGGGTGTACGGAGCGTGTATGTGAGATAACACCTGTCCTGTCTCCTATCATAAATAGGGAAAACAATACACCGTTATTTTACTACTTTAAATTGATAACTGTTCGTGCTTTCGGTATTGATTGATAGGTCTGTACACCCTAAAAACGAATCCTTTAAATCTTACAAAAACGTAATCAACAGATGCAGATTGCACAAACAGCACCTGTCGATTCCGAAAAATTGTACATCTTAATAATACAATCAACTGTTTAATTTAAAAATTACGATAATATAATAATGCTCAAAAGACAAAAACGTTACTCGAATTGTCATCGACATTATCATTTCCAATTTCATCAATACAGCAATTGATTGACCTTGAGACGCTGTTTCTATACGCAGCTGATACATAATAAAAATCAATAAATTAGTATTAATAAAGGATGATTGTTGTCAGTGGCACCACGCGGAAACTTATTATTTAGATAGGTAGGTAGGTAACTTAATATGAGTAATAGCGTGTTTCGACTAGGAAGCAAGTCGGAGTTAGAAGCCTATGCGCTGTGCGAGTTCTCACAAGGTACTACTAGACCTATATAGTAACTAGGTTGACGTCCTGGGAGGAGAATAGGAACATTCTGTTCGACAGAGCTTTGATAGAGCTGCTGGCGAGTCTGGTGACGCTACTATTCATAACGGTGATGTGGTATGTGATGTAGCTCTTGCTTAAGTAGAGGGACAAACAACGTCTTCTGCACTAACAGCACATAATTAAAAGTCTGATGATGAAGTCGATATTTGTGCGGGGACTGGCTTCGCTTTGATCAACATTGTTTTGGTTTCCATTTCTTTCTTTGGTATGTACCGGGGCAAAGTGATATATTATTGAATAAAAATTGTTTCTCATATTATTATTTTAGTTGTTCTTAATTTTCACCTCTTCACAAGAAAACGTGATGATTGTAGTCGTGGTGGTACAGTGAGATACCCTTGGAGGTTGTCTGTGCCACCAGCAGCCACAGTTGGTTTTGCTTGGAATAGCTATAGCATGTGCGTTGGACTGTTTAATTTGTTACCGAACCATTTTCAGAATGCACATCTAAATGTTTTTAAAAAGCATATTCTCACAATTCTAATTGGCAACTGCTTTTATGACATTTGTAAACGAATTGTTATTGACATCCGACATGCTTTTTTTTATTTATATTCATAAGCTAACTATACCAATTTCATAGTTGACATTGTACCAAGTACCAGAGAATTATTTTATGAGCGTGATATTATCTGAACTTTTGACATCTGAATTTAATTTTACTGACTAACTTTACTGTATTAACTTTATTTAGGTAATTTATTTAATTTTAATAAACTCTTTTTTTTTTCTTTGGAATAATTATTGTGCTTAAGAAATGAAACAATTTGATGTTAATAAATTGCATGGCGACAAAATATTTGCACATCGTTGATCGATGAAACATGCATGTCAAAATTATAAATATAGAAACATTCATTGCATAGTCACATAGGTATAAAGGTCTTACAGTATTTCATAAAAGTACATGTGACGCCCTGCAAGGGCCTACCATGTTTTATGCAAATAAAGAATTATCTTTTTTTTTTATATTGCCCGTCAAGATGACCTCACTCCACCTGATGGAAAGCGGTCGTGAGGTCCAGATATGAGGTTGACAAGCCCAGTTATTCAAACGAATCACTGGGCTGGCCATCCTCACCTTGAAGGCCTGCAGAAATGCCTTTTCACGCCCCGCTTGAAGAACCCGGGACTATACGAGGAAGAAACACAAGTAATGGAAGAGCGTTCCACGTCTGGATGGTACGACAAAGAAACGAGTCACCGAACCTTTTAGTTCGGGCCAACAAATGTTGAATTGTGTGTGGGTGACGCCGTAGTCCAGCACGCGTGGTACGGGAGTGGAAAGGTGAGGGTGGAATAGGCTGGAATAACTCGTCAGAGCATTCCCCGTTGTAGAAGCGATAGAGAACACTTAGCCTGGCAATGTCTCTACGCAATTAGAGAGGCTCAAGGGTCAAAGTTGCCTCTGGGTTTCCAATAAAACGGATAGCACGCCGCTGCAACCTGTCAAGAGCTTCGAGTAGGTACTTGGCAGAACCGTCCCAGAGATGAGAGCAGTATTCCACACACGAGCGAACTTGTGTCTTATACAAGAGACCGAGCTGCTCAGGCGTGAAGAATCGTCTCACTCTGTTCAGGACTCCGAGTTTACGGGATGCAGTTCTAATGACGCTCTCAATGTAGACCCGCTGGTTTAGGTTGCTGCGAACATCCATGCCAAGGATGTTTAGGCTATCCTTAATCGGTAGCGGGGTGGGGTTATCTTATCTTTCTATCCTGGAACGTTACAGGAATGGGTAATTAATTACGCTTACTACGCGCACATCAGCTCAGTCAGGTGTAGCAGGGCTGAGGCCTATTCGAAGCTCTTTCCGTAACTGACTATCTGAAAGAAATAATATGAACTCCTACGTAGAGATGTCATCCTTCCATTCACTGTCCCTATTTGTTCGAGTCTATCATCTAAAACGGTGAATGATTGATTTATCCTATTTTGAATTGTACATTGACACTTTTGTTTTAAAATCGATGATAAAATTAAATTATTAATCATGCATGTTCAAACACGTAAACAATCACTGAGATGACACAGACTACCAGTCACGAGCGCGACCAATCGTAAGCCTTGGCTGGCTGTATAATGTTTAAACTGAAGTCAGTGTCGCACATTTGTTGCGAAACACGAGACCTTCAAGTGTGGTCGATTGATTATACTTCCTTGAATTCGATTGAATGTTACTCAATCATCTTATCAATTAAATTATACAGCTAGTTTGTAACACGGTTGGTTAACTGGATTTGACTTCTTCAGGGATAAGAATAATTTAAGAATAATTTATTTTACGAAAAATAATTACAAATTTTGAACAATAATGGTGTCTGCACTAAATAATATTCAGCACGTAGCCAAATAAGTACTTATTGGTATTCATAGAAAGTACCAGGATTCAAAATTGAAAGAAAAGACATCGACCTCGTTAAACATGTCATTAGATGTGAAAGAACTTTTCAAACACAGTCACTAAAAAACCTCTTCAAACACGAACTGAGCTATAATTTCTTTGTTGCAGTGACAGTCACAGTTATTTATTTAGGTTCGGTATTAGTGGTTTAGTGCGGATTTCTAGCGAGTAAAGCAGTGCTCTATGATCGTCAGCTTTATTTAGACGATTTTAAGCAGGTTATTTTTAAAGAATCTGAATCTGTTTCAACTTCAATTTATATTCCAGAAAATTATCAGCGAAGAATGGCAGCTGAGCATTACTTAGGCTCAGAAGTGCAGCGCATTTAAGGAGTAACACAGCCATCGCAAGATTACGTGTGTGTGGACGCAGCACAAGTGGCTCGCGGTAGTTGCCCGTTGCAGTGAAGCAACGCAGCGCGCGCGCAGAGAACGAGGCTAGGTGACGACATCACACGGGATAACGCGACCGCTCAGCTGATACGGACTGCACACCGCGCCCTCGGCCTCTTGCACCACGTGCGCGTTTATTGGAACGTTTTACCTAATCAACTTAATTGCAGCTTGCAAGAAAACACCATAGCAGTGCTTTTAATGGGGTCAATTGTCCATCGGCACGCGTCGAACTCTAGACCTAGAGTTCTTCTTAGTCTGTTTGTCAAATTATTTAGGAAAACAAGGTCTGATTAGGTAGAGCTTTAAATTTATTTATTTATTAACAATTACAAAAAGAGCATACGTTTCTAAAGCTGCTTACAGTGTAACAAAAACCATTTTAGGTTTGAATAAAACGTACATTTAGCAATTTACAGATTATTAAGAGGCCATTATTACGGCTTCAGAATACGCTTATTCTCAACGTGGGGTTACGCTCATGAACGTTTGACATGACCTTTGCCTTCTCTATGTTGCTAATTATATGGTATTATAAGAAATATTGGTTTCGGAGTAAATCCATAATATTTTATGAACTATAGTCGCATTTTTTGGTGAACTCGAATGAGCTCTTGGGGCATTTTTCAGTGCTCTTCAAGCGGTTTTGCAATGCATACTTCTATATCGTCAGCATATATGGTAAGTGATTTCAAGCCCTAGCTATTTCATTCGATCTTGCTAAATGTCAGCTAGCAAGATTGATAGGGCCACAACTAAAAAAAAAATTTCAGCTGTTAAGCCGGAGGCCCTGAGAGGGAAGCTATGATAGTACGGTTTTAACTTGCCTTACTACACCTCTTCAAGAATTTAAACCCATCTTGGGTGTTAGGTGTTAGAGCATGGATGGCACCACTTCCTTCGTGAACAAGTGCCTGTGTCCAGCATAGGATGTATAAGTTTGTATTTGTTTGTTCGTTGTCAAAGCCACGGTGGTCTGTGTTGCAATCTATAAACTGGTACCGACTAATTTTTTGCCAACAATAATGGTTCTGATCAAAAGCATACTCGTAACAAAATTATGGTTATTAAACCTTTACATATCCTCTGCGACCGAGTAGCAGGCGAGTAAACAGATTTTTAAATCTAAAACGGATTAGAAGTGTAAGTGTAGTGTTGCAGGTGAATATTGTTCACCGGAGCGGATATAAGTGATGTCCACATCGCATCGCACCTCATTCAACCGCACCGCGGACAATAGATGTGGATGGTAACTACATTATTATAATTTACGAAATCATTTCTCCGTCGTCATTACTGTTCATGACCTCTTTTCAATCCTTTTCGATCCACAGTTGGTGGCAAATACTATTCAGGAAGCTCAATCCGTCTGAGCATTTACGTAAATCGTTCAGTCTTACTTATAAGGTCAGGATCATCAGGCTCGGTAAATCAGTTCCATACTGTAATTCCCAGGAAAGAGAAGGAATACCCATTCATGGAAATTACCTCAGTAACCTTAGATTTGCAAATGATATAGTCCTTTTCGCTAAGACATCGAAGCAGCTAGAAAATATGCTAGCAGAACTTAGCGACGCTAGCGAAAACATTGGCCTACTACTTAAGACCTCAAAAACAAAGCTATCAACAAACGACAATGAAATCCCCATTCAAATAAACCAAATGGCTGTTGAGTATGTAGAGGCTATATCTATCTGGGAAAACAAATATAATTTAAAAGCTCCAGACATGTGGATAGACAGACGAATTTATATGACCTGGAAAAAATACTGGAGCTTCAAGGAAATAATGAAATGGAAACTTTCAATGTCACTAAAGAAAAAAGTTATGGATTCCAGTCTACTACCCTGCTTATCGTATGGAGCACAAACCTGGGTCTTTAATAATAAATCCATGTCAAAATTTCGTTCGTGCCAGCGGGCTATGGAGAGAAGCATCCTTGGTATTAGGATCAGAGAAAAACAGAACAGCACCAAGATAAGACAAAAAACCCAAGTATTGGATGCATTACATTACAATACACAAAACGTCTAAAGTGGAGATGGGCTGGACATATGGCCCGCTACACTGGAGACAGATGGCCAAATCGCGTCACCAAATGGCACGGTCCGGGCGATTTAAGACAGCAAGTAAAATAAGTAGAAAGAGATTGGATGGAGATCGCGAAGGAAAGGAACAGATGGAGGCCCCTGGAGGAGGCCTATACCCGAAAGGGGCCATGACATATTCATTTATTGTCTATTTATCAAATTTAATTTCTAACTCTGTAAATTGCAAGTGTCATGGAAATAAAGAGGCTAATTATTATTATTATTTATACTGTAATTCCTGTATTCAATCAACGTGACGTTGTCAAAAATTACGAGATATTTTTAGTATTCAAGGTCATTGACTCTCATTGTTTTAGCGGTAGGTAAGGGGGTAGAGGTGGTGGGGAGGGTCGCGGGTGAAGCGATTTGCGAGTCGAATTGCCAATGACCCGTGCGGGATCGTTACCGTTGATGTGATTGCGCTCGGTCGTACTTTCACTTCGGAGCTCCGAGAACTACGCTATGCAACAACTAATCCCTCCTCGCCCCTCATGCTCTTGAGTCAAGTCGGAATTGCGACCAAACTAATAGCCCTAAAAGCTGGAGTTCATAAGTAGACGTAAGACTCATTGACCGAATTAGGTTTGCCAATTAGCATCTTCACCAAATTAGACTAGGCCAAATTACAAACAACAGAACAGTTGCGTTGACAAATAAGGGATCAAAAAAAAATTGACGTCGAGCTAGCAACTCTGCTGGAACACTACCTAAAGATCAAGAAAAATTCTGTCTAACTCACTTTGCTTTGAACGAATCTAGTGAGTAGTGAGGGTGTGTGTACTGCTTGCCGTGTGCCGCCCGTAGCTTGTGCAAGCAGGCATGTAAGAAGTACAATTATGTGCTCTCAGATCCGCGAAGCCGCATCGCGTGTGTGTACGCAACATTCCTTGCTTTGCCGCACGCACGCCGCATTCATAGGTATTTGAAACCAATTGACGGTACAATTTTTGAACAGAAATTGAAGTTTTGTAGCAGTAGGCAACAAACTATTGTGTACAACTTGGTATTTTCCGCTCGAAGCGAGTGCTTATCGGTAATCAGTTTATATGTAGATTCAGGTGCACTTATGGAGCTGCCTAGCCTACTCCTCATATGTGTTAAAGGCTTATTTTTATATATGTCAACGTATGAGTATAAACATCGATAGTTTACATTTTTTCTCGCAAGATTATTAAATATCGAAAAAATTGTGAACTTATACCATACCACTTACAATTTACCTCATAAGATAAGATACTCTTTATTGCACAAAAACAGAGGAAAAATCAGGGATTACAGAGAGTTGATGTAAGCGGTCTTATTGCTAAAAGCAATCTCTTCCAGACAACCTACTACAGGTAGTGGAAAGCTGACAGAAAGGGTCAGCAAGTGCAGAGATAAAAAGGATTGAAAAATATTTTAACTAATAATTAAATTACATAATTTCATATATAATAAAAATACAAAATATTGTATAACCATATGATATATACATATAATACAGGACAGGACATTGTAATAATAACAACTAAATAACCAAGGTACACACAGGATAAAACTAACAACAAGAGGAAAATAGAAACAAGAAGACGAAGAGATAATTTAAGTAAGAGTAAGAAAATGTGCTTTCACTTTAGTTTTAAAGACAGGAAGGGACTGTGACTGTCTGATGGATAAAGGTAAGGAGTTTCATAAACTATGGATTGCAAAGTAAAGGAGTTTGTACAGGTGTGAGAGGAATGAGGAGGAAATTTAAGATGAAGTTTTCTAAATGATCGCATCATACCATGATCCATATCATATCATACTATCTTGTGTACCTACTACTACTACTACTACATTATGGTTTGAAATATATAAATAAATAAATCCCTGGTCGGTTGCAGTAACTCAAAGCCTTCTTTGAGGTAGGGCGGGGACAATGGGTTAAACAAGATGGTGTAGAGAAGGATAGGACATGTAAATTGCGACGAAGACGCATAGGGAGCCAGTTAAGCTGAGCTCGGTACTCGGAGACATGGTCATACTTTCGTAGACCGAAAATGATGCGAATGCAGAAGTTCTGAAGTCGCTCAAGCTCATTCAGGAGATTCTCATTTAAATCCAAGTAACAGCAGTCTGCATAATCAAGTAAAGGCAAAAGCAATGCCTGTACAAGCGCATTTTTGGTGGGTATCGGCAACAAATTACGAAGTCTGCTTATACAGTTTGCTGATGCAAACATTCTTCTGCTGACCTCGCCAACCTGCGTTGCCCAAGTTAGAGAATCATCAATATGAATGCCTAGATTTTTGACAACCTTACGGAAAGGTATTTGAACACCGTCAAATATAATTGATGGCAGTTCCCTCCAATCAGCATAATTTTTAGCCAGTGAGTGAGCCACGCGTCCATCTTGGTTTCTCAAATTTGTTAGTATAGTCGCTGGATTTAAACAAACAGACAATTTAAATGTTTTCGAGTTGATATTAACTGAAAGTTATATAGGTACATTGAATGCCACTGAAGTTCAAGCCTGTAACAGGTAATACAATCGGATGGATTGTGAACCCTGTTGTGCAGGTTCGTTCACAATTTGACAGTATACCATGGGTAAATCATAAACTTCCGGAAATTAACACATTGCATTGTAAGCATTATGTTACAATTCACAATTTCGCGAGATAGATTACTGATTACTGGAGTAAGGACGGTGAGGACTAGGGCGGGCTTAGCCTAGCGAGCGTTGTCTTAGGATACTTTTCATAGGGAACTGTGCTTCGCTGCCGAAGTCCCAAGGTCGAGTACCAGTATAGATAGAGTCGACATAACCTCGTCTCTCCCGAAGTATCTCGATATTTTGATCTGATATAATTTACATTTGGTGTTATTTATATTGTTTAGTATGCTATTCCGGGGATTTGTTTTTACCTTAAGGTAAATATGACAGACACACTTAATAACTGGCTTGCTTGTAAACTAGGTTAGGGTGGCGCAAACGGGGTGCAGGGACTTAGAAAAAATGTTACTCCGTGCCGTGGAAAGACATAAATTCGGTTAGGTTAGGTTAAAACTGCGACTAAAAAACCAGAAAAGAATATTTTGATGAATAAAGTCCCTAGTGCATCTCTTTTGAGACACCCGCACCTCGTATACAGATCTACCGGTGAAAATTGTAATGAACCTGCAACCACGACCTAAATAAAACATCCAAGCCAACACAGAATTTGCATGCACGTGAGTGTCACGTACGCAGTCGGTACTGCTTTCTGTTTTGTAAAGAACGAGTTCATTGTCAAGCCATACCTTCAAGTTCATGATCAAAAACTTCAAACATCCATGCATGATGCCTATACCTCCCTCCTTTCTCCTCGTTTTACCAGTTAATCATCATCAGCCACGGACGAGTAAAAAACTCGTTGGACTCGCATAGGGTGGCCAGACTCAATTTCAAAATGAGGGATATTTACAATCGGCCAAAATCAGGTAGAATATATGACCTAATGAACGAATCGTTGTAGTGCCCATTGTGAAAGACAGAACGGGTGATGTCTCTGACAAAGGAAATTACCGTCCCATATCCTTAGCAACAACGATTGCTAAAGTGTTGGACAGTGTGCTTAACTCTTGCTTAGAAAAATACTCGAAGATACATGACGCGCAGTTTGGGTTCCAGCCCGGACTTTTAACTGAAAGTGCTATAGCAAGTTTAAAGCATTCTGTCCAATACTACACGAACCGCAGGACACCGGTGTATGCCTGTTTCCTTGATGTCTCCAAAGCGTTCGACTTAGTGTCGTACAACGTGCTTTGGAAGAAACTGGGGGACAGGGGTACACCGGTGAAAATCCTGAACATACTTAGGTTTTGGTATACAAACCAGACCAACTATGTAAGGTGGGGGAAATCGCTCTCTGAGGCATATAGGTTGTAGAGTGGGGTGGGGCAGGGGGGGTCTATCCTCTACTAGGCTCTTCAACATATGTATAAACGATCTCATCGTGGAGTTGAGCAGCATGCTTGTTGGGTGTCGTATTAACGGCGTCAGTATTAACAATATAAGCCACGCGGACGACATGGTGCTGCTCAGCCCTACAATGGTCTTAACGCGATGCTGAGTGTATGTGAGAGGTACGCCGCTGAGCATGGGCTCATTTATAATGTAAAAAAAACGGAGTACATGATCTTTCAAGGCCGCCGGTAAATGTCCCGGTATCACGGGTGAGATTACCCTGAACGGAGTAGGCATTAAGCGTGTATCAAAATTTAAATATCTTGGGCATCATATCGTTGCTGACGACCTTAAGGATGATGACGACATAGAAAGGGAACGTAGGGCTGTGGCGGTTAAAGGAAATATGTTGGCTCGCAGATTTTCCCGTTGTACCGAACAAGTAAAGGTCTCTTTAAAGCCTATTGTCAGAGCATGTACACGGGAAGTTTGTGGGCTGCATATTCCAAAAGATCATTGGATACCCTACGTGTCCAATATAATAGCATCTTCAGGATGATGTTGAGGCTACCTTGTCTCTGCAGCGCATCGGGCGTGTTTGCGGAATATCAAACTGACGGTTTTATGGCCATCATCCGCAAAAAAACCGTATCCCTGATCCGCAGGATGCGGGACAGTCACAACAGCATCCTGATGACCATAGCGGATAGGTACACCTTGCTGCTCTGGAAGTGCATGGTGCTGAGAGTTACCACTAGGACACAACAAGGTGTCTCACAAGGTGGAGTCATTACTTTTTAAATCGTCCGTGTCATCAGCAAAAAAATTACGTGAGGTTCGCCGTTTGACGCTAAACGGTGAACATAATACATTTTTTTTGCTCCATTGCCCTAACGTCTTATTAAAAAATAACGCGGTAATACTTTCCAAGCGGGTCTTTATTGGAACGCAAAATATTTTAGCTTCACCTTAAACCTTCACTGATACTTTCGGGCGAGTCAAAGAAAGCAAAAGCACCAAGGTTCCAACTAGAACTTCTAACCTTACGGAAATACTTTGATTACAGTGCCAAAATGTTTCTAATTTTAGGTAGCTTTTCTCTAGTATGGTGTCTTGCTTGTGGTGGCCCGCAGAGTTGTTGCAATATATTTTCCCTAGTTAACTCCCTAGGTGTTAACCATAACTTAACATTTTTGATTTTATGTGATTTAATCTACGGTGGTGGACTGTAGCAGAGGTGCGCAAGCGCGTATCGAGGCCGGTGCTACGCGCTTCCCGTTACACACAACTGTACAGGCGCCGTCGCAACCGCTGCGAGCACCCGAGCAAGACCTGCGCGGCCTGCGCCACGGAGCCAGGAGAGCAGCTGCAGACGATGCATGAGACACCGATCCGAAACATTTTTCAAAACAAACAACTTACTACTTCGTGTACTAATTCCTCTTACTTATTCTGGCAATTTTTAACAATAATATATTTGAGAGGCCTTTCGTTTTTTGAGCGCATCCAACTTTTAATGCGCCTAATTTTCGAAATAAAAATACTGTTCAATACATGCAAAACATAGTTCAACCTTTCGTATTGACACATAATGAAACATATTTTGTATATAAAATATTTTTGCTTTTATGAAATTATCAATCTCGCCACCTCGATTTACGAAATAGCCATATAGTGAGTGTCAACTTCAATAAGTTGCTATATCTCTGACTAAAGCCTACTATAGCTGCTGAAAAAAACAAGCAAAAGTCACACATATAATTTTGTTGACACATAATGAACTAGAATATTATGCATAATTTATTTTATCACAATAACTGTAAAAATAATTTTAACTTTCCCAAATCCGAATTTTTGTTTCAAATAAAGCATAATTAACATTAAAATAATGTTAGTATACCTAATGATCTTTATTTAATGCGGCTATTTAAGATATTTCAAATTTAATTTCTGTCAAAATCTTACAAATGCTGCGGGAGGGCATACCCCTCTGAAGAATTGCCGCCATTTATTTCATAATATTTTCTCCTTAGCCGTTACCTCATTGCAGTTACAACTATTTTTTAATATTTGGTCTTAAATAATCTAGTGAACAATAGATGGCGCACGTATTATGCCAAAAATCTTTGACTTCTGTTGACACCTGTTAAATCTTTAGCATTTGAATTAATTGAAACAGGGCAGATCCAGACAATGACATTTGAATTACAAGGACTTCGAAAGAAAGAAAGAAACAACAAATATCTTTTTCAATCATTTAAGCTTGTAGATAGCAGTTATGACATGTCAACAACGTAAAAGTACATAAATAATATAGACTTAATTGAAATATACTAGAATAGTACATAATAATATAATACATAAACCTATTGATCTTTGTTTTGTTTTACAATCGATATATTCATAGCAAAGTCAAAAAAATAACCTACTGAGCAGAATAGCAGATTATTCCTACTATTACCACAAACTCTTGCTGTTCAAGTAATCTTCTTCATAAATACCCTTGTTCAATTCAATTCAATTCAAATCATTTATTGCATGTCACATTACAGTTTAGGTATGGTGGTAGTACAGGTAAGGTTTACATGTGACGCCCTGCAAGGGCATGGCAATACATGTGGGGCAAGTTAATGCTTGCTCAACATAACATTACATAATATTACATTAAAAAAATAAATGAAAATTCTTAACAAATACTATTTCATCCTAAATTGGAAACATACATAAAACTTTATTCTTATAACATTATATGGTATTAAATGTGGTTATTTTATATATTTATCACTAAAAAACTCTTGCATGTTGTAATAGCACTTATTAATAAGAAATGCTTTCAATGTTTTGCAGAATACTGTTTCATAAATTTTGCTTTGATTGTAGATTTAAACTTGTAAAGAGGTAATCAATAGGACTGACTAAGACATACTCAGCATGAACATATTGTGAAAAATTGTTAGAACATCGCATATTGTATGACGTGCACTATCCATTTCTGGAAAATCATTGGAGCCAGACGAAGTTTTTGCTGAAGTTTTCAATAATATTGATGTTTCAATAGAAAAAATAAAAATACTGAATGGCTGTATAATATATCCTTATTTTAAGTTAATGTCAGCCACTTGCAGATATGCGAAGAAAACTCTTCAAATTAACATTTGAAACAGTGTTTCATAGGGACACAATAAATAATAAAAATGAAACAATTAACTCGAACAAAAAGTCGAATGAGAGTGGGATTCGAACCGTAGATCTTAAGATATACTGGACCTTGAAAGTAAGTCGAAGTCCACTGTTCCAAAATGCAATTTGATTGAAGTGCGAAATTTAATATCTTATTCTGTGCAGCTATTCAAACAAACTTCAATCTTCAGCTTCGTCTTCTTAATTATATTATAATCAGTGAGCTGGCAGGCACCTCCAAAGTACTCAAACAAGTGCTATTGACTGCAGTATGTTTGAAACATAGTTTGATGTTACAAGTAGAAAATGTTTATTATTTGATATAGATATTATTAGTCAAATGAATGGTAGAGATAATCGTGATTGTGTCAAGTAAAATTTTATTAAGTGAAAATATCAAATTTTCTAAAAGGATAAGGTTGAATGGGTGAATGTATAAACATTGAATAATAATTGATAACACAGAAACCGAATCCGACCATCCGGTGATGCCATAAATATTTAGGCTTTCCGGCTACCTACGCTCGAAGTACCATAAGTGCTAAGTGTCAAGTTATCGTAGTAAGAGCTCGGGCAAAATGACAATTTGTGCGGTAAACGCGGTAGAAAAACATCAACAATATAATATACGTTACATCTATAAAATACTGCTATTTTGACTGTTGATTTCGAAATTACCATTTTTGAGCCTTTTTGTATGAACTATCCTATCCTTATAAAGTTTGCCAGGTGTGTTGCCAATGTTCAAACATTCAATAAATATTTTAAAAACAAAATTTGGTAGGTTTCGTAAGTGATAGTTAAAAATTCCAAAAACATAATTATACCGGGTGATTTACAAAAGACATACAAAAACCACTGCTCAATATACCGGCTGATTATGTATACCGTTAAAAAACGACATGTACACGTATACACATAAGTAATTTAGTAACTAGGTGAGGTAAAATTAGAGTTTTTCAATTGACTATAATTTTAGGGGTTTCATACAAAAAAATACAGACTGTTCGACTGATTTTGTATGGTGACCTTAAAATTTAAGTCAATAGAGAAAACCGAATTTTCACTAACATATTTATTACATCACTTAGTATGCCTTATCGTTTTAGTAAGTTATTTGATAATCACCCGGTTTATATGATAAAAAATATGTTTGCTGTCTTGCCCTAAACATTTCAATTTTAGGCTGCTACTAGATTGTATATGTAAGTAATATTTTTCAATAAATTTTAAATTTATAGAGGTCTTGTTTCTCTAGGCAAAAATTTCACACCAAACATTTTACCTGTGACTCATAATGTGAAGCCAACCGTTCGCTTATGTCTTCTTCGGGCACATGAGCAAGAGCCATACACAGTTTCACGTGATTTTTAGATTCTTGGTGTTCTAATAACCCTAGGGCCTTCGCTTTTCTTAATAATGCTCGAGAAAAGTGTACAAAACATCCCTTCAGGCGGCCATCCCCAGGATGGATACACATCGCAACCACTATAACACAAAATGCTACGGCGAAACTGGAGGTGTAGACTTATTTTAGAAACTGAAAAACCGTGCTATTTTAATAATGCTTAAATAATTCTAACTTTTGACGTTGACTATCACATACAAAAGTCCTATTATAAAAAATGGTGTCCAAACGCTACGAAATATATGAAATTTAAAAAGTTTACGAAACGCCACTTTTGCATAGGTATTTAGTGGGGGTTGCGAAACGGGAAGTTGTCCAAACGGGAAAGACCCAAAAAAAGTTTACGAAACGCCACTTTTGCATAGGTATTTAGTGGGGGTTGCGAAACGGGAAGTTGTCCAAACGGGAAAGACCCAAAAAAAGTTTAAGAAACGCCACTTTTGCATAGGTATTTAGTGGGGGTTGCGAAACGGGAAGTTGTCCAAACGGTAAAGACCCAAAAAAATCGGGAGGACTCAAATGGCTAATGGTGAGAAAGATGAAACAGAAAGGTATCCAATGCCACCAAGATCAGACGACCAGGTCCCTAGGTTTTCCAACGTTTATCTATGGTCCGCGACTTGGACGATTGGCTTAATGTTCGCGTGTTACTCGTATCTAAGCAAAAAAAATAATACTCGTATAATCAAATCAAATGTCTTACATTTTATATAATGTATATATACTAAAAGACAGCCTGTAGACATAATAAAAGCTCTCATCTATGGTCACTGCACTCCCGGAGCAGCTACTTCATGTTATCTGTATTGTAAGCTTGGGGTTATGTGAGAGTATCAGCAGGAATACTGATTTTAAAAACTAATTAATTAGGAAACATCAATTTTATTTAAAGTTCGTGTAGAAAACAAACAAACAATCAGTGGCGAAGGAGACTATTACAAAACGTGCTAACTGTAACTTGTTAGCATAATAAAACCGGAACTTGCGGTAAAAAGAACGAGTAGCTTTACGAGTAGTTTCGGTACCTAACTAAATGGATAACTCGGCAATCTCTCGTTGGGGGGTAAGTGACACAATTATTCGTTTTGGTTTTGTTATCGCGCCGCCAGAAGTCCGTAGAGCGGTTGCTAGTTCTATTGAAAGAGCCAAAATGGAGCTGGACACCCGTCATCCTATGAATGGCTACCTGACCGTCCCCCAGAGACTCAAAAGCCGACGAAGCTTCGCCAAAACTGTTCTTCCTTTATCTGACAACCCACCACAGGCCAGGATCGGCTTATGGCTGGAGAGGCTACCTGCTACCGCCCCATTCGTCGGGCCTTCTGAGGGTCTCCCCTGGGGCCGCGACTTGCCATGGCTTACTTGGAAAGCTCTGAACAGGCTGAGAACCCGGGTTGGCAGATGCAGGGAGAGTCTGTGCAGATGGGGTTACACAGATGGGGACAATGCGTGCGAGTGTGGTGCCTCCCCACAAACTATGGACCACCTCATATCATGCCCCTCGTGTCCGGACAGCTGTACGCGTGAGGAACTTATGTGTGCCAACGACCATGCTGTTAGGGTGGCGGAGTTTTGGTCAAAAAGGATATAGCCATCGACACGATAAGAAGAAGAAGAAGTTTTGGTTTTGCTTGACCCAAATACGAAGACCCTAGGTTCGAGTCCCAGTTTGCAGAAAGTCTGTTTTCAGAGTTTTCGGAACATAGTCGAGGTTGTGTTGTGATCATTACCAACCCGCATTTAATGAATGTGGTGCTTTGACCATATTCCAACAATGTTGGCACTTTTTGTTGTAAGTTAAGTAAATTAAGCTAACTCGTTCACCCACGGATGACAGTCGACCGGTGAACAGTGGTGAGCGCGGGGCACCCGATAAGGGATGGCCCAGCGTGTGAGTAGAGACTTGGAGAGCGTGTGACGCTCGGTAGAGTTGCTTATGATGATGCCTACGATGATGATAAATACCTATAATTAATGGATGCTAGCATCTATTCAAAGATCGCCACACAAATATTTTGTAATCATGACATTAGTGCACAAAATGCAAGAAAAATAACATGTTTTCTGTTTTCTGATTCATCATCATCATCATCTACATGTATCATGTATATTTTTCACATTTGACATGTCGAAACGAAAGTAGAGTGTTGCTCTTGGCTAGGGCCCCTGTACTGACATGTGTCACAATATTAGGACTTGATTTTAAAGTTCGTAATAAAAACACAACCAACTTAACTATTACATAGGTTGTATATCTTAAAAAACATAGTCAGTAAAACTTAACAAGCATAATGTTATATCTATTACTAATCAATATATATTACGATTACGAGTTAGTATATGGGTTTAAACAATGACATTTATAAGACTGTTATTGTATTCTTTGTAATCTTTGAATCAAGACAATAATCGTCTACGTTTACTACTAATGCAGATGATGTAACTGCAAATTACATCATTCAAGCAGCCGCCACATAAACGGTGCTCCTCTATTTAGTATCTCAATTTTAAATAGAAGAAGCCCTTTGAATCCAAAACATAAATTGTGTAACCCAAGTTGGGTTACTAGTGTCAATGTCGATATTCTCTTTAAATTTAGTTTGCTTTATCAATTTCAATATTTAATTTTAATTCAAGAACATTCTCGGTTCTGTTCTTGACTACGACCACCATTTTCACCCTTTATGTGGTAGGTACAGTCACCATCAGATATATTGTAGCAGACCAGGTGACAAAATACTTCTGAACTATTTGAATTGTCCATAAGTTCTGAACCTACAATCTACCAATAATATCTGAACATTAATAACATCATTATTATCTGAGCAGCAGTTACTAAATAATTTCCATACGCACAAATACAAAAAAAATCTGAACACCTAAAACGTCGAGTGAATCTACGCAGACAAACACTTTTATTAATATAACACACTAGCTGTTCGCACGCGGCTTGACCCATGTAGACTATTTCTCCTCGCTATGTCACTCGCTTATAATGTGGCTTTTTTTTGATGAAGAACTTATGGATTTTTTAAATAGTTCAGATGTTTATAGGCAGGGTGTCTGCTAAAATATATCTGATGGCGACTGTACAAGAAGGGTATGTATGTAATGTATGAGCATGTATGTAACACTGAAATATTTGGTTCTAGCATGGTTTAAGTGAGATTAGACTCGCAAGTCGGACGTAAACTAAGCTCGCTCCGCAGAGATTAGCAAAAAAGGCGCATCGACGAGCTATTATTGGCTTTATTTGGTTGTAGGGTGAGTTTTTTATAAAATACAGTAAAAGCATTTAAGACACTACAGTTATTTTCATTTTTTAATGTTATTTTAATCTACTCAAGATAATTCTTCACAACAGCAAAAAAAGTGTTACCGGCCTATCCTGTCTCCTGCAAATTTGTTTATAGGTCGCTACTACTACGACTTTACAATAAGACAAATACCATGATTTAGGCAAAAATACAGTCTATACAATACCAGCTTCACAGGCGACGGCACTGAGAGATTTTGAGGAAGATAATGTTAAAAACAGAGTCGGAGATCCAAACTCTTTCACGAAAACATAGTACCTACTTCGTATTTTTTTATAGCCGCTACATTAAGGTTGTAGAGAAGCGTTCACATCAACCTTTACATAGGGGCACCTTATGCTGCTGACATAAGACTATTTTTGCAATGGTTTTGTAAAGGTTGATGTGAACGCCCCTGTACAAAAATGCTGCATAATTTTATATTTAATTCAATTCCTAACCTAACGAATAAATTATTCTTAATTATTTTTAGCGGTCACGAACGTCATACACACGAAGAACCGCTTGTGGTGTGTGGTGTGACCTTTGTGCGACCCTGCAAGTTTTTTAAGCGGTACTCGGCAAATGTGAGAATATTCACATTTGCAAGGAAAATGATTAGCTCCAGTAAATGATTTTAGGATAGGATAATGCACGTCATACAAACAGTAAAGGTTAAGCATGGCACACGCGTGAATGGAGAAGGAAGACTACTCAAACGAGATTCTGATAGGTATTATCTATACAAACAAACAGACACGTCTAAAATAAAGAGCCATAATGGAGAGGCTCCAATATGAACTGACTAGTTAGACATTTTGAACATTAAGGCTGAACTAATTGTTTAACTAACAACAACCGAGAATAACAAGGATTCTATATGAACATTGAGGCAATGCAGGTGAGTATTGTTGTGACTTGCGAGAGTAGATAGTGGCACCACGGTAATATAGTTAATATTACCATTGTGGCACCGCGGCTCGAAACGCATGGAACAACGCAACAGCATTATCGCGTGCATTTACTTACAGACGAGGCCGGGTCGCAATTCTAGTGGTCGCGCTTTGTCGCCGCGCCGGCCACAAACAATACAACAGTCGAGAGAATTGAGGTCACAACATCAGGGATCGTGAGATGAGTTCCGGAAACCGCCTTGTGGTTTGCGCGCACATTTAGACCGTGTCGTTGCTGGCTTCACCGTTACCTAATGTAAGCACTGTACACAGACTGACGCTAAAAGCCTTTTTACAGTCTAAACAGGGTCAGTGTTCTATCAAACTTTGCTTGTTTGTTAAACATTGTAAATGAATGCGAACTCACGCAACGAGTCCTCCTAGGAAAGCGACCGGTCCACCACCGATGAGTCTGATTTTTCTGTGACACGAGTCGAAGAGTGACAGCCGCGCATGCGGCGGTGGTGGTAGACCCACCATGCCGCCCGAGGCAGCCGAGCGCAGCATCGCGTCACATCGAGGACGGCGCGAGGACGGCCCGGCGGTCCCTGCCAGCGCTGCACTCCTGATCCTCACTGCACTACCCGGGCGCGAGCGCGTGGTTACAGACAGCTGAGAGTGAGAGCGGCCTCGCTCCGCAGACCATCGCAGACGGTGCTACTCGGGTTGCGGTCTGCGCGGAACTGCCGTGCCGTCGAGAACCGACAACTAACTGTTCTGACGAAACACCCGCTCCGCCCGCAACCGCTTCCCGCCCCTCTCAACCCACTCCCACTCGCTTGGACCGACTGACTTTGAACCGACGTCCGTTCTATTGATTCAGATTATTCTAAAGGCCAAAACCTAACAATCCAGAACCCATATGGTCTGCTGGAGAAAAACTGTTAGGTACCTATCAGGATAGAGCGCACCAGCCCATTCGTTGTCAAAACGTTGCCTGTTATTGTCATTAAATAATAATAATAAATATCCCTGGACATTATTCCACACAGCGCCATCTAGCCCCAAAGTTATTGTCATTAAATGCACAAATGAACTGCGGAATGAATCACAATCAGTAGAGGATTTTACTACAATCCAAGTTTCGGTTAATCGAAACGCAGTCATAGATTACAGGTAAATAAATGATATAGCTTGAGAAAGTAAATAATATGTAAGGCAAGAGAGAGTAGGTTAGTAACTGAACGACGTTGCAACATAAAATATCAATACTTACCGTACGTAACACGGTTCCCTATTTTATCGTTTTTTTTTTTCATAATTTAACATGGAATACTTTTACCTATCTTTAATAATAGTTATGCACAATAGTAATTTGGCATACATTTTTACGCATAATTTTTTAAGTATATACCTGGTCTACTATAAGCATAATAATTGTTAAGCATACTATTCTAAAGCCTAAATATGCTTACGCATAATGATAAGCATAAGTTTTATGGGCATAATAATTATACGCCGAATAAATATCATGTCACAATCATGAACCAAATGCACTCAGGGAAAAGCTAAGTTTTGGAAATTTTGTGTTCGCATTCAATAAAATACTTTTCCTATATAAAATAAACATGTTGGCGGCTTAGGGGTGGCCCGCCTAACCTACTGTTACACTATGGCTATAGTGTCCTAATACCTACTTTTGGTTTTTCAGATTCAAATCAAATCAGTGATAAATACGTATGATTAACTAAAGTATGTATCCATTATGTCTTTTGATATTTATGCCTAATAACTATTAGACAAATACACAATAAGCCTTATAACATTATGCGAATTAAAATTAGGGCAAAAAAATAACCTAAACGATACAGAGTGGTCAAAACAAACAAACTTTTTAAAAACCGGATTACTTCAATAGATCACTGTCACAAGGTTAAACATTAAGTCATAGCAGGTAGGAGAAAAGTTAACGTGGTGTGCGTGTTTGTGTGGGCAGCAGGCAGGGTGCGGGCGCGGGGGGGCGGATGAGACAGGGACGGGACAGGGAGGCCTGCGAACAGCTGATCCGTCAGGGTAGGCGCGGGGGTGGCGAGAAATGTGTACCTTATAAGTACTGCTGTTAGGACTGCCTCAGAATAGATAGCAAGGGTAATATACCTGCCAATCGGGTATATCAAGCCAGATATAAATTAACATGCTACCAACAGTACAAACGAATACGTTCAAAATACATAACTACCTGATCTGATCTAATACTGTCAGAATCGCATGAGTAAAAGCGAACTTCATCGTCACCATGATTGATTGATGAAATCTTGATATCAAGAAATGTGAGAAGGCTACTTTTCAATTAACAGTTTCAAACATGTTGTGCATTGTAAACTTCATATTCCAATAAAAAAAATATACTAAGGAATCGAGCAACCGGTCGCTTTGTAAAAACGACATCATCTTGCTTGCTTATCTTGAAGGGACGACTCTTACATAAAGGTTAACGTTAGGTCAATCAATGAGTAGCTAAAGGCTATTTCACTTATTTTTTGAGCTTTACAGGTCTAAATTTAATTACCTGAAACGAATAGAAGGAAGGAATAAATGAGTTTAGTTTCGAGGCCGTTATGTACTTGCAGTAGAATTTACAACTGTGTTATACATCCGTCCGCGGATTTGAAATTGTCTGTTGCCACTACATATTGTGTAAAAACCAAAGATACTATTATACCCTGATAAGATACCTGCACTGCACGCCACAAATATGTATTTTTAAAGATATTACCGTAGCTATTTATTCATAGTACCTATCTTGATAAAATTATAATCTTATGCAAACACTCTTAAATTCAATCTTATCCTGAGATTGTTTTAATACGCGTTGTTATGGCGCTTTAAGAACTATGAATCAAAAAGGCAAAAATATTCTATCATGTTGTCTACCTTACGATTTTAGTAATTTGGTGATTTTTACTTGGTTCAGTTGTCTTTTAAATAAGTTTATGTAAGTATATACGACACAAAAATAAACCAAGGTTAACGAAATTGAAACAGACAAAATAGTGACGTAATGGTTGGGATCACTTTCAAAGGCACGGGGTAAAATACAGGTATGAGTAGTAAGTTATCAACAAAAAAAACCTGATCGTGCGCCCGCGCCGGTTTGCCCAAGGAACACGCATCACACGAAGCGCAATAAAAGGTGAAACATGTAAAGGGCATTAAGAACGCTACAGAACAAGTAGCGCACCCCAGACTGATGAACTCTTTAAATTCAGACATTGATTCATGACTAGTTGTCTGTCAGCGGCTTCGCCCGCGTAGAGTATTTCTCCCGTTCAAATATAGCCTGAATAAGAAAATATAGCCTACGTCACTCGCGGATAATGTAGCTTTATATTGGTGCTATATTATTTTCTTTAAAATCGGTTCTTTACTTTCGGAGCTTATTCAATACAAACAAACAATTAAACATTTCCTCTTTATAATATTAGTTTAGAAGTTCAGATAGATTTGTGCAATGAATTCTGCGCTTTATACTATTAGAAAAGGGGCTAACATGTAATTTATTTATTTATTTGGTACACAAAACAAAATGCCTCAGTACATGGTGAATGTCTTATCTTATCTAAGCTTAGAACTAGAGTACGATTCTTGAACATGTGTACACGGCATGCCATGCAATTTTGCAGAGTTAAAGTCATAAGGACTTACTTAAGGGTTATTCAATATTATACATTTAAAAAAGTATGTAAAAAGAAAAATGTGTGCTACTAATTTCTAAGGTCAAAAGAGGATAGACTGAAGTTTACTTTTGAAAGAAACCAATCTTGACCCAAATATATCTATATCAATATATATTATAATAAATATATAAAATCAATATTTTTATATATATATTTCATGTTTCATATGTATAAAAAACATAAAATATAGTAGTAATGACTCTTGTATAATTCAGATTTTAATAGCTGTTTCCTACTGTTAGATCGTCATCGATATACTCGTAATTCAGTTTTACGCTCATACTTTTTTCGTTGAAGTTTGAGATTAGATCATCCACTTTACGTTCAGTATGTCTACCACGAGTTAACAATTTAAATTTACGATATCGTTCGCGTAAAAAATTGTATTGGGATGACACATGACATGACAATGTCAAATCCCAATACATTTTTTTACGCGAAAAGCAATGTAAATTTAAAGTGGCAACCCGTGGTAGACGTACTGGTCAGTTGAAATTTAAATGAGAATGACACCGCAGTAAGAATGACAGAATTTCATTCTTTAAAAATTAATGATGATGAAAACTGTGCATGATACACTAATAACCCACCCAACCCCTATGTTAATCTGCTGTAGTAGATTCAGTATTAGCTTTCTTACATTATGAGGTCTCTTAACCTTATCTTCATGATGAAACTGTTGGCCAAGTTTTTCAGGTCGCAATTATCTTGCTTTGCAATAGCAGCTAGGAAAACGGTTGAACATGCTTTTCGAAAATCCAACGCTCGGAGGAGGTGCTATAGTTGAGTAGGTAGTGAACATGCGGCTCCAGCAATTCGATTTATTAACTTTGGCCCAAAAGAAGCACAAGACAAAACACGACTTTTCTATGAAGTAATATTTTGGAGTAATGGAGTGGAAGCCCGAAATGGGCAAGACGGACTTACCAGAGGCAGTCCAGCATTATAGAGACCTGCAAGTGCGCCCGCGGGCCACCGCACTCACCTGCAACAAGCACACACGCGTGAGTTCGCTTGTAATGTATCGTCGTTACAGAGTCGAGCATTACATACGGGAAGGAGGAGAGCCGAGCATCACAGTGCGCTAACTGTAATGTTACAGATTCGAGCTTTACGTTGGTGATGGAAAAGCACTGAGCATTACAGTGCGCAACTTGATGATACATATAATGTGTAATATTATGGTACAACTTTTCTGTAGTTTTGTAGAGCAGTATTGTAATGAATTGCTCAAAATCTAATCTAAAATGTACATTACAGGCGAATGTTCGTCATGCCAGGGAGGCAGTACTGCAATGTAATGTTCCAAAACTAATCTCAAAGTTACATTACAGGAAAATGCTTGGATTGAGATTGTTATGTACATCCCGATATCTTTATCGAAATGAGAATGCCTTTTGGCATGAGGTTCGCCAACTTTAATTTTATGCAATAGGATTGCATAAAACAAATACAAAATATGAAAGTATTATAGATATAAAAGTTTGTGAGAATGTACGTATGTGTGTGTGTTGTTACTCTTTCACGCTAAAACTACTGACGGATTTAGATGTAACGTAACAAATATACAGCTTATACATCAGAATAACACGCTACATGTTACAAAAATGAAATTAACGCGGGCGAAGCCGCGGGCGGAAAACTATTCAAAACTAAAAAAAGGTTATTCATACTTTCTAAGAGAAAAATACTATAATAACCTCCATCGGTGCGATTTTTTCGGGGGCCTTATACAGTGAAAATTTTCGGCTTAAGAAATTATTTATTTTAAAAAAAATATGACCTATCGGCATTGAATCGTCCACCTTAATTTCGTACAATACGATGAACGCTTCCAACAGAAACCACCTTCTGCCAATAACACCATCTCATCTATTTTTAGCTAAATATTGACGAAAGTAGGCCTGTCTGTTTTATCGTTAATTACTTCGCAATTCGAGCAGACAGTCAGCACAACTGCAAAAAAAATTTGGCAGCAACGGATACAGCCAAGAAAAACGTTGAAATATAAACGGTGCCGTTTGCCGATACTAAAGGTGCGCTTCCACCAGAGATTTCAGCACGTTCGCGGGAATTGAAAAATAAGTATTTGCAAAATCTATTGCTGTCTTTTGCAAACCTCGAGCACCCCGCAGAGTGCGATAGAGACAGATGCAAATCGGACCGAATCTACCTATTAAAAGTACACAAAATCGACGTTTCGTAGTCACCTAATGCCTTTTCGAAAAATTTACTGATTTAGTTACATTTTTCATTTAAAATTGAAGGACTGTGGCAGTGTTCCTGTTTTCCTTCTTTTGAAATAAACTAGTCAAAATTAGTTATCTGGATGTTTGAACACAGCGGAAAATCTGGCCATTTTATTCCATTTTTGAAGGTTCATATCTCTTTCAGTAGTTAATTTATTAAAAAAAGAAAATCATAGGGACATGCTAATAGTGGCAATAAATGTTTCAGGTGAAAAATATTTCTCTACTAGCAAAATCCAGGGAGGAAACAGAGGACTACGTTTGTATGAAAAAACGGCGCTTCAGTATCCTCTTAACACACACATTCCTCGCAACGCATCCTCGCTCATCTGTGGTGGAAACACGGCGGAAAATGCCGTCTCGTCAGAAAAGACTAATTGTTATGTTCTTATTTGAGTATCAAAAGTTCGTTAAGGATGTTGATATGTGGATTCAATGATGCTAGTTTTACGGACAAAAAAGGGTATTCAAAATGTCCAGGATACATAGATTACAATATTTACTACGTGATACAGAGGAAGTGGCTGTTGCAAATGGCGCGGCTTCAGGCAGCCTTTCCGCCTCGCCTCGCACCTCACTATGCCACTGTTGAGAAAAACTTTATAAATAACAATAGCTATACAATTACCATTGTGTACCAGTGTGTCCTTACACAGTACAGTAGTTACCTACTTTTCTGTAGATAATATGCAAAACGTCTAACCCAAAAACACTTCACTACTGGGTACCTACGTTTTGTTTAACCATGACATGTTGGAGCTTGATTAGATAGGTACCGTGAACGAACATTAAAAATGGGAGACAACGTGCATATTCATTAATTCATATGTAAACGTTTTCGAAAAATCCTTTCGTAGATGCATTGACATTAAACGGAGACTATATTTAAATAAAACTAAATACACTTTTTGAAGCATTTTAAGGTGGATGATGCCGAGGCTAATCTTCTATTGAATAAGGTGACACTTAACTTAGTCAGATTAGATAAACCACCCAGTTAACAACCGCTGGGTCAACCCAGCCAGACCACCTTATTTTATTTATTTATTTATTCAGGTGATAAAAACCCATATTGTAACATACAAAATTAAAATTAGAATTAATCGAAACATAAAATAATAGAACAAATTAAACACAGTAAAATCACAAAGGAGATCATTTTTTTGGGCCTTTTCTGAAAGTGCCGGCCAACAAAAAAAAGTGATACGTATAGTCAGAACTAGTCATACGGAGCAATAGTTATCAATCACGGCACCAAAGTCGTAGAGTTGGTACAAGCCAAGTTATACGCGTTTGAAGTTTCGCAATTTTCATACATTTATTGATTTTTGAAAGTGCGTGGATACATAAAATAATAGATATTGTTAGAAGTAATGATCTGAAGTAATCAGCTAATTAGCAAACCGTCATTTGCACAATTAAACAGAAAAAATACCATACTCTGTATAATTAAAACTGCTTCATTTCTGAAAGTTTCGGCCAGCAAAAATTTGTTTGTATAGTTAAAACTAGTCATAAGTACCGAGCTAGGGGCGATGCCAGAATTTTAGAAGCTATTTATTTTATATTTTTTTTCGAAAATAGAGGCCATTTAAAGAAAGTAATTTGAGTATTTTATTTTTTGTTTTTTTATTTTATTTTTGATTTTTCGAAGTTTTACCGGAAGTGACGCATTTGCGGGCTGTAGGCTAAGCAGTTTTGACCTTAAAAATGGCTGGCAACTTTTGCTACCAAAAAATACTTGCAAACTTCTACATTGATTGATTGACATTGACATAACCTATTCAAGTGTTATAGCTTGTTGTGTATTTTTCGAGTGATTTTGAGTATTGTTACGACTATTAGCCTTAAATCTTCCTGATCTATTACCTGTACCCTAGCTTGCCCCTGGATTCTAATTTCGATTGCATTCTTATGACTATTTGGCTTAAATCTGACTGGACTTGATTAATTACCTGTGCGTTGACTATGGCTAGCCCTCGGACTCTCGATTTCCAATCAGTCGGAACAATTTGAACCGCTAGAAAATGATTCGTACCGAATTGCGCTTATGACACGAAGAACAACCCAAGCAAACTTTTCGTCAGGGTAAGAGAAGATTTGAAGAAGAAATGGCGCCAACAAGTGAATGCAGTTTATTTTAAAAATTGCGTAATATATTGCTGTGAAGATCATCTTGACGTGGGTCATCGATACTGTACTGTTCCCATGAATAAAATATTATATCAAGGACTCGCATCATGTCTTATTTATTATAAAAATGGTTTATTTACAAAAAGACTTGAAAAACTATTTCAAGTGGAAGTAGTTAAAGGATGAGCCCATACTCCAAGCCAAATGCTGTTTTGCGAAACGATAATCAGGACAACAGATCACCTGATAATCGTCAATGGTAGGCATACGCATGATAGAAATTTTACTCCTTGAGGTTTTTGTTTCAGTTAAGAATGATAAAAAATCCAGATTTTTTTAATTTAATTTATTGTATATTTATTTTATTAATACCTCTCACCTGTACATATTTATTAAATTCAATTCAGAAATCAATAATATTAACGAAATTATCATTGGGCTTTTTGCTGAAATTTGCAATCAGGGATTCCTTTATACACCTTCTTTCACTCTCTCTCTGGAATTCTAATAAAACAGATGGGTCTTCGGGTGCCAATTTCATTTTCTTTGGGTTTTTAAAAGTATCTTTCGAATTAAATAACTCAGTCCTGGCACTCGATAGTTTCAGCTTGGCCAAATAGCATTCACCTGAAGTGGGAGATGGTTGATCACTTTTTATAGCAAGCGAAAACAACAAGAGCAGAGAGTGTTTGCAACCACCTGCAAAATATTAAAAGCAAACTTACATAATAATTATGGTCATTTTGCAGTTCATTAAAATATTAAACCGGGATACATACAAATTAAATAGGAAGCTACAGGGAATCAGATGCATGTAGTGTAACGCAAGGTGTTAACAGCTGTTATATATATTTTTTTACGGTGGCAAAGCAAGTAGAATGAGTCACTTGGAAAATTGTAACCTGCTGTCCTAACGCACTCTTCCTGTCTACTTTCTTTTGCAAGTGTACGAGTACGTCTCACATAACAACAGCCACTCAGTGAGCTAACATAGAAACAGACATTGAAAAGAAAGAAGTTACCTGCAGATGTCTGCACAGTCCTCACAATTTGTATCTGTGATTATGTCATTAGTTTCATTAACTCTGGCTGTAACTGTGTACAGTTTATTGTGGATTCTGTGTTCTGGCACAATCTTCGCCTTTACAATGAAGACATCAACGGATCTGCGAATTTCAACATACCCTACAGCCTAAGTCACAAATTAAAGCTAAGTTAATGAAGCGAGGTTATTAAAGTGCTGAGGATTTCTTAAATGATAAGAATTTGTGGTCATCTTAGGTATAATCTGCTCCTCTGCACACTTTTTTGTTATGACTGTTTCTGTTAATTCAATTTCTGTGTATAAAACAAGATTGAAAATAGTAACTATCGAGTTTCTTGCCGGAGTCTTCTCGATCGGAAACAACCTCCGAACCGGTGGTAGTCACATTATTTTTAATTATGATACTAACTATCATAGTATTATTTTATGTAAGTTTATTTTTATTTAGTATATTTTAGCTACATTCTTTTTTTGTATATGACTTGTCATAAGTACGTTTTATAAGTCTATATGAATAAAGATATTTATTACTTTACTTTTACTTTTAGCTGAATGTCAGTAGAAGTTTCGTGATGACCTTTGAAAAAGAGGTACCTCAAACTCAGGTACTCAGGGTAACTCAGGTAAGTTGCGAGAGCCAGCTTTAACAAAGCCACTCGTATTTTGTGAAGTAGGTGCTTTTTTTTTTTATACTACGTCGGTGACAATCAAGCACGCGGACCGCCTGATGGTAAGCGGTTATCGCGGCCTATGGACGCGTGCAACACCAGGGGTATCACTCGCGCGTTGTCGACCCTGTAAAAACCTTTTCAAACCCCTCTTGAAGTACTCCATACTATAACTCATCGGGAAAACCTCGACAGGGAGTTCATTCCACAATTTAAGCGTCGGAGCGAGCGTCGGAAGGAAACATCTCTGAAACCGAATTGTACGAGACCATTGCGGATTCAGAGTGTGAGGATGAATGCCCTGTCGGTGGCGATCGGTGCGGTGATGAAAAGTAGCCGTGGGCATCATATCAAACAGTTCTTCAGAACAAAACCCGTTGTACAAGCGGTAGAACACGCATAAGGAGGCGAAGTCTCTCCTCAGACTTAACGGCTCTAAACCCCTTGTCAGTTTGGGATCGTCGACAATCCGGATCGCACGCCTTTGGACCGACAACTAGCCAACATTTTGCAAAGGGTAGGCAGATCAGATATCCGTGCAGTAAAAGCAACAGTAACGTGTAGCCTGTCAAGTTCAGAATCCAGGGGATTCAGCGAGTCTATGTGAAGGAGGCAATCAGTAATCCAAAAGCAGCAGGGCGTTAAAAGAAGGTGAAATCAAATGAACGCAAACAAACAATAACCTCGAAGGAAACTCGTGTTATGACAACAAGAGTCATCTGTCAATCGACGTTTGGTTTCAGTGTTGCCATTGTGAAAATAAAAAGGCGAAAAGATGTGACGTCATAAAGGTCAAACAAAGGACGTAGCTTTTTGCTCAAATATCTCAAAAAAATACGAAACAATATCAAAATCTGATCACTGAAAACTTTTCAGTAATGCTATTCCTCGTAATGGTTTTGGAGTTGGATTTTTTTTTCAAAATTGGCCATCGCCCATCGTTATTATGGCACAAACGTCGTAGGGCTGCCACAAGCCAAGTTATACGAGTTCAAAGATTTGTCATTTTCATACATTCATTGATTTTTGAATGTGCTCAGCTGGGAATGCTGGGATACATAAAACGATCAAGAAATTGGTAGACGTAATGAACATAAAGTAAAAATACTTTAGTTTTTACTTTCATGCATGTAAATGACGAATTTTTAAACTCGTATAACTTGTCTTGTGGCAACCCTACGACTTTTATGCAATAATAATTGTTGCTCTGTATGACTAGTTCTAACTATATAAACATTTTTTTCGTCTTTCAGAAAGATGATCGGTTATAATTATGCAGATTAAGGTTTTTTTTTAATTGTGGAAATGACGGTTTTCTAATTGGCTGACATATTTTGCGCTAAAGTACGAGTATAACTTGGCTTGTGACAACCCTACGCCTTTGTGCTGTATTCAATATTGCTCCGTATGACTAGTTCTAACTGTACGTACCACTTTTTTCGTTGGCCGGCACTTTCAGAAGAGGCCCAAAGATTTAATAGGTTGGGGAAAAAGATTCTTCACATTTTTTAAGAAAATTTAAAACATTTTTTAAGTAAATTTAAAACATTTTTTAATATAGTTTATTTACATTTTACTTAAGTAGGTAGGTGCTATTTTGTTCGATTACCTTTTGCCATCTTGTAGGTAGCGACATGATCCTATTGCTATAGGAATTTTGAGGCTTCTGATCAAAATATTGCGACAAGTGGTTTTGGTAGCTATCGTTATGTTAACCTGACACTGCCTAAAGAATTCTTAAGAGGCCGAAACAGGTGGAAATTGAAGGTGCAAGGTCAGGACTATACGGCGGATGCATTAACAATTAACACAACGCAGCCAAACTCTCTAAATTTTTGCTGAGTGGCTAAAGATGTGTGAGGTCAAGCGTTTTCATGATGAAAAACCACACCCTTTCAGTTGATTAACTCCGGCCCGTTTCTCTCAACTTCTTGCTTTAATCTCATCAGTTTTTCGCAGTGGAGTTCAGAATCGATGGTCCTGCCTGGTGGTAACAGCTCATAATGAATAATGCCCTTCCAATCCCACCGTCCACACACACAGCATCACCTTGTTGCGAATTAACCGGGTTTCGCAACAGTCTGTGAAGCCTGACCAGCCTTTGACCACGACTTTTTTCGGACGTTCTTGTCGTACGTGATACACTTTTCATCACCAGTTATCAGCTTCTTCAAAAATGGTTCGGTTTCATTACGACGTAATAAATAATCACAAATGAGTACACGGTTCATTAGGTTTCTTTCGGTGAGCTCGTCAGGTACCCAAATATCGAGCTTTTTTTATGTACCCAGTTTTTTTCAAATGCGCCAAAACTGTTTTGTGGTCAATTCCCAGTTCTTCAGCCACGTCGTAACTACTGATATGCCGATCTTGCTCCACTTTTTCAAAAATGGCATCCATTTTATCCGTACTAGGGCGACCAGAGCGACGTGCATCTATGACATCAAAATCTTCGGATTGAAAACGCTTAAATCAAATTTGTGCTACTCTCACAGACACTGCACTAGGGCCCATAAACATAGAACATTTTCTCGAGGCTTGCGTTGCCTTTAACCTTTTTTGTAGTAAAATTTTAAAATGTATCGAATTTATTAATTTTTTATTTATTATTATTTAATTAATTTATTCACTCATCTTGACAGTAAGAAAAACAAATGAAAATCACACATTCTCCTAATTTGAATTTGGAATTATCTTCTTTAAAATGTAAACTTTTAATGATACCAAAACCAGCCAGGTACAAATAGTATAGCCAAAGAGATTTTATTACAAGTTAATACATACTATATGCGAAAATACTTTTTCCCCATTCTAATATGTAGCCAGAACGATCTCCTTTATAACATCACAAATAAATCAGTCCATCCGACATTGTGGGATATGTCTATCACAGCAATATCGGATGTAGGGACAGTCCAGCCTACTAGCAATCATCGCTAAGAGGCTACCGTTTTGCGCATACTTGCGTGAAAGCAGTCGGTGTTCGCTGCTGCAAACATGCCTGACGCGCTACAGAAACAAGACAGCCCCAATACCGCCCTAAACGCGTTATTAAATTGGACGCGGAGGGAATCATATACCCTCTGCGAATATTTTTCCCACAAGATGTGCAGTATGCCCGGAAAAGCGAAACCTTTACAGCAGTGGAACATCGAGTAAATCGGCGGGCCAACATGTTGGCTCTCCTAGACAATGGCCTCCGTTCTCGTTTGATACCAGCATGGTCTTTCAAGGTTGGGGGTAACTATATGGCCCAGATAAGTAAATTGATTTAATCTATTTAGAGTAATTTGAGTCGAACAGCTGGTATGGTTTGCGAGCACTTGGGCATCCTCAAACACCATGTATTGCCTTTTGGTCACATTGTATTTAAGCCCGTGGACATCAGCATAATTTTCGCAAATCTTGAGAAGCTTTATTATAGCCAGTGGCAAAGTAGTCTATGGGTGAATCATAGTTTCAGGCGTTACACACGCCCAAGTCTAAAGCTGTCGGAATGAATTTACCTACAAAAGGATATACAGTATTTACATTAATTGAGTATTGAACTAATTTTAACCAGTGCTGTTTCCGTCTTTCATCATCACTACTTTCTACCTCTGTCATTTTAGGTTTTTTAGAACAGACGACATAGACTGCTTTCCGAAACACAGATGAAATTCGAGGATTTACTTTTATTAGGTACCTACCAACTTGTACATTCGAATGCTAAATGATTTAACAATTCTACTTCTATTTTAATTTCCGATTATTGTAGTAAAAATATTCTTAAATAACATTAGTTGGCATAAGTCTAATATAACTAACATATAATTAACATTTGCATGCCTACATAACTAGGGTATACTTTTGTTGTTACTTTTTTATATCATTGTCACTCATCCCAATGTACTACACAATGTTAAGCAAATAAACGTTTGAGTTGAGTTTGAATCCTTTCAGGCATTCCCAGTAACTTCCACTTGCTAGTTATTTGTGGTCATCTTATTAGGACGTTTCGTACGCCATCATACATGACGCAGGTTGACCGAAACGTCTAATAAGCGATAATTACATCCACCACCAACGAACACCTTGCCACTTCATTATCTGAACGACGTTATTGAGCATTCCTAATTAGAGTCATTATTTCTGCTAATTATAGGTAGTCTTAACCTAGCCATAATACTTCCAACTTTTATCATGCATATTTACGTACGAGGGAACGTCTAGCATATAATAGGTTGGGGAAAAAGATTTTTCGCATTTTTTAAGAAAATTCAAAACATTTTTGAATATAGTTTATTTACATTTAACTAAAGTATTAGGAGCTATTTTGTTCGATTACTTTTTGCCATCTTGTAGGTAGGGACATGATCCCATTGCTATACTAATTTTGAGGCTTTCGCCACAGTCTGTGAAGCCTGACCGGCCTTTGACCACGACGTTCACGTTCTTGTCGTACGTGATACACTTTTCATCACCAGTTATCAGCTTCTTCAAAAATGGTTCGGTTTCATTACGACGTAAAAAAGAATCACAGATGAGTACACGGTTCATTAGGTTTCTTTCAGTGAGCTCGTGAGGTATCCAAATATCGAGCGTTTTTGTAAATGCGCCAAAACAGTTTGGTCAATTCCCAGTTCTTCAGCTACGTCGTAACTACTGAAATGCCGATCTTGCTCCACTTTTTAAAAAATGGCATCCATTTTATCCGTAATAGGGCGACCAGAGCGAAGTGCATCTTTGACATCAAAATTCCCGGATTGAAAACGCTTAAACCAAATGTGTGCTACTCTCACGGACACTGCACTAGGTTCATAAATATATAAATTTTTTTCGCAGGTTGCGTTGCATTTAACCTTTTTTGTAGTAAAATTTTAAAATGTATCGAATTTCTTCATTAGATTCACTCATCTTGACAGTAAGAAAAACAAATGAAAATCACACATTTTCCTAATTTGAATTTGGAATTATCTTCTTTATAATTTAAACTTTTAATGATACCAAAACCAGCCAGATACAAATAGTATAGCCAGAGATTTTATTACAAGTTCATACATTGTATACTATATGCGAAAAAACTTTTTCCCCAACCTAATACTTTAACGTTTCTGGAACTGTGCGAAAAGTAGATTTATTTAAACAATTTTATGCACAGCTAGATGACGATGGCGCGGCCGAGAACACTGCTTTGCGGCTAGATCACACAAAGTAGTCAATATTTCTTTATCAGTTGAGGGAATCTATTTCACTCTCCCATTCCGAAAAGTAGACTAGAGGTAGCTGTTATTTCGAACTGAAGCATCTTGTTAATTAAATGTGGTGCCACAGAGCATCACATTATCTAATTAGTGGACGGAACTCATGACACAAAGACGAGTGCTGCGTCACGATGTTTCGCAGACTCGTAGTAGCAATAGTCATTTTTGTTATCAGTCAGTGTTGCTGATGAACACCGCGCGCCGGTGCCGGTAGCGGCGCCACTGTTGGCTCTTTCGGTAAGTATGTCGCGCGTCGCGAGAACGCCACCGCTTTCCTGATACGTGTCGGATTTCTATTGTTTCATGCACGATGCGCGACTTACTAGCGAGTAACATAAGTTAACGGTTTACGTTATTGTTCGCTTTGCTGTTTCCCCATAAATATGAACTTAATAAGTAAAGTAAAAGTAAAGAAAAAAATATCTTTATTCATATAGACTTATAAAAAGTACTTATGACAAGTCATAAAGTTACAAAAAAAAAATATAGCAAAAATATACTAAAATAAACTTACATAAAATAATACTATGATAGTAAATATCATAATTAAACATAATGTGACTCTACCACCGGTTCGGAGGTTGTTTCCGATCGAGAAGACTCCGGCAAGAAACTCGATGGTTACTCTTTTCAATCTTGTTTTTTAACACAAAAATTGAATCGACAGAGTAAAGTCATAACAAAAAAGTGTGCAGAGGAGCAGATTATACCTAAGATGACCACAAATTCTTATTATTTAAGAAATCCTCAACACTATAATAACCTCGCTTCATTAACTTAGCTTTAATTTGTGACTTAAACTGGTGAAGAGGCAGTTCAACAAGAGTTTGCAGAATCTTATTAAAATATTTAACACATTGACCAACAAATGATTTTCCTACCTTATGCAGTCTTAGACTGGGAGTTACGAGCTAGACGTTACGAGAATAGACGGCGAGACAAGCTCGCATCTAGCGGTGACTAACTTAGGGAAAAGAGGATCACGTCCACAGTCAGGGTCAGGGTAAGTTTAGAAAATAAATTGTCAGAGCACGGAACACTATCATTCTCTAGCGCATTTTACTAATGTTCTAACAGACGTTTGAGCGATACAAGAATATGATTGCTGCAGTTTTTCTGCTGATATTGCTAAGTGCAGCGGGCAATATAAAATAATATTTCATTTCATATCAGAGCTTGTCGAGCCGCAGAGGCGCGCTCGAAGTCCGTGAAATCAGTGCGCATGCATGGAGCGCGAATAATTGGTCGGAGGCTGGCGTCACCGCGGCGTCGATTAGCAGGACAATAGGCGCGAGACCTTGGCTCCGCTCCGAGCTACCACCACGCGCTGGAATAGACGCGGCAAGAAAGAGGCCGCCTGATGTTTATCACATCTTCTGCAAATTGCAATTTGTAGAAGATGTGATAACACTAAACATATGACAGCAGATTACTGACCTAAGCCATCCTTTGATGGGATTGGATCAACGGGACTGACTAAATTAAATCAATGATTATGATTCTAATCCACAATTAACCATATAACCATAGTATAAACGGCTAATCAAATTAATTGGAGAAACACTCCGACAAAAGTGGACCTGAATAAGACAGTGTGCTATTAGCGGCGGGTCTAATCTGTAAGAGCGATCACTCAATCAATAAGTTTTCCAGCTTTCGGATGTTATCGGTGGTTGGATGGAAACCATAAATAACAGTCTAAGGAAAAGTGCAATAGGTTCTTGATATAAATTTAAGGGACAATTTAAATTGTGTATTTCTACAAAGGTATCCATAACTAAAAACTAATACAACGGATTTCACATCTTTTATTGAATTCACGGACACGAATATTTTGGTTGAATGTGATGACTATGTCGACATTATTCTTTTATTACAAAGTGTATTTCGACTATCTGAAAATATTTGGGTTTATGCTAACCAAATCCAATTTGGCCCGATTATCCAATCACCTACTTATTCGTATGATCATGATGAATAGTAATACTCAATGGTAAAACAAAGGATGTATTGCTTGATTTTAATAGCAACAGCATTTGTGAGTTGCACTTGACATAAAATAGGTCACTTTGACACGACTAACAGGCCAGCTTGTGCGTGGTGCTCCGATGCGTTAGTCAGGAGGGCACGTACGTGGCGCACCATGCCACTGTTCGTTCATTGTTATGTCGTGAGAGAAACTCGGTGGACGTCATCGACGTACAAGTACAATAACTCCTTCACGGCCTCGTTCACACCATCAACCCGTGAGTGAGTACGTGCGTTAATGCAGCCATATCGCAGAGCGCTAATAAAGCCATAGTTACATATAAGTATAGAATAGGAGTGCGCCAGGAATAGTGGGCGGTGAAGTCGGCGCGCCCTTGACCTAATGCGACGAGGGAGTGCCCGCCGCGGGAGACTTCAACCCCCATCTTGTACATACTGATTTAAAATTAGTATCTAGTTCATAATCTGTTCCTACCCAGAATTTTGCAATGGTGCATTGAGCGGAGAGGCAAATCTGATAATAAAAAACCAAATATTCTTATTAATTCACGACTTTACTGCTGTGGACATGTGCCTCCTCCTGCCCTTTCTGCGTGAGCATAGCTATTGCCGTAAACGTCTGCCGAAATGATGCAGAGTTCTATCTTGGGAACCCAACCCCAAGATCATATGGCACGCGGCACACGTATCCGGCCTTTCAGAAACGATACGAGGGGCATGGCAAAAGAAATTAGATACTCAAAAATTATAAAATTTATTCTTTATTACAAGTATCGATCTTTTTGAAGTATTCACCCTGAGCAAGTATACACTTTTCTATACGTTTGAACCAATTGGAAAATACCTGTGACTACTCTTCTTTAGACACCTCAGAAATCTCGAAATTATAGGCAGCCAGTGCATCTTCTTTGCTTTTAAACCTCTTCCCTTTAGCTTTTCTTTAATTTTTGGAAATAGGTAAAAATCACAAGGCGCTAGGTCAGGGGAATATAGTGGATGTCCTCACAGGGACAGGTGTTCTGGCAGACTTGTGCGGCGCCGCAATGTCGTGGTGCCAGAGAAGGTGCCGGATTCCTGACTTCGGTCGCTTATCACACCAAGCTGATATTACTGTTGGAGCACAAACTGTCACATACCATTCAGAGTTCACCGTTCTTTGATCCCCTAGCACTACAATAGCAATATGACCCGTTTTGCAGAAAAACGAGGCGACCATTTGTTTCTGTGTGCTTCGTGCACGGCGACATTTTGCTGTAGTTGCTTTATCTTCAAAACACGATACAGTCGACCGTCGCTTTGTTTCAGGATTACAGTACAGATATATAGCCATGTTTCGACACCAGTCAGTATATCATACACGTTTTTTTTTCTCACCACCGTCGAATTTATTTATCATGAATAGGCACCAATCCACCCGACGGTCTTTCGGCTCATCGGTAAGTTTGTGCGGCACCCATCTCGAACAACGTTTACGGAGAGAATGGTGGTCGTGAATTGTGGTTTGCATTACTGCTGATCCAATTCCCAGTTCTCGCTCCAGCTCTACATACGTAATTCGTCGGTTTTCGCGAATAAGTTTTTCGCCTGCACGAACGTTTTCTTGTGTGACCACGGTTGGCGGCCGACCTGTCTTCGATTCATCATCGAGACATTCCCGTCCTCTTTTAAATTCAGCAAACCAATTAAATACTGTTGCTCGCGAACAAGGAGACTTAACAAAAGTAGTAGCCAAAAGTTCAAAACATTCTTGAGGCTTTAAACATTTTTTATGGTCATAATAAATCATAGCGCGAAAATCACGTCGACTGAGCTCCATTGCTGCAAGCGAATTCCCGCCCGATTCTCGGAAAAATGATGCTCATTCAAATAAAAATAAAAATAAATATGGATGTTCTATTTTCAAATATATCAATAAACAACCAGCCTAGAAGACGGTGTATAACTTGCCAGTGTCAATCAAATGAGTAAAGAGTATCTAACTTCTTTCGGCCTGCCTCTCGTATGCGCGCTGATTTGAGTTTTGGTGTGATTGTTATTTTTTGGGTTGAAAAATAGCCAAAATCGCCGACGTAATTAGTGGACACTACCTCAAACTTGTCAACGGACAATAATATCGCCAGTTTTTTTTAATATCACGATTGTTGTTGTGTTGCGGGTTTGTGACTTACTGAAATCTTAATTTCCTAATTCCATTCTTGAGGTTGGGGACACCTAGGGAGCTGGTCACTGATAGAACCTGTCATATTCATTTATTCTTTATTGCACATGAAAACAAGTACAAATGGCGGACAATGCCCGAAGGCATTTTCTACCAATCAACTTATTATAGTACAAAAACTCCCAATCTTGCAAGTGGAGCATATCAGTAAAAATAAATTAAATACCAACGATTATTCTGAAACCACCAGAACTGTTATAATATGTATAAGGTGAAGTAGGTACTTAATTATTATTATTATCAGAAGTTAAGTAGGTACCCGTGTCTATTCTGTGGTTAAGTTAAGCTGATGTATATCATAAAAAAGTTTGCTAACTTGAGCAAAAAAAAGGACTGACTACACCTCACACATGGCTTTAATTAATTCATATTTTCTTATGCCGTACCACCTATATTGCATTAAGCAATTAGTATGCTAGTGTGAAGAGGCAAGAGGTGGCACCTCCTCTCGTAAACAAGTGGTTACGTATATTTGCGAATGAGAACAGCACGAAAGTGACCGCTACATTGAGCTTCAAGTCATTTTGTTAAGTTGTACTTCACAAAATATCATAGACTCATCTCTTGATGAGGCATAAGATAAGCATGTGCTGCTTTTAACGTTATGGTGCTCCCCCACCTAGAGCATTTTCCTGTAATGCAACGTTACAGAGCCGAGAATTACATCAGTGAGGGAGGAGAACCGCGCATTACAGTGTGCTAACTGTAATGTTACAAATTCGAGCATTACATCAGTGAGGGAGGAGAACCGCGCATTACAGTGCGCATATTGATGTTACAATGTGTTATATTTTGGTACAACTTTCCTAAGTTTTGTAAGGCCGTATTGTAATGTAATCCTCAAAATCGAATCTGAAACGTTACATTGCAGAAAAATGCTCCAGGTGAGGGACCACCATTACAGAACCGTAGACGCGAGGATGCTGAAGAATTTAATAAACCAGGTGGTCAAGACGTTGCACCTTCATGCGTAAAATCAGCCACTGAACCAGTCAGTTATTTCGGTTTAGATGCCCAGAAGATATTATGTTTAGGAAGCATGACAGTTTCCCAATAGGATGAGAGTGGTCTTAGTATGAAGTACGGCAAGTTTTCGGGTAAGAGTTTGCCCAGCCGCCTACGGGCTGCTAATGTGACTGAGTAGTAGTAGTAGTCGATAATATCATCATTATCATCAGCCGTTCGAGCTGCACTGAGCCTGAGAGCCCTGGACTCCATACTTATAGCGCCCACGCTATCATATTAATGATGTTCAATGTCAACTAGATTCCACATAAATTGGCAATACGAGAATAGGCATATTTAAAATTCACGTGACATTAATGTAGATGCGCAAGAAAAGGGCCTCCGAAGCAGCCCACAAAAGCAGTGAAAGCCTCCCCTAAATAAAAACAATAACACAACATATAACAAGGCAACTGAATGATATAGCGTGATTACGAAAGCAAGGGTACGCTCTTATGAATATACACCAAGAGTAGTTCGCCTTGAGGCGAGCGCCGGCGCTGCTCGAGTCCGATCCGCACCCGCCACTCTTACTAATCTAACGAAATACACACTATTTACGTAAAATAGCACTTGTCCAATTCGAACATGACCCAAAACTTACTATGGATACGAGTAGGTATGTTGTAAGATGCAACTTGCCACACGAGTAATCAATCAGTCAAGGATTTTTTTGAGTAGTCGTGAACAATAGGTGAGCGCTAGGATGACTAACACGTAACACAACTTATTACGTTTTAGGTCATATTTTACAGAAACCTATTAGTATCCTGATTACTTGGCATGTGATGATGTGAGTGTGTTGCGTTATTTGCACATTCAACTTTTGACATCAATATACAATAAGTACATAATAATTAACCCCCACTGGGACGAGCTCCCAGTTGCGTAGTGCGTGGTGCGTGGTGGGTGACACTAGCAGCGCGACAGGCGGCGACGCTCGGCCGGTCGGCACAGCGCGTTAAGAGGACACAGCACGGTCGAGAGAATTGAGAAATACGTATTTGTAAGATCTATTGCTGTCTTTTGCAAACCTCGAGCTCCCCGCAGAGTGCGATAGAGACAGATGCAAATTGGACCACAATTACCTATCAAAAGTACACAAAATCAACTTTTTTTTTATATTGCCCGTCAAGATGACCTCACTCAACCTGATGGAAAGCGGTCGTGAGGTCCAGATATGAGGTTGACAAGCCCAGTCATTCAAACGAATCACTGGGCTGGCCATCCTCACCTTGATGGCCTGCATAAATGCCTTTTCACGCGCCCCGCTTGAAGAACCCGGGACTATACGAGGAAGGAAACACATGTTCTGGATGAGTGTTCCACGTCTGGATGGTACGACTGAAACGAGTCACCGAATCTTTTAGTTCGGGTCAACAAATGTTGCGTAGACCCCTAATCCTTTTTCGAAAAGTTGACCGATTTAGTTACTTTTTTCATTGAAAATTAAAGGACTGTGGCCGTGTTCCTGTTTCCCTTTTTTTGAAATAAACTTGTCAAATTAGTTTTCTGGATGTTTGAAAACAGCGGAAAATCTGGCCATTTTTTTAGATTTTTGAAGGTGCATATCTCTTTTAATAATTAATTTATTAAAAAAGGAAAACATAGCAATATATATTTTGGAAAAAAAATATTCCTTTACTAGCAAAATCCAGGGAGGAAACAGGGGACTACGTTTGTATGGAATAACGGCGCTTCTGTATCATCTTAACCAATTGATTGGCTCCACTTGACTCGGCGTGCGCGTCGCTGTCTGACCCACACCACCACCGCAGCAGCCCTGCAGGACATCACTACACAACTCGAAGAAAAACTTCCTTCTTATTTTTTTTTCAATTAAACCCCTATTTTTGCAAGGATAGTATTTAATGGAGCGACATACTAACCTAACCACCAAAGATACTATTTGAGCCTCTAAATATTCTAAAATACGTGTTTTGTGGCTGACATATTAATTCTGGGACGCATTTCAGTATTTTTAGTACCTCAGTTTATTATTTCTCTTTTTACAATATCTACTGAAATGCGACTCTTTTAACTTCTAGCCGTAAGGTAATGAGTTCATGCGTAGCTACCAACCACCAAGAACTAAGAATAGCCTAGGAGTTAACTTGGAGGCAGAATGTTTTTGTAAGATATAGATAGACCCATTTCCAGTTTGATATCATCAATTGCATAATGTACGAGTATATAACCGTCCAGCGGTGCAAATAACTTAATAGAAACGACGAAGTCTGTGCCGCCCAAAACAAGTAAAGCCGAATCCAATTGGTAAATAATATTTCAACACACGATTGCGTGTGTTTAACAATGAAACAAAGGGGTCGGTAGCTGCAGTGACGTCACACAGGTGTACACTGATAAGCAGCTCGGCGATAAGAGCCGCCCGCGCCCCGCACCCCGCGCCGCGGCAGCGCTTGCTCATCACGTCTGACAAACAACTAACTGGGTCGATGCAGAACTCGGCAACAATCAACATTTATGCTTTCTTTTATCTATATTTCTATCATGTTGTATGATATTAAAATACAAATTAAAAACAAAAACAAGTTTACTTTATTTAGCTTAATCCTAGACATTGGCCTTCTGCGAACTACAGTTAAATACAAACCAGGAAAATCAGCTCACTTCAGCGATCGAGTGTTTGCATGTGTGAGTTGTACGTAGTGGGTTTTTCCGTAAGTTTAGGTTTCTTTTCCACCGCTGAATCACCGAAACAAGTACGAAAAAATATTACATTAAGAAGTTATTCTACTGCTACATGGCCAGAAATTATAATAATAAAAAATACTCTAACTAAAAACAGCAACACAAGGAAAGAACAATTTGTAAAATCCCCAAGAAAAACCCAGCGAAGATAGTGAGAGTGACTTCATCTGCTTCCACAATGTTACCCCTCACCTGCAGAAACAAGAGACGGTGTCGTCGATATCTAGCGGCAGCACGTTGGGCAGCGCGGCGGAGGAGGGCGAGGGCGGCACGCTGCGGTACTTGACGTGCAGCACGCGGCGGGCTGCGCGCGCGCCGCTGCGCCGCAGGATGCTCACCGGCCAGCGCAGCCCGGAGCTCTCCTCCTCGCCGCTCGCGCCGCCGGCCTCCGAGCCGCCCCCGCTCATCCTACGGATCCAAGCCTTCACTACCATGCACGACGCTGCACCGTTCACTGCAGACGCGACTATAAGCGACGGCACACACGCGACGGCAGCCGGCGAGACGAGAAGACGCGGGAGGCTGTCGCAAAAAACGCCGCTCACGTTTGCGGGCCACGGTCGACTGAGACGCCGGCGAGCGCGGCGACGGCGGTCCTCGCGCTCGCGGTGACATCACGCCTTATCAGCGCACCTGACTGCTGCCGAACACGCCGACGACACCCGCACACGACAAACAATTGCTAATTAACTATCACCTAATCATAATAAATCACTTACAGCAATTAGAAACCGACAATTTAATCAGAAACACGGCTATTTGGAGGCGCATAATCGTAATACCCAAAAAAGAACCAGATAATAAAACATGAATATTTGGAGTTAGTCACACTTATCTTCGCCCTAGGTGGGGATCAAATCACGAGTATCACGACCAGCGGCTTATTAGGCCGGGTCACTACAAGATTGACAACAAGATACCAAAATTGACAACAAGATACCAATGTATTTAAAAAAACAAAACATAAGTCAAAAACAATCAAACGCTTATTGTAGGGCAGTGCCCTGCCAAGACAAGCTAGAGCGGACGCGCAGGGCAGTATTGGTTGGAATGATGCTAAAAAGTTAATATTCTCAGATATACCGTGACTGGCCTGTGCAATAGAGTTCCTGATATCCTGGTTATAGTGCCAAATAGTCGTAGGTTCTATTCCTACAAACATTTATTCTGTGCCTGTCTAGGTATTATTCAGTTTGTATTTTTTAAATACAATTATTAGTCTCCAACACATATATGAGTAACACTTTAAAAAAATTTCGTTGCATATTTCACTACAAATTTTAAACACTCGACTTTTGCAACGAAACAAATTTTGTGGTAAATGGATTCACTTATTTTATCCTGTCGTTTCGACGACAATTGCATGTCATCGTGGTCACGAGCGGACTGGTGGTGCATGGCATTTTCGTTGCAAAAACCCGATAGTGTTTAAAATTTACAAACATATACGAGTAGTACAAGCTTTACTTAGTATGTATGATATCAAAGCACTACTAATTACCACATACCAATTTACGAAATGTGTTTCTATTATCATTAAGAAATCAAATAGGTAATACTAATTAGTTCTTGATAATTTTAAAAACTTGTTTACTACTTTTGAATCTTCAAAAATATTTTACCTTTAGCCATAGTTTAGATACCTAAACATAATATACATTACTTAATTATCGGCTGACAATCATCAAAATTCTTAAAGCACTTCCTAAAGTCATAGAAAAACCGAAGTGAGGAGTTCGTAGGCTATGGTAGACTTAGGTACACTTTTTGCCAATACTTTACAGATTATAAGAAAATAGGTAGAAAAGAGGGGGGCGGTAAGAAAGTAGGGGGGATGAGATTGAAATCAATTTATGCCTCTTTAGGTGCCACTGCCCTGAAATCAAGTTGATTCGCTTCCTTGTCTAATATCCCAGATAATGTAAAGCAAATGGGCTGATCACAGCAGGGGCAACCACTAAACGCAGGACCCCGAGCGGCAGTAGTAGCCACTGGTGCTTAAATTTCGTCAGAAAAATCAGGACCAGTCAATGGTCTGGTGTAAGCTAATAAACCAAAGAATATTGACATAGCTGACTTGTATTTAAAACCTAATTAATTAGCAAGTTTCCTTTTCCAAAAGATGGGATCTATGTCATTGTCTTTAGGGCAAATTACATGTTCAATCTGAAGGGTGTCTAGATCAAGTACCCAAGTTTTATTTATTTCAGTTGACATGGCCTTGCTATATGATGTGACATAATTATGATAAGGGCTCTAATTTTTTATGTAAAGCGATGAAAATAAACAGAATATAATAAACTAATAGTTTGGTGCGGTAGTTTGGATACAAGTTGATAATTGGGTCATGTAAATGCAGTGATTTGTACAGTAAAGTTAGTAAAATAACTAGTGCTGAGTAAATAAGCCCACATTGGTAAAAATAATGCAGTTAAAATATGATGTAAGATTTATCCATTCATAACTTTTATTATTGATGTTGGGATCTTACATCTGAAAAATCCATCTGAATTTGTTGGTTGAAAATACCATTTTTGGTAAATTTACTTATTTAAGAGGTGGTGTTTTAGTGATTACAATGGCCAGCTGATCAAGCAGTATCCATAGCAACCATTGATGATATACTTAGTAAATAAAAAAACACCCAGAATGGCGTTACAGTACTATTCTAGGTCCAAAGCAATCTGGCTGTTGTTATTTGACACAATGTGCTGCATCAAGTTTAACCCCATAGTATACAGGGATTGAATCTGTTAGTTTAACCTCATTAGTTGTGAATTGAATAAGTCCACTAGATTATGAAGAAAAGAAGATGCAGCTTAATGCATAAAGAACTGAATTCGACCAGAGATCTGCAGCGCCACTTACCCCATAAACCAGTCGACGGTATCGCGCAGGTACTCCGGTAACCGCTCCAGCTTGATGAATTTCTTTTAGCTTGTTTTTTAACAAAAACAACTACGCTAGCAGGACCAATTGTTCACTTGTACGCGTTTCTAGAGCCAAACATTGATCGATTGTTCCATCACACTTCCATAGAATAATCAGCGGATTAAAACTAACTGTACAGTCATTGAGCAATCTTAAGTCTTCGGCTAACTAGAGCGTGTCACAATCACAAAAATCATTGAAATTTCTTCTGCAGCAGCTGAGGCAAATTCGCCATGTTGCGCAACTCCACCACGGTCCACCATTTATTTTTAGTAAGGTAGAAAGGAAGGATGAACCAATTACCGACCGAATCGCGAACCATAAGGAGTCAGATAGTTTTAGCTTAGTAGGTAGGCACTCAAAGTTCAAACAATATTGATTTACATGCTTCTTCTTTGATATGAATTGATGACAGACAATCCTTTACGCAAACAAAATTTCATGAAACATCAATCAAACGGTAAGGTAAATAAGCAACTCCTGGCAACACCTGGCAACAAAAACAAACCAATAGCAACACCAACACTCCGTTATCGTTGCGTTCGTCGCTTGTTTATTTATGCTATATTATATTTAACTAAGAGTCATGGTTTTTAAAGTTTTATTAAAATAAAAACAAAAAATTTAACAAAAACAACTTCAAAAAAAACTTTATGAAGTTGGTTAAAAAACCTACAAATGTCTGGTACTACTAGTATCTTAATTCCTATATTAGGTTTATCCAGATACTAAGTTCTCTAAATTTAATAACTAATCTTTAAAATAAAATATTTTTATATTGAAATTAAATATTTTGAATCCTTCAACATTTGTTTACATTCTTTTTTCGTTTCACTGGCTCGACTATTGGTACATTGGCCGACACCGACTTCAACAATAACAATAATTGTACCTACATTATATTATCGTATAGGTTTCAGAAGAAAACGCGATTATTTATTTACTTTTTAATGCTTTGTTTTGAAATAGTTTTTTTTGAAGTTGGTTTTTTTTTTGTTAAATTTTTTGTTTATTTCTTGATTTTCAGTGATACGTTCTTATTTATTTTATACATCGAAAAAGTATCGTCCAATTGCTCCTAAGAATTGAAGAGTTTCGTTACTTTATCATGAATCCCATAATCAGAACCTAACCAAACTCTCATCAAACTACCCTTGAAGTATATACTTTCCAATAAAAAAAGAAGCATCGAAATCAGTTGGCGTGATATTGAGTTTTTCGTCCATTTGTCACGTATATTAGCTAGATTTAAGACTTATATCGATTTCCCATGGACTAAATCAAAATGAGACCACATGGGCAGCATCAGCTTTCAAATAAAAAAAGTATTATCAAAATCGGTTGGCGTAATGTTGAGTTATTCGTCCATTTGTCCTGCATTTTATCCATCTAGAATCAGCCTTTCCCAACGTGGGTGATAACGCCCCCTTGTGGGCGCTGCAGGCCTAAAGAGGGCGGTAAGAGACCCAGGAAAAAAGAGGGCATTGTGTAGGGCTTTGGGGTCGATTTATAATTTCATCTACCTAGCTAGGAAGACTCTTAGACACCGACTGAGCTCTCGACTCTCGACAACATCTTGTGAACATCAACTAATATTAATTAAGATATAGCTCAAACTCGGTTCGATATGAAAGACCGCGGGCAATCATGTTTTAACAAGTTTTTGTTAAATAATCCGAATTGTACATTCCTATACCAATCGGCTGGTTCTATAATACTTGTTCTTGCTTGTCGAGTACGATTGGGCGTCGAATGAGATAAACGAGTTTATGCACGTTTGTCTTATTCCTGTTGGTGCGTGCTGCTTATGCAATCCTATTTATGCGACGTAAATTTATTTTATTTTCATTTGCGGTTTCGCGCATAATAGATAAGTAGTACTTGATTTCAACACTTACGTATTTCTTAAAACAAAACAATGTCGGAAGTAAAAAAGAAGAGACGGCAATACTCTGCGGAATATATTAAATTCGGATTTATTGAAAATCCCACAAACCCGTCGTCGCCTTTGTGTCTTCTATGTCTAAAAACATTTTCGAACGAAGCAATGAAGCCTTCAAGACTGCAAGATCATTTGAATAAAATGCATCCAGATAAGACAGAAAAGAATGTAGCATATTTTCAAGACCTAGAGAAGAAGCATAATACTCAGCCAAGTGTATCAAAACTATTTTCGGCGGCTGCTAAGCAAGATGACGACGGACTTCGAGCTTCGTACAATATCTCTTTGTTAATTGCTCAAGAAGGCAAACCACACAACATCGGAGAAGAGTTAATTTTGCCAGCAATAAAGGAATTAATAACTACTGTGCTTCATAAACCGGCCGCAGATATTATCCGAAAAATTCCTTTGAGTAATAATTCTGTGCAAAGACGAATTGATGAAATGGCTGAAAACATTGAAGAATCATTGTGAAATCATCTAAGGACTAGTCAATTCTCAATTCAGCTCGATGAGTCCACTTTACCAACTAATGAAGCGTTGTTGCTATCTTACGTGAGGTTTATTAAAGATGAGAAAATTCGTGAAGAACTATTGTTTGCCAGAAATTTGGAGACAGATACAAAAGGCGAAACCATATTCAATACATTGGAAAAGTTTCGTGAAGAGAAAGAGATTCCTATGAAAAATATTATATCAGTTGCTACGGATGGCGCTCCGGCTATGACAGGGCGCCATAAAGGCTTCATAGCATACTTAAAGAATAAAATTCCACATGTCCTTGCTATACATTGCGTTATTCATAGACAACATTTAGTTGCTAGAAACTTAAGTGAACGACTATTTCAATCACTGCAATATGTCATCAAAGCAGTCAATAAAATCCGTAGCAGCTCTTTGAATGATAGATTATTTCATCAGCTTTGTGTTACTTATGACGAAGATTTCAACCGTTTGTTGCTTCATACTGAAGTTCGTTGGCTGTCAAGAGGCAATTGTCTGATTCGATTTTACAACCTGTTTGACTCTATGATAGAGTTCTTGGAAACTAAAGATACAGAACTGCGCAACAAGCTCATAACATCAAAGAATGATATAGCTTACATGACAGACCTGTATAAAATGTTCAACGACATGAACCTCCAACTGCAAGGCGATGAACTAAATTTAATTAAAGCAAAAAATGTCGTTGCTGCTTTCGCAGCCAAACTGCTTCTGCACAAAAAGAATATGGGCAGACGTGAGTTTCACAATTTTCCGAATTTATCAGTATACTGCAGTAACGACGACTTGTTTGCCTACTGTCAACATTTGGAAAAGCTCCACATTGACTTCACCGAACGATACCAGGACATTTTAAACTTGGAAATACCAGACTGGGTGTTGGATCCGTTTTCAAATGTCTACACAGCAATGTCACCTCAGCTGAAAGAAGAACTTATAGAATTGACAACAAACGAAGAAATAAAAATCAAGTTCAAAAATGGATATCAAGAATTTTGGCTACAAAAACCGATCCTGCAATTGTACCCTGGATTGTGGTCAATTGTTCAACGATTTTTGATAGCATTCCCATCGTCATATTTGTGTGAACGTGGATTTAGTGCTGTGGCAGCGCTGTTTACTAAAAAGAGAAATCGTTTGCGTGTTACCGAACGTGGCGACCTGCGGCTGTTTTTGAGCAAATTGGAACCTGATATCAACAAACTTATTGAACAGCATCAGATTCAACCTTCACATTAGTTTTTATATAAGAATTGATTATGTTTGTTTTATTTTCAATAAAAGATACTCTGTCCGAATACTATAAATTTGCGTTTCAATAATCATTTATAAGTACTTAGCGGTTTTTAAGTATGTTTAAAAAGAGCGTTAAAAAATAATTTATTCTTAAAGTGGGCAGTAGACAAAAAAAGGTTGGGAACCCCTGATCTAGATTTAAGACTTATATGGTTTTCTCATGGATGCCACTGTGGAAACTAGACCAAAATGAAATGGGACCATTCGGAAAGCACCAGCTTTCAAATAAAAAAAAAATGATCAAAATCGGTTCACCCAGTCGAAAGTTATGAGGTAACAAACATAAAAAAAAAAACATACAGTCGAATTGAGAACCTCCTCCTTTTTTGAAGTCGGTCAAAAAACCTACAAATGTTTGGTACTACTAGTATCTTAAATCCTATATTAGGTATATCTAGATACTAAGTTCTCTTAATATAATAACTAATCTTGTTCACAACCCATATAGTTACACTTTTACTCAATAGATGGCGTTATCCTCCTTTACATCGCGCAAGCATTTGGTTTTGTGGATTGGATATATATCATTCATAGAAAATTAATGAACACATTTCTAGATACCGGCACGTGCCGGGTAGATTCTCTCCCCAAAATGTCAGATTAGACTCAAGTAACGCTCTGAGTCGAGGTTCTACCCCACAAGGGGGCCCTTAGAGTGATACTTTAAATATTAGGGTTGAGAGCTTTTTGCGCTCACCCTACAGACCGGTGAAGCTGCTAAGGCCGTCGAGGCCAAGCAGCGGCGTCCATACAAAAAAAAAAAAAAAATAATGAACACACTTTTCATAGATCAGGCTACATTGTGGTTTTATTTCGAGACATCCAATAGTAGCAATTCCAGTACAATTTAGGGCATCCGCATCATTGGTCCATCGAGACCGGATTTTTTGAAGAGCAGAGTCCAGGGCGGACTCGCGTGTACTTGCAGTGGATCGCTGCAGCGAAAGTACACGGCACCGTGTTTCAGCGGAAATTTCAGTTCAGCGGTGCAAAGGCCGAGCTATCGAGCAGGACAAGACGAGACGTCATCACTGAGGGTCCCGGAAGTACGTCACCAAAGTGAGACGTGACGTTTACCTGGAGGTTCCGGCACTACGTCTCCACGGCGAAGTGACATCATATTTGATCAGGTGATCGGTGCGACGTCACAGGTTAACTACATTTGTGTGAGTTAAGTGCAGTGCAAATTGTAAGTACAATTTTGAATCCTATGAACATAGCAGAATTAAAATAGACAATTTTCGAGCAAAAGTAAAAGTGATCAAGAAATTTGAACCTTATTAACACGAAGAATAAAACTTTGAAGAAATTTAGCTTTAAATATTAACTTAGTAAAGTTTGTTGCATGTTATCTTGGACTTCGAATAGTTTTGTAAAAAACGAAGGTACGGGGAATCCATGCCCGATTTTAGTTTTTTGAAGGAAAACACTTAAATTTTTTAAGTATGTAATTTGTTTTTAAACGTTGTTTTGTTCATTTAAATTGAGCAGCAATGGAGAGTGTTATCAATGTGCAAAGAGAATTGCAAAAGTCAATAGATAAGGGTTTTATTAACTTTAAAAAAAGTCCTAAGGACAGAATAACATCAGAATACATTGAAACGAGGTTAGAGAACTTAGAGAGAGATTGGCAATCATTTTATAAAAATAACACGAAATTGAATGCAGATTATGAACGCGCTGAAATAGAAACTAGTTCTTATGTTACTGAAGATTGTTATGATAAAACGGAGGACTCATATATTATGTATAAATCTTGTATGAAAACTGAAAGAAACAAATTGATAGCACAAAATATACTTCAAACAAATGTTAAAGTCAAAGAAACAGATGGAGGCGAGTCTTCCAGTTCTTTTGTAAAATTACCAAAGATTTCGATCCCAATATTTTCGGGCAAGTACTCTGAATGGCCGACGTTTAGGGACTTGTTCACGTCGCTTGTAGATACGAACAAGAATATCGATAACGTACAAAAATTGCACTACTTGAAGGGACACCTTACAGGGGAAGCCGAACAGCTGATTAGGCATACTCCTATAACAGCAGCTAATTACACTCAATGTTGGGATCTTCTTGAGAAGCGATATAACAACAAGCGATATCTGGCCAATTGTGTTTTAAAAAGATTATTCGGACAGAAACGTTTAAATTTCGAGTCCGCTTCGGGTTTGAAGGAATTGCTAGACACCACTACGGATTGCCTAGGTACTTTAAAAAACTTAAAAGTAAATGTGAATACCTGGGACATAATTATCATCCATATAGTCGCCTTCAAGCTCGATCCGGAAACTCGAAAGTATTGGGAGTTAAACATTTCCAGTGGCGATCAAAATGAATTGCCAACTTTCAATCAGTTCAGTGAATTCATGGAGACTCGATTTCGCGCGTTAGAATATTTGGATTATAAGAGACCAATAACCCATCCAATTAGTACAAAATCCCTTTTAGCTACAGATAATTCAAACCATTTACGTTGCGAATTTTGTATGGAAGGTCACAAGCTTTGCTTTTGTAAAAAGTTTTCAAAACAGACATATGATCAAAAAAGAGAATTTGTGATAAAAAATAAGATGTGCTTTAATTGCCTAGGGGGTAACCATACCGTTTACGATTGCAAGAAACCTACGACTTGCAAACTGTGTAATCGTCGTCATCACTCGTTACTACACTTCCCTTCAAAAGGCGAGAATAAAATTAAAACATCTACTGAAACTGCTACTCCAAATACAAGTACGTCTGCAACAAATGATTCACCTATCGTTACATGTTTATCGACAGACAGAATAGTAAAACCTAAGCAGGTTTTATTAGCTACCGCGCTAATAAAGGCCGAGTATAGAACAGGTGAATTCCAGGTCGTGCGAGCATTATTAGACCAGGGCTCACAAGCATGCTTCATAACAGAAGCCACAGTGCAGGTCTTGAGGTTGAGAAAAAGACCACTTTATAATGTTATATCAGGATTAGGTGAGAATAAATCATTAGTCTCAAGGGGGGTAGTAGATTTTGTAATACAGTCGCGAGTTGACCCTTCAATTAAAATACCGGTTAAAGCGTTTGTATTGAGCAACATCACTTCTAATTTGCCTGAGAAATATATGGATTCGGTAGAGTGGATGGAGCTACAATACTTGCCATTAGCAGACCCCCAGTACAACACATCGGGAAAAATTGACGTTCTGATAGGAGCTGATGTGTACAGTTATATTTTGAGAGAAGGTGTTAAAAGGAGCCCAACCGGATCATTGATTGCTCAGAACACTACCTTGGGGTGGATCCTTTCAGGTGTAGTTGTCACAGCAAATTCCCAGACCAATCACGACAATAGTTTACTTAAAACAAAAAAACATTCTTGCTATGCATACTCAAGTCCATGAAGACGATATTTTAAAAAAGTTTTGGGAAATAGAAGAACAACCGCCAACTTTAAAAAAAGTTTTTACTGAGGAAGAACAACGTTGTGAAGAGTTTTTTAAGAATACAACCAAAAGGACACCCGAAGGTCGATATGTGGTAAAATTACCTTTTCGGGATAACTCTCCACAATGTACGAATTTTGGTTCAAGAGATATAGCCGAAACGAGATTTAGGTCATTAGAGGGACGGTTGTCAAAAAACAATGATTTGAAAGAAAAATACACAGAGGTAATAAATGAATATTTAAAACTAGGACACATGAGACCTGTTAATACTAAAAACAAAATTGACGCCGTGTACTTACCACACCATGTCGTCATAAGGAATGATAAAACTACAACGAAGGTTAAAGTAGTGTTTAATGCTTCTGAAAAAAATAAATTGAAGATTTCTTTAAATCACACCCTCATGGTTGGTCCAAAATTGCAAGCTGATTTGCGACATACCATATTAAAGTGGAGAGCTCACCCTATTGCCCTTGTAGCGGACATAATCAAGATGTACCGTCAGGTTCAGATAGCGGAAGAAGATGCAAGGTATCAGCGCATTTTGTGGCGAGATGATCCCTGTGAATTAACAACGGTCACGTTTGGATCCTCCTCAGCGCCTTATTTAGCAGTCAAGGTCTTACAACAGACAGCGGAAGACGAAGGTAAGAATTATCCTTTGGCAGCTGATAAGGTTCGGGATTCGTTCTACATGGATGACTTATTGACTGGCTGCTCAAATGTCAAAGAAGGAATAGAAATGTATAAGCAGATAAGTGAAATGCTAGCAAAGGTAGGGTTTGAGTTACAAGAATGGAGCAGTAATAATTTGAAACTAGTAAAGATCATAGAAGAAACAGAACAGAAGAAGCAAAGGTCAACTGAAAAGGATACGCACGGGCAAGATAACGGCAACCACGACGAACCTGAAACAGAAAAGGAAATTAAATTAGACAACACAATCAAACTACTAGTACTTACCTGGAACCGAGATGATGACTTTTTTCAATACTCAGTGAATCTCCCTTCCGCAGCAGCACCTGTAACAAAAAGAGCTATAATTTCTGATATAGCAAAGTTGTTTGATCCGTTAGGGTGGATAGCACCTACCATTACCATAGGAAAGATATTCATTCAAAGGTTATGGCTGGCGGGAGAAGGATGGGATGAAAGGCTATCTACAGAATTAATAAAAGATTGGGATACTTACCGACAGTCCTTACCTGAGCTCTCTGAAATTCGAATACCTCGCTGGCTGAAGACTAATTCCGATGATATTGAGGTCGAACTTCACGGATTTTCCGACGCATCCAAATCTGCGTTTGCCGCGGTGGTTTACATTAGAACGGTTGATGCTGATGGTAAAATAAAGGTCTCTCTTTTAAATTCCAAAACTCGAGTTGCACCGATACGGCAAGTTAGTATTCCGAGACTAGAATTGTGTGGTGCAGTGTTGTTGTCAAGGTTACTCACAGAAACAGCACAAGTGCTTAATATTTCAAAGGAAAATGTTAGAGCGTGGACTGACTCGACCATCGTCTTAGCATGGTTAAATAGTCATCCTTCAAAGTGGAAAACGTTCGTGGCCAATCGAACCTCTGAAATTCTAACGAATATGAACTCCGCTCAATGGTTTCATATTTCGACCAAGGACAACCCTGCGGACATTGCTTCGCGAGGAGTTTTACCAAAAGTTTTATGCCAAAGCAAGTTATGGTTTCCTGGCCCCGACATGTTAAAAGAACAAACAGTAAAATATAAAAGATCAATTGATTCAAATACCAATTTAGAAGCTGTCAAGGCGCATTTAACTACAACTACACCAGAGGAATCTATAGTCGAAAGGTTTTCATCATTGCACCGATTGATTAGAGTTGTAGCATACTGCCGACGCTTCTGCAGACGCCATAATATTAGTACATCTTATTTGTCAAGGACTGAGATCAACGAAGCTTTAAGCTGCTGCATCAAAAAAGTGCAAAAAGAGTGGTTTAGCGAAGAATATGATGACTTACAGAGCAAAGGCACCCGACAATCTAAAAGCTCAAAATTAAAATCCCTTAGTCCGTATCTAGATCAAAATGGGATTATGAGAGTAGGTGGCAGACTTCAAAAGTCGCTTCTAGCCGAAGAAACCAAACACCCCATAATTTTGCCCCAAAATTCACATTTTTCCAAACTTATAATATCCGATGCACATCAGAACACTCTACACGGAGGTTTACAGTTAGTAATAACTTATATAAGAGAAGCTTATTGGATTATAGGAATCAGGAATTTGGTAAAACAACAAATTCGAAAATGTGTAACGTGCATACGGCAAAACGCAAAAACACAGAACCCATTCATGGGAGATCTACCTTCTGTTCGATGCAAACCGGCTAGAGCATTTCTTCATAGCGGAGTGGATTATGCAGGCCCTATCAAGATTAGGACAACTAAAGGACGAGGCAATCGATCTTACAAGGGCTACATTTGCTTATTTATCTGCATGGCCACTCGAGCCATTCATTTGGAGCTCGTGAGTGACATGAGCACTCAAGCATTTATTGCTGCGTTCAAGCGATTCGTATCGCGACGTGGTCATTGTTCACAGATATGGAGTGATAATGGTACGACATTTGTAGGGGCCTCTAAAGAACTTCAGGAAGTTAGTAAAATCCAAGAGGATATTGCAGCATACATGGAAACTCACGGAACCGAGTGGCACTTTATACCGCCGCATTCTCCTAATTTCGGAGGATTGTGGGAAGCCGGAGTAAGGTCCACAAAGTTTCACTTAAAACGCGTTATTGGAGAGTCAACTCTAACTTTTGAAGAAATGAGCACGTTGCTCACTCAAGTAGAGGCCTGCCTAAAGTCGCGACCCATGACGGTAGACAGTTCAGATCCGAATGATCCAAGACCATTAACTCCAGGTCATTTCCTAATAGGGGAACCCTTGGTAAACGTTGCCGAACCAAATTATGACACTAATGCAGTGAGCTGTTTGAATAGATGGCAGTTCGTTCAAAGAATGGTACAATCATTTTGGAAACGATGGTCGCATGAGTATTTATCTACCATGGTAAACAGATACAAATGAACACATCAAGTACCAGAACCAAATATAGGTCAAATTGTATTAATTAAAGAGGATGATTTGCCTCCGAGTCGTTGGCTCTTAGGACGAATTGTAGAAAAACAACCGGGTACTGACAATATAACCCGTGTAGTAACTTTACGCACTAAAGGGTCTCTGCTTAAAAGGCCCATCTCAAAAATTTGTATATTACCAATAGCAGAGTAAACCAGGTCATAAGAATATTTAATAGATTTAAGTTTTAATTAAGATTTAAGAGTTAAATTTGTTTTGTTTTTTTGTATTATGTAACGGTTAATTAAGTTAAGCACCAAATGCAAAACATTGTTTATCTAGGACATTCTGTCAATAATGTCCTACGGGGGCGGCATGTTCACAACCCATATAGTTACACTTTTACTCAATAGATGGCGTTATCCTCCTTTACATCGCGCAAGCATTTGGTTTTGTGGATTGGATATATATCATTCATAGAAAATTAATAAACACACTTTTCATAGATCAGGCTACATTGTGGTTTTATTTCGAGACATCCAATAGTAGCAATTCCAGTACAATTTAGGGCATCCGCCCTTCGAAAGTTATGAGGTAACAAACATAAAAAAAAGACACAGTCGAATTGAGAACCTCCTCCTTTTCAACCGACTTCAAAAAAAGGAGGAGGTTCTTAATTCGACTGTATGTTTTTTTAAAATGTTTGTTACCCCATAACTTTCGACTGGGTGAACCGATTTTGATCATTCTTTTTTTATTTGAAAGCTGGTGCTTCCCGAATGGTCCCATTTTAATTTGGTCTAGTTCTGACAGTGGCATCCATGAGAAAACCCTATAAGTCCTAAATCTACATAGACAAAATGCGCGACAAATGGACGACTAATGGACGAATAACTTAATATTACGCCAACCGATTTTGATAATTCTTTATTTATTTAAAAGCTGATGGTGCCTGTGTGGTTCAATTTTTATTTGGTCCAGTTCTAACAGTGGCATCCATGGGAAATCCATATAAGTCTTAAATCTAGATAGGCAAAATGCGCGACAAATGGACGGGTAACTCAATATTACGCCAACCGATTTTGATAATTCTTTTTTTATTTGAAAGCTGATGCTGCCCGTGTAGCCCCATTCTAATTTGGTCCAGTTCTGACAGTGGCATCCATGGGAAATCCATATAAGTCTTAAATCTTGAAAAACCATATGCGCGACAAATGGACGAATAACTCATAATCACGATAACCGATTTCGATGCTTCTTTCTTTATTGGAAAGAATATACTTCAAGGGTAGTTTCATGAGTGTGTGGTTCTGATTATGGGATCCATGACAAAGTAACGGAACTCTTCAATTCTTAGGAGCAATTGGACGAATACTTTTTCGATGTTTAAAATAAATAAGAACTATTCACTGAAAAACAAGAAATAAACAAAAATTTTAACAAAAAAAAACCAACTTCAAAAAAAAATAATTCCAAAACAAAGCTCTAAAAAGTAAAGAAATAATTGCGTATTCTTCTAAAACTTATACGATAATATAATGTAGTAACAATTATTGTTATTTTTGGAGTCGGTGTCAGCCAATGTAGGTTTTTAACTACCTACATACATACGTAAAGGTGATATGTAAGAAATAGGTATATTGCTAGGTATATTGTAGTGTTTCCTTGGCTGACACCGACTCCAAAAATAACAATAATTGTTACTACATTATATTATCGTATAAGTTTTAGAAGAATACGCAATTATGTCTTTACTTTTTAGTGCTTTGTTTTGGAATAGTTTTTTTTGAAGTTGGTTTTCTTTTTTGTTAATTTTTTTTAAAAAATTTGGTTGAGAACTACTTTTCAGATGCATTCGTGCAATTTGGCACAATACATGATTTTCTACTATTATGATTGGCCATTTATGCACATTATTCGTTTATTCCTCGTAAAACGTGTAAAGGTATGATTTGCCCAACACAATAACACTGTTTAGTCATAAGTCTCGTGTATATAGAGAAATAAAGTTCTTATGCCAGAAAACGTACGGGCCAATGAACACGCCCATGACTCTTGTATATAATTTCGCCGGATTGCCATTACATTACTGTCACTAAAAATTTTTTTGAACTGGGGTTTAGGTTCATAAATTTCTTGTTTAACATTTCTGCAATGCTTGTCCAATGAAATTCTGTTCAAGAGTCAGGCCCTAGAGCGTCACTGTATGACGTCATAGGCATCAAGGCCGTCCCGAGGTAATTCCGCGCGGAGTACCCATTTTAAAATTTCAAAACTCAAAACTATTTAACGTATCGTAACTTAACGTAACTTCCTTCTTTATACATCTATGAAGCTTGTAAATTTGCTAAGCAACATCCTCACTTATTTAAGAGAAATAAAGACATTTGTCTGTTTAGGACCAGATATCCAAATAGATTGGTTCTGCCGCAAATACGCACCAATATGTGTAGTAGAAACAGGTTTGCGATGGTGGTCCGAATATACAACAAACTACCAACAGATATTTTAAATTTGCCAGCAAATCAATTTGATAGAAACTTATTTCAATTTTTAATTAACAAATGCTTTTACTCTGTTTCGGAATACCTAAATAGCTGAAAACGACATTGACATTTAATTATCGTGTTATTTTATTTTAATTTAAGATATTGTTGTAATTGTTGTTAATGACCGTCATTCGAAAATGTATTTAATATTTGCAAAATTTGTAAGCCAGAAATGGTAGATGTGTTGTACTTAAATCTATACCTTGTCACCTTTATGTCACCCACATTTGAACAAATAAATGATTGATTGATTGATTGAAATAATTCTTTCACACGTATTTTTTAAATTTTAACAGTGAATACGGAAAGCTAAAAATCAAAACTAGTAAACATTTTTAATTCTTACAGTCAGCCAACGGGCTGACAGAGAGCAATCGTGTGGGGAGTGCGGGGCGACCGCGGCGCGGTGCGACGCGACCCGACCGGGGCTCGCCACGCCATTGACGCCATACACTTTCAGTTCACCGGGGAGCCGGGCACACATACGTTAGAAGTGCGAGTGGCGCATTCGAAATCAAAAGTCAACATCAATAAAAAAAAAACATTTAGCGAAAATACAAGGATCTGCAAGAATTAAAACCTTAAGTGGCATTCATTTTATGATGATTTATATAACTAGTTCTCATTAGATCTCAGTAGTTTCCACTGTTCATCATCTATTTTATTTTACTGTTTTCCCATAATAGTGAGTATGTTATATATTATGTGAGTATATATTATATTATGTTATGTATTTCTATGTATATAGGTACGTATAATTTATATTGATTAGGTTGTATCTGTCGTTTTTAAGAATTTATAAAATCTTTGTATTCATTTACTATTCTGAATGAACATTTTACACCGCCAACAGCATTTCTGTCTCCTCAGATGGTTGACTGGTAGAGAATACTTGTAGTATTAAGTCCGCCTAATGAAATTTTTGCATTGAAGATTAAATAAATTTATAAATAAACTAGTTTAGTTTGTACTGACTAACAAATCTAACAATATCTGTGCTTGAATTGTATAAATTTGTACATGCTTTTGTTTTATGTTCGGTAGTTTAGAGGTACTTTTAAGGTTCACCTTATAAGGATATGTTAAAACGTAAGCATTTTTTTTTTTAAATACTCATTGCACTTTACTAAGCCTTTTTGTAAAACCCAACCAAGTTTAAAAGAGTAAGTACCTAATGAGTTTCTCGCCGGGTCTTCTCAGTGTAAGATCAACTTCCGATGCGGTGGTAGAGTCACATTATGTTTGTTTTGTATACAGTTTGAAAGCTGGTGCTTCCCGAATGGTCCCATTTTAATTTGGTCTAGTTCTGACAGTGGCATCCATGAGAAAACCATATAAGTCTTAAATCTAGATAGACAAAATGCGCGACAAATGGACGAATAACTCAATATTTTTGATAATTCTTTTTTATTTGAAAGCTGATGCTGCCTGTGTGGTCCCATTTTAATTTGGTCCAGTTTTGACAGTGAACCATGGGAAATCCATATAAGTCTTCAATCTAGATAAACCATATGCGCAACAAATGGACGAATAACTCATTAACACGCCAACCGATTCCGAGGCTTATTTTTTTATTGGAAAGAAAGACTTCAAGGGTAGTTTGAAGAGAGTTTGGTTAGGTTCTGATTATGGGATCCATGACAAAGTAATGGAACTCTTCAATTCTTAGGAGCAATTTGACGATACTTTTTTGATGTTTATAATAAATAACAACTATTCACTGAACGTCAAGAACTAAACAAAAATTTTAACAAAAAAAACCAACTTCAAAAAGAACTATTCCAAAACAAAGCACTAAAAAGTAAAGAAATAATTGCGTATTCTTCTAAAACTTATACGATGATATAATGTAGGTACAATTATTGTTATTGTTGGAGTCGAAGTCAGCCAATGAAGGTTCGTAACTACCTACATTACATACATACGTAAACGTGATATGTAAGAAATAGGTATATTGCTAGGTATACTGTAGTGTTTCCTTGGCTGACACCGACTCCAACAATAACAATAATTGTACCTACATTATATTATCGTATAAGTTTTGAAAGAATACGCAATTATTTCTTTACTTTTCAGTGCTTTGTTTTGAAATAGTTTTTTTTGAAGTTGGTTTTTTTTTGTTAAAATTTTTGTGTATCTATTCATAATATTATATTATATAAGTCTATTATTAAGTAAACCTACTTTTTTCTTGTAATAACGTTTTAAGAGTACTTGCTACAGGTATATATAAATAAAGCTATTATTTGTTTGTTTTTGTATACCATTTTAAGTTTAAACTTAATTTCACTAATTTATACTACACTATTATTAGATTATTAATCATTTCTCAGTTACTGCTTTTTTTATTCAATAATTAGTTTAAAAATACTTTAATTTTGAAGGCTGATATGCAAACGATTAAAGGCATGTCAGGTTTTCTGATATTGTTCCTACTTGCATTGAATTGGATTAGGAGTATTAGAATAAACTGGATTTTGTTAATTTATTATAAATAACTAGCTTTCCGCCCGCGGCTTCGCCCGCGTGAACTTCATTTTTCTTTCCCGCTTTTCTGTTGAAATTTTTCCTGAATTTTCTTTGCTATAAACCTCACGGAGCCCGAGACCCAACTAATGCAAAACCGTGGAAATCGGTTCGTGCGTTCTGGAGTTATAGCGTCAGGAAGGAAAACCCGACTTATTTTTATATAATAAATACCTGGGACAATGCACACTAAGATCATCTGACCCCAAGCTAAGCAGAGCTTGTAATATGGGCGTCAGAGACTGATAAACATACTTAAATATTTCTAAATACATACTTAAATAGATAATAACACCCAGACACACAACAAATACAAATGTTCGTCACACAAATATTTGTCATGGGTGGGGATCGAAACCACGACCTCCGGCGCTAAAGGCAGGATCGCTGCCGTTGTGCCAACAGGCCGGTCAAAGTTATGATAATGAAATAGTTCAAACTCCGCTGAAGTCTTAGTTTTTATTGAACTGACACCGCAGAAGTCAATTATTTAACACTACAGCAATAAAAACAATGGTTTCATTGTATGTAATCGTAACAAAAGCTATTAAAAGCCTTCTAAACAAATCACTACACATTTCTGGAGTATACATTAACAAATAATCAGTTTTTGTTTCTTCTGAAAACTTGCCAAATTTTTGCCTTCCGCGGTATTGTTCGCGACGAATTTAATGAATAACAGTACGCAATATAGGTAATATGCTTAATTTCTTTTTCAATATTTTTTTTATGGATACTTACACACCATTTTAGAATTCTTAGGCAAGATTTAATTAGCTAATAAAATCGGGGGTGTCGTAAAAAAAACTATGTAACTTAAGATCTAGTAGTTTTACAAATAAACAACACAAATTGAGTCCGACGAGTCTTTCATTTATGTGAAGTGAAGGAAACATCTATTACCAAAATGGTTCTTTATTTTGTCTCATAAAAATGTTTATTCCTAATTTAAAATCTCTTGATTTTTTTTATCATAATCATTATTTCTTCGAATGATCACTTGCATGAAATTATTCTTTCATAATCATAATACCTATCACGTCTCCGAAAATTGAAATCCCTAAAACAATATACCCGAAAATTCTTTGTCATAAATATTGCAACCCATACAATTTGAAAGTCATAAAACGCTTTCTCATAAAATAATCATAATTCCTAAATGAAATGTATCATAATAAAAGTCGATATGCACAAAATGTGATTTTTGAATAGCAGGCTAGCACGAATTCAGTTCAAAAATGTTCTATACGAATTTTTGAATGACCTTTTAGTTATAATAAATAAATGTTATCTGATTTTGATTCTAACAAAATCCAACTTGGTGCTTAATGCACTCGTAGTGGTAGGGGCATAAGTATTAAAAATATAGGTTTCTTGTGCAAGCAAGTAAAAGTGCAAAATCCATGGCTTCTGTGATAGCTCCGGCGCTACCGGATTCCGGCGGCGCCACGCTGGCCACCACTGATTACATTATGACCATTAAGCACCAAGTTGGATTTTTGTAGAAAGAAGCAAATTTAACATGAAATAAAATTTTAATACAAAAGATTTCCGTTGCATGTTTCAACATTTTTAAGATTATTATGAGAAAAAGTTTAATGATTTTTAAATGTGATGGATTGCAATATTTATTTATGACAAACAATTTTTGGGCATATCGTATTCAGGGATTTCAATTTTCAAATTTCGGTGATGTGATATTATGACATGGGGTGCGCCAAAGGGGTCTATTTTGGCTCACCTAAAGTTCTTTACCCGAAATTGTTCTTCCTACCGATTTGTAATCCGAATGATCACTCCTAAAATTCACTTAAATTTTCAACTCTGGAGTACATACCTTCCAAAATGTATATGCCGCGCCTCAATTATTTTAGAGCGGACAATGATAGATTCGGAACGCGGTCCGCTCTGTCAAAACACGGAAAGCTAGCGAGACATCATGGCAGATGTTCAGTTCACTTTGATTATCACTCGATCCCGAGTGACAGGATATACCCCTATATCAAACTGATGTTTCGGGTGGATCCTGGTTTTGACGACGATTGTCGCTGTTTGGCGTCGGGCGCTGCATCGTCGTTGGTTGACGGGCTGTGGTCGGGGTGCGGACGGCTGCTGTCGGTTCGCGTTGCTGGTTGTAGAATGGGAGAGCGGAATGTATGCGTAATCTTCAGGCATATCTCGTTTATCATCAAAAGTAGAGCCCAGGCAACGCTTAGACTTAGATTAGACTTAGAATGAGTAAGGCATATGATCGCGTTTCTCATAAAATTATACTGAAAAAACTTTACGATGTGGGTGTAAGGGGTTTAGCGTATCAATGGTTGGTATCATTTAAGAAAACGAAAACAATATGTTGAAATAAATCATTATAACTTTAAAGATAGTAACTACTGTATATTCTATTAGATCTCAAAATTTACGTATGGAGCACTCCATCCCTCAAGGCAGTGTTTTGGGATGCATCTTGTTTTTGGTATATAATTATGACGTAGCAGAGTGTTTAAATGAAAAGTGCGTTATATATGCTGACGATATCTCAGTGGTATTTCCGTGCACAAATAGCCAGAAGATACAACAATAGATAAACAATACACTGGGTAATATATTGCAATGGTTACGTGAACACAATTTAGACATTAATGTATCAAAGACTGATTTAATGCAATTCAAACCACGACAAAAACAACCACTTACGGCTGCTGTAACGTTTGAAAATAATGTAATGGAATTTGTTACCTCAAGTACCCTATTAGGAATAGAAGTAGATTCAAATATAAACTGGAAACCTCATTTCGAAAAAATTACTGCTAAGCTCACCAAATTTATTTACGCGCTTTAAGAACCTAAAAAATGCACTGACTTAAAAACAGCTACTAGTGCATACTACGCCTATGCTAACGCTTGGTTGAACTACGGAATCATTCTCTGGGGTAACGGTTCGGATGTAGGACAATTATTTGTGTTGCAGAAGAGATGTGTAAGGATACTGGTAAATATAACAGATATGGAAAGCTGTAGACCACATTTTACAAAACTAAAAATGCTTACACTTGCTTCAATGTATATCTTCGAAATAAGTAAATTTGTAAAGAATAACATTAAAGAATTTTCGCAAGCAAAGGATTTTTACACAAAACCAAGGAACTTAAGGCACAAAAATAGGCAAGTGCAACCTTTTACCAAATTACTTATGGTTAGTTCAAGTACATACCACATAACCGTAAAAATATTTAACAAACTACCACTTGAAATTCAGAACATAGACACAAAAATCATTTTTTGTAAGAACAAGGAGTGGCTGACTGGGAAATGTTTTCACTCTGTTAGAGAGTTTTCAAATGACAAGTTATAAAATACGATATTTTATCATGTATTAAATTAATAGAAGAATAAACATTAAATAATGTGTATTTTAGTTTGTAAGTTAGGTATCTATTTGTGTTGCAATGCCTTAGCAGGGCTCATGTTACTGGTTCTATTTTAGTTTTAAGATCTTATGTACCATCATGAAGCAATAAAGAACTATGAACTATGAAGCTCGAAGTATTGCAGCTTAAAACATTAGTAAGTCAGCTTATTCTGAAGTAGAACGGATTAACCACGGATTCTGGGCCGCGGTCTTGTAGCTATGAAACCTCTTTTCTTTGGACGATTACGCCTTTATAAAATGTAGCAAGTGAAATAATCACACTCAATTACATCGGATAGGATGTGTCGGCAGGCCACTGTCACTCCATTGTGTTTGCGTGCGGGGATCGCCCAACAGCGGCCGGGCGACTGGCTGTTAGACAGTCGGTTGCAGTACTTGCAGTAAGCTGAGTGAAGCGTTCGTGAGCGAATATTTAACTGACGTATATTCTGGCGATTCTTAGTAAAAAATATATTTACCTATCGATTGTGAATTGAAGCATGCTGAAAAGGAAAGATCATCTGTGTCGTGAAGTATTCTGTGGATGCTTGCTGACATCTGTATCGAGGGACGGTGTGCATCGACAGAGCAAAACTAACTTTGTACTAGTGAACTTTGGTTTATTTTCGTCCACATCGTATAGTACTAGAAAGGATAGGTTATCATTACCTTAGATAATGATAGTTTCACATAGAGTGAATTGGTTGTTGCGTATTGACTGTTCTCATAAGTGATTCACGTGGTTTAGGCATCCTCTTGTCATTGCGAGTGATAGAGCAAGATTAACATAAACCGTGGAATATTGATGGGTCGAACCGAAGTGACAAAAATGCTCTTACGTGCCCAACAGGTACAATGACTTGGTTGACACAGCCACTGCTTTAACTTATTATGAGGAAGAGGCCAAGACGGCGAGCCAAAGTCACGAAGAAATGAAGGGGATTTCATCCCATGATGATGATGAGCTAATCTGTCATGGTATTCAGCTCTCTGCCTCTGAATGCGAGTGAGTGCTGAATTGTTGTACTAGATGGTTTATTTAAAATTTATTGTTTGCTTACATTTTAGGTGAATATTACGTCTTTGAGTGTATTTGTAGTAGATTAAGGGACTGGCTTATGTTGGTCGATGTCCCTGATCAGCGTTACTAACTTGACTGACTGACTGGTTTAGGGACTGGCTTATATTGGTCGATGTCTCTGACCAGTGTTACTGACCTGGACTGACTAACTGGTTTAGGGACTGGCTTATATTGGTCGATGTCTCTAACCAGTGTTACTGACCTGGACTGACTAACTGGTCTAGGGACTCCCATATATTGGTCGATGTCTCTGACTAGTGTTACTGACCTGGACAGACTGACTGGTTTAGGGACTGGCTTACATTGTTCGATGTCTCTGATCAGCGTTACTGACTGACTGGTTTAGGGACTGGCTTGTATCGGTCGATGTCTCTGATCAGCGTTACTGGCCTGGACTGACTGACTCACGTGACTGGCCTACGAGAGGCAGTGTGGTATTGAGGCCTACGAGAGGCAGTGTGGTATTGAGGCCTACGAGAGGCAGTGTGGTATTGCGGCCTACGAGAGGCAGTGTGGTATTGAGGCCTACGAGAGGCAGTGTGGTATTGAGGCCTACGAGAGGCAGTATGGTATTGAGGCCTACGAGAGGCAGTTTAGTCCTTAGGCCTATGAGAGGCGGTCAGGACAGTGGAATAAGGCGCCCAATGAGATCCGGTCCGTCCACGTCACCGTCGAAGTGGTGGCTGGTTGAAGGGATGCTCAGTGGTGTTGCCTGTGAGTTGTGTGTGAGTACTGTGTGTGTTATGTGATAAATTGTTTTCCTGGTGTGTCAGGTATGGACGAGCTTGAAAAGAGTGGAACTGGGAGAAGAGGTGAGCTGTCACTAGGAGTCGCCCGAGGACGTGCGAATGTGTCAGTCTGGCCGTGACGGCGACTCCATTATTTCAGAGTGGACAATGATAGATTCCGAACGCGGTCCGCTCTGTCAAAACACGGAAAGCTAGCGAGACATCATGGAGGTCGAGGACACGGAAGAATCGAATTGAATCCTGAGATGAAAAGGTTACGCATTCCGTGGATTGATAAGAGTTCATTTAGATAAGACAATAAGTGGCTGTTAAGCTCTAGAATACGATATAAGCTTAGTAGTATTTCGTGTTGTGTCTGTTGTGTGATTGTGTTTTCGGGTTTTCTTCCTAACCTGACAATCCACGCCCATCTACCAGCTACATGTACTATATGATCCTAAGTATGTACTCGGCCATCCCTCGGCGCCGTGGATCCCGATGATGACTCTGATATAGGCAGAGAGCTTTTGTCTATTCTGAGGGAGTGCCTATATATTTAAAACGACGAATAAGAATGGGTGGGGAAGGGAGGGGAGGAAATGGACTAATTTATAGTACACACTTAAACATGGTCTAGGGATATTTTAATTAAACTTAAATAACTAAAATTCTATTAACTTTTTGTTAAGACACCTACACATTAAAATAAACCTTGTTTAATAGCCTGTCTAATCTAATAAAAACTTTTAGATAAAGTTACATTTAAAAAAAACTTAGAAGAGGAAAAACTCAGACTAAATTTCAATCTTAACTTTATTTTTGAACCATCAAAGCCTAAACAAACCAACTATTTTTTTATAAAAACAGTTAAAAACTGAAAATAAATAATCCGTGGATCCACCTTAGACTCTCCTGACACATCTGCAGCGGTTCTGCATACTCAAAACAAGGGTGTCAATATCCTGCTGTGGAATACTGTCCCAAGTCCTGCTAAGATACAAGAAAAGCTGGTTTTCATGCTCAATATCTTCAGGGAAATTCCTAAGAGCTCTTCTCTGAAGCATATCCCAGGCATGCTCAATAGGATTTAAGTCAGGGGATTGTGCAGGCCAGTCAAAAGCTTGGATATCATGCTGTTGTAACCAACTTGTAACGATACGCGCCGTATGTGGACGAGCATGACCTCATCTCGGTATTTTAGAGCAGTCAAATTGCCTTGTATCCAAACGAGGTCCGTTCTACCGCCGAGACGAATTCCTGCCCAAACCATAATCGTGCCACCTTTATATACATGAACTTGTTGTGGGTGCTGCAGTCCATTCCAACGTCCAGGTTCTCTCCAAACGCGTACTTTTCGCGAATCAGGATAAAATACAAACCTGGATTCATCAGTGAAAAGCACAAGTGACCATAGAGAATGGTTCCAGTTTTCGTGTGCAATATCCCATTGTAATCTTCTTCCTCGATTGCCTCTCCTTAGCGCTGGTACCCGAAGTGGCCTACAAGCACGTAGGTTGACTTCATGCAGTCGTCTTCTCAAAGTCTGACCGCTTACCAGCAAACCATACTCGATCTATAGCCTTTGAACCAATTGCATCGCCATTACATTTGGTTGACTTCATGCAGCATTTACTATGAATCGGTCCTGTACATGTGTTGTAATGCGTTGAGGTCCTCGGTGCCGTTCCACCTCTTCCCCCGTGACACGATAACATGACCAAAGCCTGGATATAACGCTCTGACTAGTCCTCATGGCTTCAGAAACCGCAATTTGGGTAGCGCCAGCTTGAATCATGCCCATTGCTCATAACATTTCGTTCCTGGTCAAGTGTCTACGTGGCATGATTAAATTAACACCGGAGATGCGGTTGACAAAGATTTATAGAAATTTATGGAGTTTTAATCAAGTTCGTGAAGATTTACTTATTTGGAAGAAATTCAATGAATGCGAATTTCATCGTAAAACAAAATCTTATAAATACAAATTTGAATTTAAAAAAGGAACATAATAATGTTTTTATAATCTGTCATTAATAGTTTTTTTCGAAGGCCAGTACTTTTTAAGTTATTTTAAAAAGTTTTATATATCCCTAGCTAGACCCACCCGTGTGATGTTAGCCGACAAAAGTGAGATATTACGCTCAAAATTAATTAAATCATTAGGTTTTCATTTGGTGATGATTGGCAGTCTATTTTCAACATTTGGTGGTCGTTAGTTAATTAGGAAAAAAAAAATTAAAAACTGTCATGATGCCAGCCGACACAATGTTGTTTATATGATTAAAAAAAAACTGTATTATAGATCGATGCGAAATCGTATGGTGATCACAAATCTATCAATGGTATAATTTGGTCTTCATTTAACGTACAATTAGCAAAAAAGCTAATTGCTATTCTAGTGCCTATTTGAATTAACGCATGCTTGCGCGCATGCGCCGATTATTATGGCGCGGCTAGCGTAACTTTCAACGGTTTTAACGTTTGGACATGGCGTTGCATGGCGTGAAACAACGTGAAAAATGGGACCAAATACAATCAAATAGGACATCAAAATCAATCAAAATTTCCGAAAATTTCATTGTTGGCGAATACGGTGAGTACCCTCTGGTTATTGTTTCCTATAGGATATATTGATTTGATGATAAATGGCATAGGAAATGGATCCATACTTACCAATTTTCATAATTTTTTTCTCAACTTTTTAACTACTAATGTTATATCGACAGCTTTTTGGAAACAGCATCGACTTGCTTGTGCATTCACCTTCAAACGCTCAGAAGTTTGTTGGTCTACAGACAGGACGCACTTTCTGAAGATACAAGGGACATGTGTCAGTACAGCTTGTGGAAATACTTTTTTTGGTTTTGCCGATGACGAACCAGTCGAAAATGGTCCCCTTTATATCAGTGTCAAGACACGTTCTACCATCTTTGACCAACACGAAGAGGTATCACGTCCTTTGAATGGCATCTTCCGTAAAAATAAACATGACTTCGACTGGGTAAGAAAAAGCTGCGCAAGAACATACCCTGCTTTTTATATCCTGTGTCGATGAGTAGGATCAAATAAATGCGTGCTACTGTATACAAAATTATTTGAATATCTACTATTTATTCCAGGCTTGCTGGTGTCGTTGGATATGATCTCGGACACTTCATTGGATATTGCAAGAGGCAAAATTGTTGGCAGAAGTGCAACGACCTAGCTCCGAAAGCAACGGCTTGTACCAAAAATGAGAGGTGTGTTCCACATGGTGCAATTTACATTCGAAGTACAGACTGATCATATATTTCAAAGGCTGAAAACTTGAAAATTATTATTGATAATTCTTATTTGAACAATTTTTTAACGTGCAATCGAAAGATCTTGTAACTTTGAGACAGCAAGCTCGTGTTTTAAATAGCAGACTACAGAATGTTATCAAATTAACAGTTATGAGTTCTGTGGAGTATTTGAAGAGTGAAAAATGATCGTTCCTAATAGCACGTAGGAAATACCTTCTGCAGTTTTTACAAATATAAGCAGGGACGGTGAAACGCTATTTCTTGGGGTGGGTAATAATTGTGACTCAAGTACTAAAGAGGAAAGGGGGGGGGGGGGGGGGGCTAAGAGTAAAGATATTTTGTTGATGATAATTCTGTCAAACTTATTGATTATTACAAAAATTTTGATAAGTTGATAAAATTTTGAGAATTCGTTAACCTTCAAAATGATTGTATTATATTTAAAACCGTGTAAGTTATATAAAATATAAAAAATTGAATATTATGACAGTTGCCAGTTTTTGTAATTTGGAAGCATTTTTGAGACCTTAAAGAATTTCGATTTATTTTGTGGATTGTAAACAATTTTAAGGGCTCCATAAAATTATGAGAACTGTGAAAAATGTGAAAATTGGAATATTCTGTAGATTTCACAAACTGTGGACTTTTCAGAATTGAATCAAAAGTATATTATTCATATAAAGATTATCAAGACTTTCAAAAATTACTAAAAATTTCTAGAATTTTACAAAAAACAGACGAATACTAGTTATAATTGTTAAAAAAAAATTCAGTTTTGTAGAATTCGAAACAGTTTGCAATATCTAAAAATTTTGTTGATGTTGCAAAAATGCATAACAAAATGCATAACATCTATCTTATCCAGATTATGAGTATTTTCAACAATTACTAAAAATTTCTAGAACCTTGGTCGAATTTCGTTGATTGTAAAAAGATTTCTCGAATTTGTAGAATGTGAAAACATTTTCAAAACATAATTTTTTTTTGATTATTTCTAAATAATCAAACATTTATTTTACAAATATTGCCAGTGGTTTTGAAAATTATAGAAAAATCATATAGTTTCAGAAAAAATTAAAAACATTCGTTACTAGTAACAAATTTTGGACCTTCTCGAAAATTACAAAGACTGTTGCATTAAAAAAATGTCGAGAATGGTGAAGAAATTAATAAAATGTATGCATCACATTATTATTATTAATGGTTTCAAAAATTACTGTCAAATTCTAGAATTCTGCGAAAACTAGATAAATTTTGTAAATTGTAAAAAGTTTTCTCGTTTCTGTGTAATCTGACAAAATTTTTAATGTTCAAAAAGTTTTCAGAATATATTTAAAAAATGAATTTTTCATGATCATTATATAAAGATTCTAAATACTTTTTGTACTTATTACGAAATTCTACAATTTTAATAAAAATGTACGAACTTTCTTAATTAAAGAGCATTCTCGATTCTGTAGGATTGAAAAAAATTGTGAAAATGTTAAAATATTGAAAAAATATACAGTCATCGTGCAAACATTGCAAAGAATGTGATTTTCAGAAAAAATAACTAAATTCTTCTCTTGTAATAAATTTTATGAATTCTCTAAAATTTCAGAGCCGATGTTCTATTCGAAAATCCTTGAAAAACTCAAAGAATCAATAAAATATATATGTATCATAAAATGATTCAATAGCTTTAGAAATCACAACAAATGTCTCGAATTCTAGGAAATATATTATACATGTTATGATAATTGTTGAAAGTCATGACAATAATGTAAATGACGAGAACTGCCATATTCAAAAAATATCAAGATTTCTGGAATATGAATAATTATATCTCCATTGTATAAAAACTATTTCGGAAAATTGCAAATTATTTCTGGATATCAAAAAAAATGGATTAATTTCGTAAATTTGAAAAAGTCTCAAGAATTCTATAAATTCGCAACTGTCGTAGGTTGAAAAAAAGTTAAAAATGTTTTGAATGCGAATTAGTATATTTGTTTTACACGATAAAAAATTTACATAATTTCAATAAAAATATACATATTTTTTCTTGTATACATATTTTCAACAAGTCTTTAAATATTATTAATACGTAAATCCACGCTTTTTCACATCGCATAAATATTTTACCGACCCAGAATTTCCTGGATTGGTGGAGCTACCCTCTACTTTCGCCGTCCCTGAATATAAGTATTTTGAAGTGTTGAATGTACATATCAAGGACAAACATTTTGAATATTCATATTTAGATTTCAAATGTGAACAATTTTAAACTCAAGACCGAAACATTTTGTACCTGTAAGACTGCAAACTCGTTATTTTTGATAGCATATTACGAGTGTGTCAATTAGTAAGTAATAAGTTACGTGCAATCTTCGAAGACTGACAAATGTTCCTTCCAAATAGCACGTAGGAAATACTGCAGTTTTTATGAATCTAAGTATTTTGAAGTGTTAACTGAACATTTCGAGTACAAACATTTTGAATACTCATGTTAACATTGAAGAAGTTGACAATTTTTTAATTAAGAATACTCGTTCCTAATAGCACGTAAGTAATAGCAGTTTTCATGAATATAAGTATTTATGAAGTAGTATCTGATGAAAATTGATAGACAATCTGAGCAACCTTATGGAAAATGATGAAAATTGATCAAAAACTCATCAGTTTTTTGCAACAGGTAAGTTCTGTATAAAAATTGATCATATTTTATAAAATTCTTTAGAAAAATTTGCTTAGCTTTAGAAAGATTCACGTTTTTATAAAAGTTTTATGAAGACCCTACAAAATGATTTTTTAAAGTTTTCAATACTTTATAAAATTTTATAAAGATACTTCATAAAAAAGTAGATTTAGATAAAAAATCCAGGGATTTTATAAAGTGTTTTATAAAAACTTTATAAAAACTCGAGTTACTAGGGTAGTTCTGCAATGAATGTTAAAATTGGATGCGGGATCTCTTATGGAAAATCGTACAAAAAACTGATGTTGTTCATTAAAAATAAAAAATTAGTTTCAATTTTTTCCCCACGTTTAAAAAAATGTACTTATTCAACAGGTATAAGTTGCATTGTATGATATTTAATTGGTTTCATTTTCTCAGTTCCAACGACATGGAAACATGCTTCATAGATATTAATATCAGACACTAAAGTCTCAATTTGTTCAGAAAACGATAACAAAATATGATTTTTTTAAATTTTTCGTTTCCAAGCATGAATCTAAACATCTTCCATGAAAAGTAATGTATGAAAATTTCAGTCATCTACATTTTTTTGAACATTTTGTTTTGATGTAATGAAGCATTGGAGAGTAGTTGCAAATGGAAAAGAGAGTCACATGAAATTTCCTAGAAGATATGATGACAGTATACTTATATATTTTACTATAATATAAAAGAAAAAAATATGCTCTTGATTAAAATTAGGGAGTTTATGCAAAAATTTGATTAATTTTTAACATATTTTCAAAAACCGGAACATTTTGGATGTAAACCGGGACCTTCCCGAAAATCATCAAAAAGCAGGACATGTCCCCGAAAACCGGGACGTTTGGTCACCCTAATTAAGAAAAATCATTAACTGTGGATTTTGTACATTTTGATATGCATTCGTTCCCTTTCTATATTTTTCAGCCAAGTTTGATCGAAATTTCAGGACCTACAGTAAATACACGGTGATTAATAATGGCAAATACCAATCAATACAAAAATAATTCCAAAGTTTAAAAAAAAATTTTTGAATTGAAATAATATACCAGTTAAAACTGTAATTTGCTACAAAAATGCTATTTTCTATATTAAACTTTCATTTTTGATAATGTTTATTGTATAATTTAACTTATTATTAGATACATTAAATAAGGTATGTAAGTATCCTATAATAAACATTAAACTGCATTAAACAATACCATGCAATAGTTTTGTTTATATAACGTCAGCTGTCACTTGCCCGCATTTCAGGCGCATGCGTACAATATTTTTGCTATAATCTTGCGATTTCACATGTTACCCGCCATAATAACCGGTGCATGCGCGCAAGCACGCGATAATTCAAATAGGCGCTAGAATAGCAATTAACTTTTTTGCTAATTGTACTTTAAATATTGAAGACCAAATTATAAAATACGCATGCCACCAAACAAGTCTGCGCTACTGAATAATAGCGTACTCTGCATGGCACCTAGACTGTATAACCACCTCCCGAAATCTATATTAGACACTACAGACATGGAATCATTTAAGCAAATGGTTAAAAAGCTATTACTTCAAAAGTGCTATTACACTGTGAATGAATATTTGTCTGACAAAATGTTACATAATTTAGCTCTGTAGTAATGACATATTTAATTTATGGTGACTTATTAATTTTTATTTTTTTAATTGTAAATTTATAACTATTTAATTGACTTAATTTTTATTAAATTCATTTATTAATATGAATCACTGTAATGACTTGTAGGTATTTAATTAGATATAGTCAAACGGACATTTTAGAATATTAATCAATTTGCATGCCGCTCTGGGCCGAATGTGGCGATTTGACATAATAAACTTCTCCATCTTTTTTGTAACACCCATGTTCTGCAAATAAAGAATTTGAATTTGAATTTGAATTTGAAAATTATACCATTGATAGATTTGTGATCACCATACGATTTCGCATCGATCTATAATACAGTTTTTTTTTTTAATCATTTATACAACATTGTGTCGGCTGGCATCATGACAGTTTTTAATTAATTTTTTCCTAATTAACTAACGACCACCAAATGTTGAAAATAGACTGCCAATCATCACCAAATGAAAACCTAATGATTTATTTAATTTTAAGCTTAATATCTCACTTTTGTCGGCTAACATCACACGGGTGCTAGACCCATGTTGTTGTGTGTAGATTCGAATTTATAGTCTGTGTGGACAGTAGAGATTCTGCTTTATCTTTGCAGTGATAGTTGACATTGATTACACCACAACTGTCAACTGAAAGCTGTAATCAATCTGTCTGTCTGTGACTGAAAGAACGCGAACTCGTGAACAACGCGAAACGCAGGAGCACGCAGGAGGCAGGTCGTGTCGTGCAATTTTCCGAACTAAAATAGTCGAAAATCCAAAAAAAATGTTTCGCTTACCTATTGGAGAACGAGTCGACCCCATGGAAGAAAAACGGCAAGCTAGGGAGAATACAATCAATAGTGTCATTACCTTTTGTGTGATGTGTGCTGCCATAAGAATAGGTTAGTAAAATCTAGTAAAATAGTGAAGCTCTCGCCACTTCTTTACAAGAATGAACACACATAATCTTCGGTTGTATTTACATCAATCCGCCACACCCTTGTTTTTAACACTGTCTACCACAGCCATTACCCAAAAACTATTCCAAATATAATATGATTTCCTTATAAAATTTGCTAGTATACCAAACATTACTATTACTATGCTATGTTTTTTCTTTAGCGAGGCTGAGTTTCAATTTGGTTAAAGCTTTAAAAGCAGCTTTGGGCCCATATCCAAAGCCATGTTACAATCCCTGCCGTGGTTACTAAATAATACACATGTTAAATGCAAACGAAACCCTTGGAAGGTTAGTTTGTTACGTACCTAATTATTAATAACACAAAGAATTTTAGTAGACATTGGAGATTTATTCTGGGAGGCATTCTCTACTTGTGTACTGAGCAGCCAAAGATATGTGAAGTCTATAAGTTTCAGTAAATTTAGCTCAGTAGATAATAGGTATGGCCATTGAAATTGCTGAAGTGAATAAATAACAAATGAATTACCACAACTTTTAAAGGGATATTCAATGTTGATTATGTATTCTACAATATGTCAACTTGTCTTTTATTTACATTTTCTTTATTTACAGCACCATTAATTTTGGAACAAGGTGGCTTCCAAGTGTGACTCAAAGAAAGAAGCGGTTTACCACAAGTAAAATATTTATCTTGTATCTAAATGTAGCCTGTAATTTAGTTCATAATTCAAATTGTAATTAAACAATGTTGATAAATAAAATGTAACAAACCACTGATGCCTTTTTTTTTGGGGCATACAGCAGGCTAAATTTGACAATATTCAATAATTTGAGTGTAAGAGAAAGAAGTGCTTTAGCTTCCCTGATTGTTTTTAATTTGTGCTCTGAAAAGTTTTGAAACTGAAGGGAAGTTCTGGCTTTAAATGTGTCAATCAATAGGCTGCGGTAACCTCTTGCCATTGAGTGGTTCAAATGGTTTCCACCAACATCATCATAAGCATATTTCACTGCACAAACAGTGATTGAAATAAAAGCAACATTATCAGAAATGAACAAATAACCTCATTAAATTTTAGAAGCTGTAGCGCACAAACAATTCTCTTCCTTTTTTTATTCTAATAATCTCCTTAGCCCTTACCAGTCAGGTTTTCGTCCTAGTCACAGCACCACCACTGCTCTCATAAAAGTCACTTTTGATGCTGATGACATCAGAGCCGGCATGGAGGAGTTGTGCCTAACAGTGTTAGTTCTTATTGATTTCTCTAACACCTTCAATACCGTTGATTATGACATTCTCCTTGCTGTTCTCTCCCACTTACGAACATCCCCTACAGTGCTCCACTGGTTTTCTTCGTATCTTCGTGATTGCCAGCAAGCTGTTCGAGTTGGACAAACTTACTCTAGAGTGGTCTGGTTTAGATACCGGTGTCTCTCAAGGTGGCATATTATCACCTATGCTGTTTATAATTTTTATTAATATTCTGGCAGGCGATCTTGGATGCCCCCACCATTTTTATACAGACGATCTGCAGATCTACATGCAAGGAAATGCTGTTGATATTAACAGGGTTATTTGTCGAGTCAACCGCGACCTTGAGTGCGTTTCTGATTGGTCTACCAGATTTGGCGTCAAGGTGAATCCAAGCAAATGTCAGGCCTTAATTATCGGTAGCTAGCGTCAATTGGTGAAGCTTGATATGAGTGCTGTTACACCTGTTCTTATGGATGGTATTGTTGTTCCTTTCTCTTCCTGTGTGAAAAATCTTGGCATTTCTATGGACTGCTACCTTAGCTGGACTAAACATATTAGTGAAGTGAGCAGGAAAGTCACTGGTACTCTTCGAGCACTTTATCGGTTGAAAAAACTTCCTTCCTTCATCAACCAAGACACTGCTCGTACAGGCCCTTAAGCTTAAGCTACAGTTACACATGCTCATTATTAGCACGAAAGCATGCTACTAATGAGCAAGTGCTACTTATTAGCACGTGTGTCGAAGCCTTGCTAGTTATGAGCATGCTACTTTCGAGTATGCTCAAAAATCGACGGCCGTGCGATTTATGAGCAAGCTACCTGCGGCGCGGGTGGAAGGGGGCGTGCTTTTAGCACGTGTGAACAGGTTTGCTTATTGAGCATGCTACTAAGCTAGTATCCATTGAGAACTGGTATAGAGATGTCAGTCTCGGTTTAATTATATAGCGAGGTTGTGGTTTATCTATACATAATATATTATAAAGAGGAATGATTTGTTTCTTTGTATTAAATGGGCTCCGAATCTACTGGATCGATTTTAAAACATCCTTCACCATTAGAAAGCTAAACTATCAGGGGCCGTATTACAATCTCTTATAGCCGGTCAAGTAAATTTCCTAAACTAAGGGTAGCGAGCAATTTCGTGCCTAGAGAATGCATTTTTATTGACAGGTAACCGCTGACTGGCTGAAAATGTAAGAAATCGCTCGCTACGCTCAGCTTAGGAAATCAACTTGACTGGCTATATGAAATGGTAATACGGCCCCAGGTAGTGACACAGGCTATGTTTCTTTTTAATTTAGGCTATATGCTATAAATTGGATAGTATCAAAACTATCGATAGGATGCGTGTTGATTTTATCGATACTATTGAAAGTCGAACATTTTACGCTAATATTGCAAGCTCATACAAGGTTTCGTTTTATTTCCAGTCGATAGTATCGAAAATACCTCGATAGTTACTAAAGAAAAACTATCTATAGTATCGATAGATGTCGATAGTTATAAATAGTATCGATAGCATCGAAAAAGGTCAATAGCATCGCTTTATTCTCATTATCGATAGTATCATCACAGGTCGATAGTTTCGATAGTACGACTAATTTTCAAGGTCAACTATCACTATCGAAACTATCGCTATCGCAACAACACTATTTCGAATCGAACCCGTGCTTTAAAAAGCATGTGTGTTCAATCCTTTCCTTTACTGACACACTTGCTTTTTATTAGCATGCTTTTTTAAGCCTGCTACTAAATGACCGTGCTCAAAGCAAAGGATTAAACACACATGATTAAATTACTTAACTCTATTATTGCGGCGGCACGCAAAGCGGGAACGTCGCGCTAGCAAGCGCGTTATTACCATAGACTTTTTGATTTTGCAACAAAGACAAGAAACAAAAAAAGCTAATATCTTCGTAAATAGTACGCGAACATTCAATTCAATAATTTACATAATTCTTTTATAATAAAAATAAGTTGGGGTGTTTGAGGTTTTGCGCTTTTTAATTAACACGTTGTATAGATAATGCTAGATGTGTAAGTATGTATATTTTGTTGTTTTTGTGTTTTTTAATGTTTAGGTACCATCACTTAGTTTTAGTAGTAAAATGTTATCTCTTGCACCGTCTGTAAATTTATCTGTTTAATCGTGTAGTTGACTGGTAGAGAACGCCTTTTGCCAATAAGTCCGCCTATTGTACTGTGTATTTTTTTGTGCAATGAAGAATAAAAAAATAAATTTTTAGGTTTGTGTGGATTGAAAGAATACCATGAAAAAAAAGATTAACCATTCAGATAAAGTTCTGCAAGAATTTGTAACAAAACAATACTTTAAAAAATCTTGAAATCTGTGCTCACTCACTCAGGGATTAGTTTATAACATTTTCTATTATTTTGTTCAGGAGGTGCTCTATCGATCCACATGCTTCAACATCCAACAATCAGAATCAATCCTACTATTTGTACTTGAGTAGTAAAATCTTGAAAGTTTTAACTTGGTTTAAAAAAACCTTACTCTGAGCCAGAATGATCTCGGCTAAGTGATGAATAGATGACCTAATAGGCTAGATGTTGAAAAACATTTGGATAAAAAAGTTTATGTACCTTTTTTACATGGCTTTCAAAACTTTGGGAAAAAACAATATTTTCCACTTTTTCATTTTCATAATTTTTGCCTAAATTATTAGAAGCATTTACATTTAAAACACTAATAAATGTAAATGCTTCTAAATCCAAATAAAAAAAAATGGAGCATGTATCTCAATTATTCATGGCACAGTGACCAAAAATTGAACCCAGAATTTTTAGAAAATCCTTAAAAAAAATCACAACTCGAAAACTACCACAAATCGCGGAACATACATGGGGGTGATTCGGGTAGCCCTAGTGATGCTCTATCACTGGGCTTCCGATTATCACTCGTATTTGGCACGCCCTGTATATTAATATTGTTATTAAAGAGTTATTAAAGGTTTGATTGTTTGTAAGTACCGTACCGTACCGTTTGTTGCCGCACCCGCACTGGCCAGTTCGTCTGCTGTTTCGTCACCTGGGATATCAGTGTCCCGGTACCCAGCGTATCGTCACCCTATTGTTGGCCCCTAGTTTGTTCAGAGCTTCGGCACAATCAAGGGTGAGTTTTGAGTTGATTTCAACTGCGTCAAGCGCTCTAAGCACTGCCTGACTGTCTGATAGTATATATATATATACTCTCGTTGACAAAAGAGAAGCCCCAAAATAATTTTATAAACTTTGTGCATCAAAACATGCAAGGCTTCTCTGGCAAAGAATTAGAAGTAGGTTTATTTTTAGACTGTATGGATATACATGTCTTATGTTTAACTGAACACTGGCTGAAAAAAAATGAATGCATGATTAGCATTGATAATTATAGTATCATTAGTTCATTCTTGAGAAGTTCCTCTATTCGCGGTGGGTCACTGATATTAATTCACAATAAGTTTAAATCTAGAGAGCGTAAAGACATAGTAGCACTCTCAATTGAGCGAACTATTGAACTTGCATGCGCAGAGTTAGAGCAGATTATTATTGTGTGTGTGTATAGACCCCCTTCTGCTGATTATTGTCAGTTCGAAGAGACCATGGAAGAAGTACTGAAAAAGGTTTGTAAATCAAACAAGAAGGTGGTTGTATGTGGGGATTTTAATGTTAACATTTTAGATTCTTCTCAGACCTCTGTAAGATTTTTAAATCTTTTTAAATCATTTGATTTACTTAATCTTTTTGATCAACCAACCAGGATCACCGAGTTAACAGCCACCTGCTTAGACAATATTTTTTGTGAAAATATCTCTATTGAGAAATCAATTATAAACTGTTTGAAATCAGATCACTGTGGTCTATTGACCAAATTTGAGCACCGTCATGTCTCTCAATCAGTGGATATTAGTTATAGACCAGTTACCAAGAGTCGAGTAAAAAAGTTTCAAACGAATATAAATAAAAATATTTCTAACCTACTGCCCCAAGGTCATCATAACATAGATGATCAGTATAGGCATCTCTTTGAGATAATATTGCATGAACATAACCGTATTTTTCCTAAGAAGAAAGTAACTGTTGATAATTTTAAGTTTAAATTTAGTGATTGGGCCACTCCAGGCATCCATAAAAGTAGAAATAAATTATACGAATTATATGGATTAAAAGCTAACTCAAACTGTCAAAAACTAGTTGAGCATGTTAAATTATATTCAAAAACATTCAAGAAATCATGTCATATTGCAAAGTCCATTTTTTTGAGAGACAAAATAAAACTGGCTAAAAATAAAATCAAAGCCACTTGGAACATAATTAATAAAGAAACCTGTAAATCTAAACCTCGCGATCACTCATTCTCTCTCAAAATTCAAAATAATGTTATTGAGTCTGAGATTGAAATAGCAAATACATTTGAAACTTTTTTTTCTAATATACCTATTGTAACTACAAGCACGTTAAATTCTAGTCCACATATAGCTGAGTCCCTGCTAACATCTAGTGTTGATGGGTGCACAAATCAGTTCTGCTTTGATCATGTTGATTCTCATGACATCCTCAAGGTATTTAAGGAAATTAATATGAAAAATACAGAAGATTTGTGGGGTATTTCGATTAATCTACTCAAATCAATCATTAATACGATATCACCCCACTTAGCTAAACTTTTTAATAATTGCATAGACCAAGGTCAGTTTCCCAACTTGATGAAATTTAGTAAGGTCATCCCGCTTTTTAAATCTGGTAGCAAAAGTGACCCATCTAATTATAGACCCATTTCTATACTACCAGCTCTCAGTAAAATCTTTGAAAAAATTATATTGAACCAGCTGCTTTCACACTTTGATTTAAATAACTTACTACATGAGAAACAATTTGGTTTTACTAAACACAAGAGCACAACTGATGCATGAATGCCTCTCTTAAGTCTGCAATTAAAGCAAAGTTAATGAAACAAGGTTATTATAATGTAGAGGATTACTTGAACGACAAAAGTTTGTGGTCATAGTAGGAATAATCTGCTCCTCTGCTCAATATTGTGTTCTTTTTTCTACTCGCATTGACTGTACTCTGAATTTATTTTTTGTAAAACAAACAAAGTTGAAAAGAGTAACTATCGAGTTTCTTGCCGGAGTCTTCTCGATAAGAAGCAACGTCCGAACCGGTGGTAGATTCACATTATGTATATTCACGATGTGTACTAATATTGTACTATTTTATTTACGTTTATTATTATTATTTCTGTATACTTTTTTTGACATGTCATAAGTGCTTTATACAAGCTTAAATGAATAAATGATTTTTTACTTTTTTACTTTACTTTACTTCTTATTTTTAAAACCGCGTTCCAGGTTCTCCTGTGCGCAGTGCAAGATGGCGGTCATTTTGGCCTGAAAGACGGTGGCGTGTAGGCCCAGACGGCTGTGAATCTGCGCTTTTGGTCTCTCGCCATAGACTCCATAACCAGCCCGCCCATTTATCTTCGAGCCATCAGTATACCACACGATGTCTCCGGTTTGGAAGTTTGCAGGAGTGCCATCCTCCCACTCCTTCCTACCTGGTATTTCAACTGAGTACCATATTTTAAAAAGGTACTGTACCGACATGCTGTCCTAAGGCATGAGCATGACTGGCATTTTGTGCAGCTCAGCTTTCAGGTCATTCATGTTTTTTGACTGGTATCGGCTACTTCCACCGTCTAGTGCCCTCAGCATGGCCGCTCTGGCTTCCATCCCAAGATGCAAGTGGAGCGGGCACAGTGACAGCATGGCTTCTAGAGCCACGGTGGGTGTAGAACTTATGGCACCAGTTGTAATCAAGCAGGCCAATCTTTGGACCCTGCTGAGCAAGGTAATGCTCGTTATTTGGGTGGTTTTCTTGGACCATACGACACATGCATAGGCAATCATGGGTCGCGCTATGGCAGTGTATATCCAGAGAGCAGCCTTAGGGCTGTGGCCCCATTTGGTGCTGACCAGACGGCAACATATACCTAAAGCCACTCGCGCCTTTTTGGATATGTAGCTGATATAAGAGTTCCAAGTAAGTTTCTGGTCGATGATAACTCCCAGATATTTGACCTCCTTGGATAACCCTATAGGTTTGCTGAACAAGGTGGGCTTATGAATGCCTTCCAAGTTCCTTTTCGTGGTGAACGGCACCACTTCTCCACAAGACGCAGAGCACCTTGCATTCGGCTTGAGATTACCATTATCACCAAGTATTCCGCATATCCCTGTGTTGAGAAGTGTGCGTTGTTCAGACGGTACAGAAGTTCATCAACGACAATCGACCACTTCAGGGGAGACAATTCGCCACCCTGTGGGCAGCCTCTTGTCACTTTGACTTCTACGTGCACATCAAGGAGGGACGTTCTTACCGTCCTTGATATTAGCATGGATTCAATCCACCTTAGGGTGGTTTCGTCCACGCCCTTGTTCCTCATACATTTGATTATGATTTCGGTTGAGGTGTTACCAAATGCACCCTCAACGTCAAGGAAGGCGCAAAGAGCTCTCTTTGTCCTCCATAGCCTTTTCCAGTCTGTCCGTTAGTTCCATCAGACCAGACTCAGTGGATTTACCGCAGCGATAGGCGTGTTGTCTTCCATGCAGAGGATTTACCTTTAGGTAGCTCTCTCTGATGTAAAGGTTTTTGGGGTGGTGTGAAGTCGTGTGTTTGCAGTGTGGATTAAATAATATTCAGAACTCACTTACACGGAAACTTGTTTATTGCAAGCGGTACACAGTCAGACAACACAGTAGAAATACACCACACCAATAGTACAGATAGAAGGAGTGAGGAAGAAGAAATAGTTCACAGGCACAAGCGATAGACAACAACAATTAGCAAAATAGTAAGCGCGTAATAGGTTCAAACGGTCGGGCCGAGCGACATGGGCTTCGCGTCCATCAATGTCTCAACGCTGACTGTCCGAACGGACCAATAATATGCGCGGGCGCCGTCCGGCCGCGAATAGTAGGGATGAGTTAACAAAATGTTGTTTTCCACTGGGTCGTTATGCGATGCATGTCGACACAAATATTTTATTGCCTACTGGTTTATGTTTTTAAGTTGTTGTAATTGTTAAGTGTATTTGTTTGTGTTTATGCGTTGTAAATACTTATTATATAAGGTATATATATTATTTAGTATTAAGATAGGTATTTAAATGTACATATTATATGATTTTATATTAGATGTTGTGGTTTAGGTATGTAAATAAATAATGTGAAAATATATAATGTAATTATGTAATGTATGTATGTATATGTTGGTATGTAGGATTAGGAAGAATCCCTACATCACTCCCCCCCTGAGACCGTTACTACGGGCGATAATAGTCAGGAAAGTGAACAGTACGCCCTGATCTGGTCTTATTGACATTTTCCTGAACAGAAGTCGGAATAGGAGTGGGGGAAGGAGAAGTGAGAGGAGTAAGAGTCACAACAGGATTAGGAGTTGGAGGTACTGGAGTGGGGGTTGAGTCAGCTAGTATGTATGCCGGCTTGAGGCGGTCTATGGATACAGTGACACTTTTACCCTTAACCATGAGTTTGAACGTTTTGTCACTCCGTTCTAGTACCTCATAGGGTCCTGTATAAGGTGGTTGTAAAGCACCTCGCAATGAGTCATCACGCAGAAAAACGTGACTGGAAGAATTTAAATCTTTGTAAATAAAGATTTTGTCTTTATTGTGACGCGCTGCGGGAGACGGGTTAAGCTTCAAGGCTAAGTGGCGCAGACGAGTGGTAAAATCCGAGATGTCGGTGGAACCAGACGTGGTTGCGTGGAAAAATTCTCCAGGCAGTCGTAGTGGCTCGCCGTACACCAACTCAGCTGAAGACGCTTGCAAGTCTTCCTTAAAGGAGCTGCGTATTCCCAAAAGGATAAGGGGTAATGCGTCTACCCAGTTGCTATCAGCGCGGCACATTATAGCCGCTTTCATTTGCCGGTGGAATCGTTCCACTAGGCCGTTGCACGCTGGGTGATACGCGGTTGTTCTGCGATGTTTGAATCCAATCATTTTTCCAAGATATTGGAAAAGTGCGGATTCAAACTGTCGACCGCGATCAGTGACTATATCGGTTGGACATCCAAACCTGGATATCCACGATATCAGAGCCTTGCCGACGGTTTCGGCAGTCATATCGACCATCGGTGTAACTTCCGGCCAACGTGTGAAACGATCCACACTCGTAAGGCAGTATCGATAGCCTTGAGATTCTGGCAAAGGGCCTACAATGTCCACGTGGATAAACGCAAACCTAGCGCGGGGTAAATCGAAAGTGCCAAGAGGAGACGACACGTGACGATTTACTTTCGCACGTTGGCACGCCAAGCACTTACGAGACCAATCTCGACAGTCTTTGCGCACACCAGGCCAAACAAAACGCTCAGCTATTAATTTAGCGGTTGCGTTGCCACCTGGGTGACTTAGGCTGTGAAGACTGTCAAAAAGTTGCTTCCGCAACGGTTTCGTCACGAAGGGTCTTGGTGATGGAGTGCTGACGTCACAGTAGATTTCGCCATGTGAGTTGGGCAGAATTATTTTCTTTAGGCGGAGTGAGGATTCACCACCTAAAAGTTGTGCCAATTCCGGGTCAGTTGCTTGGGAAGAAGCTAACTGATCGTAGTCGATTGGTATCGACAGTTCATCGACGCGAGACAATGTATCGGCAACGACGTTGTCTTGTCCCGATATGTGTCGAATGTCTGTCGTGAACTGCGATACGTAATCGAGATGACGATGCTGACGAGGCGAACAGTTAGTTTTTCTCTCAGAAAAAGCATAACTGAGCGGTTTGTGGTCAGTAAATATGACAAAGTGTCTGGCTTCCAGCATGTGTCGGAAGTATTTGACACTCTCGTATATGGCCAAAAGCTCGCGATCGTAGGGCGAATACTTCTGCTGAGCTGGGCTAAGCTTTCGCGAGAAGAATGCAAGTGGTTGCCATTGGCCTTGTACGGACTGCTGCAATACTGCTCCCATGGCCGTGTCAGACGCGTCTGTTACCAGAGCAAGATCGGCTGTACTGTCGGGGTGCGCGAGTAAAGCAGCATTTGACAGACTGTCCTTACATTTCTCGAAAGCCAGCAGACTGTCCTCAGTAAGATCGACTGGGTGAGATGGTTTTACGGAGCCTGCAAGCAAAGAGTTGAGTAGTGCTTGGATTTGAGCGGCGTTGGGTAGGAATCTCCGGTAAAAGTTAACCATACCCAAGAACCTACGAAGCTGCTTGACAGTTTTGGGCGCGGGAAACTCCTTTATCGCCTGAACCTTCGATTCCAAAGGTTTAGTGCCAGCTTCGGAGATCTCATACCCAAGGAATGTGACTTTGCTTGCCCCGAAAACACACTTGGAAGTGTTGACCAAAATCCCGTACTCCTTCATCCGGGAGAAAAGCTGCTCAAGATGTCGTTCATGCTCGAGAGGTGATCCAGAGAATACCAAGAAATCGTCGACGAAACAGTAACAGAAATCGAGGTCTCTGGTCATCTCATCGACAAAACGTTGGAAAGTTTGTGCAGCATTTCTCAACCCGAAGGTCATGTACGGGAATTCGAATAGACCGAACGGGGTTGTGATCGCAGTCTTCTGTATATCGTCCTGGAAGACTGGAATCTGGTTGAAGGCTTTAACCAGGTCGATGGTGGAGAAGATCTTGCATCCGGATAAGCTGTGGGCAAAGTCCTGTATGTGCCTAATGGGATAGCGGTCTGGGATTGTGCGGGAATTAAGCAATCTGTAATCACCGCAGGGCCGCCAACTGTTGTCCTTTTTGGGAGCCAGGTGCAATGGTGACGCCCAAGGACTGTCAGAAGGCCGTGCTGTTCCACTGTTGAGCATAAGCTGGAACTCATCTTTGGCAATTTTTAGCTTATCAGGAGCCAATCTGCGGGGAGATGAAAATATAGGAGGTCCTGGTGTTGTACGAATATAATGTACTGTTTTGTGCTTTGTAGGTTGAAGTAAAGTGCCTGAAGGGCGTGTGATTTCTGGAAACTTTGATAAAATTGCATGAAACCTAGTGTCGCCCGTCGTAACCTTCACAGAAAAAATATTACAAGCATTAACAGCAGTAGCATTTGCATAAGCAGTAGTAGTGCTATCAAAAAGACGTTGATTACGACAATCTACTACTAAATTATAAAAGCTAAGAAAATCAACACCGATTATAGGTTTTGTTACATTAGCCACAGTAAATCGCCAAGGAAAATCTCGCCTTAAGCCTAAGTTTAAATTAAGCTCAATAAAGCCAAAAGTGTCTATAGTACTACCGTTAGCCGCACTTAGTTGGTAAGAAGTCTTTGATCTTCGTTCACGAAGTGCCGACTGTGGGAACACACACAAGTCACTGCCAGTGTCCACAAGAAATTGTGTCTTGCTGTTGTGATCCGTGACGAAGAGGCGACCTGAAGAGGCGAGGCAATCACCAGTCGCCATCAGCGACTGCCTGCAGCATTTCCCGCCTTGTGGAAGTCGCATGGCTTGATGCAGCTACGGGCTTGGGAACCAAACTTGGCATGGTACCAGCAAATGGGGAATTTGCGGTAGCTGGAATTTGATCTGGATCTTTGACGTGTGGATGAGAAACGTTGCTGAGGTCTAGAGCGTATGCTGGAACACTGCGATGAACGAGTATGTTCTTCCAACTTCAGCGTAAGGTGTTCCACCATTCTCTTCAATTCGGCTATCTCGCTCGACGAAGACTGCATAGCACTCGCAGAAGTAGAAGAAGAAGATGTTGATATAGCTGTTACGTTGCATGGTGAAGTGATCTCCTGGATCCGGTCAGCCAATTCTGAAAGTTGTTCTAGTGTCTGGGTGGTCTGAGATGCCAAAACAGTTTGAATATTATTAGGCAAACGGTTGCACCAGATTGTCTTTATAAAATCTTCAGGAACAGCTGGGCCAGCCAAATCTTGAAGATGACGTAGGAATTGGGACGGTTTTCTATCACCAAGCTCCTCGTGAACCAACAACTGACGCACCTTCTTCTCTTGTGACGCTGACAGCCGCTTGATAAGCTCAGTCTTTATTTTCTTATACCGGTTTTCAGCGGGCGGATTAAGTATGATATCTTTCACGGCTTTGGAATGCTGAATGTCAAGATTATTGATGACGTTAGTAAACTTGACTGAGTCGCTCGTGATGCCGTTGCTCTCGAACTGACCTTCCAGCAGTGCGAACCAGATCTCAGGTTCCTCCGGAGAAAAAGGTAGCACTCGTAGGTTGGTCCGCATCGCTGTGTCGGGAATATTGGAGCAGCGCGACTTCGGTCCATTCGTGTCGGAACCATTGGTGCCGCGCACCTTCTGCTTATGCCGCTTGGTAACATTGCCGTTACCGCCATCTTGTGACATAGCAGTTTTGGTACTATCGCTATCACTTGTACTCATCCTGATTTAGCGTTTCAAGCAGGGGTCACCAGTTAGGGGTGGTGTGAAGTCGTGTGTTTGCAGTGTGGATTAAATAATATTCAGAACTCACTTACACGGAAACTTGTTTATTGCAAGCGGTACACAGTCAGACAACACAGTAGAAATACACCACACCAATAGTACAGATAGAAGGAGTGAGGAAGAAGAAATAGTTCACAGGCACAAGCGATAGACAACAACAATTAGCAAAATAGTAAGCGCGTAATAGGTTCAAACGGTCGGGCCGAGCGACATGGGCTTCGCGTCCATCAATGTCTCAACGCTGACTGTCCGAACGGACCAATAATATGCGCGGGCGCCGTCCGGCCGCGAATAGTAGGGATGAGTTAACAAAATGTTGTTTTCCACTGGGTCGTTATGCGATGCATGTCGACACAAATATTTTATTGCCTACTGGTTTATGTTTTTAAGTTGTTGTAATTGTTAAGTGTATTTGTTTGTGTTTATGCGTTGTAAATACTTATTATATAAGGTATATATATTATTTAGTATTAAGATAGGTATTTAAATGTACATATTATATGATTTTATATTAGATGTTGTGGTTTAGGTATGTAAATAAATAATGTGAAAATATATAATGTAATTATGTAATGTATGTATGTATATGTTGGTATGTAGGATTAGGAAGAATCCCTACAGGTTTAAAACCTTTTCCATCGTCTTCAGAAGGAAAGACGTTAGACTGATTGGCCTGTAGGATTTAGGTTGGGACTTGTCCTTGTCGCCACCCTTAGGTATAAAGACAACCTTAACCTTGGTCCAATCAGTAGGTAGAAAGCCATGTGCATAGCTAGCTGTAAATATTTTGACGATAAATGGTAGAAGGGCCTCTATGCCCTTCTGCATTAGCGCTGGGAAGATACCATCAAGGCCTCCTGATTTAAAGGGCTTGAAGCTGTTGATGGCCCATTTGACCTGGCTGGGTCTGAAGATTAATGACGCCCTTCTCCAGTCTTCCGACTTTGGCCTAGGTCTCTTAGGAATCCTAAGTGGGTGGTTGTGGGCGGACATGGGCTATTAACTTGTTCTTAAATTAGGCTATGATTTGACTAGAGGAACAGTCTACACGGGCGAAGCCGCTGACGGACAGTTTTTTTAAAGTTGGTTTACTTATAAAATATTTTTGTAAGATATTGTCAATTATTTTTGCAATAAACTTATAGGTACCCTCAATCCCTTCCCTTCCGATATATGTACATTTAAGACTGAGCTTTCAAGCAGACAATTCCAGCCATTTCTTATTTGGTTCATATGTATAGATTAAACAAGGTACGGCGCACTAGGCACTGAGCGGGTCATTGGCACTGATGGGAATAAAATGAGGTAGAGGCAGGAATCAGATCTGTCAGAAGTTGATCAGTTCAGTAAAACTAACGGACTAATTTAAACACATGTGTGATAAACTAATAGGTTTATTAGTTTCTTTTATGATTTTTGATATAAAACTGCTAGTAAAGTCATGCATTACACCTACACCACGATAGCTTAATTAACAGTAATAGGAATATCTTAAATTAAAACCATTTCAGTAATAAATTACACTGAAGTTTATTTCTCATCGTGAATACAATACATATTAGCCACAGTTGCTTATTCAACCAGGCATCACTTCACAACTTTATTACAACTCACTCAACATACATTTCTTATGCCCGAGGGAATCATTTACTTTTTTTCTTTTGTCTAGTTACAAAATTCTAAAATTTGATGATACAATGAAATTTAAGCATTCTTACAGTTATCACTAAGTCCATTTAGCATTGAAAATAAATGATCATGATATTATAATAGAAATTGATTTAAGTTCTTCATACATATATTTTACAATTTCAACTAAAACGCTCACTGCAAGAAGGGGGCTGATCGGGGTGCAATCATACTTCCAAACGAACACTATACATTGTATACATTTGTAAAAAGTATCAAAATCGAGTAAAAGGCCTACAAAAAATTATCTCGAGATACTAATATTCGTTTACGTAGTATAACCTAAAAATTGACCTATTTAACACTGGAGTCGCCGACGACGGCGGGTCTAGCGTTAAAGGGTAACAAAGGTAGGTATTTTTAACTATTTGGCTTAATTATATTTATATGAGATGAGCGCGAAATAAAAGCGGTGCGGCGACGGGCCGAGGTGTGTGCGGGCGGGGGAGGGGTGCTGTCGCGCGACGTGTGTGCGGCGGGGGAGGGGGGGGGGCGGTGTCGGCCGGGGCGGGACTAGTCCTCCGCCTCCTCGTCCTCCGACTCCTGCTGCTGCAGCCACGTCAGCCACGTGTTCACCTGCACCAACATTGCACATTTAATTAAGATTGCTATGTAATAAGGTAAACCAATTTTTATTTAGTAACCCATTAAGAGCGTTTGCTGGTTGTAAATCGTAAACGTCGCATGTTTTGAAGATTTTCGTGATTAAATAGCTGAATTCAAATTTAAGTATAATTTATCTCTCTATTATTGTCTGCACCTTTCATAATTACAATTTTAGCTGCGTACAGTGAATTTTTACGTTTCTTAACAATTATTAAAACAAACGGTTTTTTATTTAATTCCGCAAATAATTGGCGACTACCTAATTTTTGATGATTCAATGAGTTTTTAAACTGTGTGATTATCAAATAACTTCCAAAAACGATATGACATAACTCAGTAGGTGATGTAGAAACTATCTAAGAGAAAATAAAATTTATTTAACTAACTTTAATTTCAAGGTCAACATACAAATCAGTTGGACAGCCAGCATTATTTGTATGAAAACCTTATAATTAAAGTCAGTTGATTTTTTTAAAATTCTCACTTACATAGTTTATATATCACCTACTGAGTCATATCGTCATATCGTTTTCAGAATTTATTTGATAATCACGTTCGTAGAATACATTTGATATAGTATTATACGAACGATAATAGAGATAAATTATATCACAAAAATCTCACAAAAATGCAACGTCTTAGATCCACCCCCAGCAAACACTCAAAAAACAAACAGCAAATAAAACTATATGCCCCCAATCTAGTAAAAGCCTTCCCTATAGTAGGGGAAGCAAACGATATGCAAAATTAATCAGTCATAAAAAAACAAAATGACAATCTTAGTTAATTATAATAAAATAATAACAATGAAGCGTGTGGGTTTGTGTACGAAAATATGTGTACATATGAGTGTGCGTGCGGTATTTTATTATTACGACCAAATACAGGCAGTCGTTCAGGCCCTAGGAAAACCTCGATTGTTAGTAACTCGCATTTTCGCAGTTTGTCAGCCAATTGCGATGAAGCATTTAACTACAAATAGCAATAACTGCTTTCAATTTCGCGATTTTCTTGCTGTCGAAGTAAGTGAATAGACCATCCAGATGCCGGAGGTATTCTCGTACGTGGGGTTTGGGTGTCCCCCATATTGGGGGTATAGTCGTGAGCGCATGTCCACCGACCTGGAAGAGCGCCTCGCCCTTGCCGGGGTAGGCGTCGGTGACGTCCTCGCGCCAGCGCAGGAACGCGTCCTCCTCGCACACCTCCAGGTTGTACAGGTACATGAACCAGCGCAGGAGCATGCCTGCGGAGGATAAAGCGACCCGTTTAAATGTGATACACAGGTAATCTCCATACGTAACGTACCAAAAATACGTCTGAATCTTGTTGGCATATTATTTTATGGGTTATTACGAAAGTACACGCAATGTGATCTGCCTTCTCGGCATGCAAAATAGCAAGGAATAAATGTGTATTTATCCAAAAATAAACATTGTAGTCCGTAAAATACAGGTTGATAAGAATGACAGGTGTCAAATTAATGTAACTAGGGCTGTTAAAATACTGTTGAGATAACGATATCAATTATTACGACGATACAAATATTTGCCCCTATTTAAATATATATTTTTATTTTGAGTAAATTAACGTCGGATCAGCTTTCATATGGTATAACTACCATGTTCGTAACCCAATTACAGCATTTTAATGCAGCGCTCAAAGAACACTCTTGCGCGTGTTTTCGCACAACTGTTAAGCGGGAAAACACACTTTCTTGTGAGTTAATAAAAACGGAAGCAGTTCATGATGTTCATGGTGCATAGGGGAAGCGGGTAAAGCTGAAGAACAAAAGAAATTGTAAATCTAAAATATTTGAATAAAATCCTGCTGATCAATTGTGCGATACTACGCGCAAGGGTCTTCTTTTGGCGCTGATTTAAAATCATTTAATTGGGTTGCGAATATGGTATTCATACCATATGAAAGCCGATACAAAATGTACTTAAAATAAAAAAAAACAGGATGAAGAGGGCCAATATTAAAAAAAAATACGTAAAATAATGATGATTTTCTGCAAAAAAACATTTATTTACAAATATATGATATTTATTTTTTCATTATATGGGCAGGGTCTGTTATTAGTTACTATCAGAAACTTGGTTCCATTGCAATTAGGCATTTAGTTTGAAAGTTATATTATATAACTTTTGCCGACAAAATTGACATTAGTTTCTTACTTAATAATATGTGCACCTTGTAGAGAATCACACTGTATAGTTTTCCCTAGTGTGGAAGAGTTGAAATCACATTACGAATTGCAATAACATCTAAGAAAAGTTAATAAATGTCATTATGTCAGATAATGGTCAAAAAAACGTTTTATAACGTTTTATATTAATTGCAGTGTGATAGCACCTAAAGGGAATATTTTTTTCATGAATAATAACAAACAAATAAATTAAAGTTTTATTCCATCGACAAGCAACTATCGATGTGTCCCATCTCTAAAATATTGGTAATTATGACGTAACCTTTTAGGGACATCGTATCGTACCTAATTAGATTAATAGTTCGCTATTGGTTTACTATAACTGCATCCGCGCGGACTTAGCTTTTGAATCTCTTCACTCAGTATTTGAATCTAAAGTAAGTATGTATTTTGATCCAGCTTTTATAGTTCAAGTAGAAAGTTTCATTCAAATCCATTTTCATGTGATGAAGAAAAACATAAAAACAGACAAATGGAAGTTTTTGAATGTTGTTTCGTATACGACCGTCAAATTAATGCATAGCCATTGATAGCTGCAACAAAATATTGTATGTACCGTTGTAAATCGGTTACTGTTTTATAATATGCACAAATGGCCTTTGAATTTGTATAAAATGTGCAACGTAAACTTAACTAAAATGTAAAGCACCATTTAGAATAACCAAAACGACAACTGGATTGATTCTTTGCGTTTCAATAATGCAACAAGTGTAGTCACTCAATGGGCGTCGGTACAAAGTTATCACGTCACTTTTTTTATTTATTTCGTGTCCAAATGGTTAGACTTCGGGGATCAACGTGATATTGTGAAGTAATCTTTGCCTACATCAGGCACCAGTCTCTCACAATGTAGCACGGTTCCAATATATTGAAAACTTCGATTATAATTAGAATAATTTGATATATTGTGGAGAAAATAATTTATATCTTTTATTTGCTAGTTCCCGCTGCTGTGACCTAGTGGTCGGAGCAGCGGCGAAATCCGGAGATCTTGGGTTAGATTATCAATTCAGAAAACAGCCATTATGTATGGCCCCCGATGGCGCGTGCCTATAAATAGCGCGTGCCTATAAATAGCGCGTCGAAGTTGAGTGTTTTTAACATGGCCAATAATTATATAGTTTTGGAAGCTGTGGGCCTGCAGAGCGATCTCAAACTGACCATCACACAGTAGATCTATCTCAGTCGCAGCATTATCGCTCCGCCGCCAGTGCCGCCACCCTGCAAGAAGGCAAGAAGGATTGCTCACCCTTGGGGTACCGGTGGTGGTGCGCGTGCACCTGCACGGCGTAGACGGCGGCCAGCTGCAGCTCGGGGCGGTTCAGCAGCGCCGTCAGCAGCGGCGCGTACGACTCCACCAGCGCCTTCTCGCGCTCCAGCGCCGCCTGCACAATACCCACAACACACAACACAAACATTAAACTCAAACCTGAAAAATGCTTTATTCAAGTAGACCATGAATTTACAGTTCCTTTGAATCGTCATTAACATTTTAAATTAAGCTATAGTATAAACATAACTCAAACTCAACTCAAATAACTTTTCTTAAACATGCTCGGAAATATTGTCATTACTTTTGAATAAAGAACACGCGAAGTATCATATTTACGTAGACTGAAAACCCAAAATCACTTCCCGGCGCGTTCTTTGAATTTCGAACGAAGAGCGCGCCGGCAATGTTGTATGAAACGGTGTGCTGTTTGAATTTAGAACTCTTTCATCTATCGTACACATTGCGTTCTCGTGGCTGTATAGCCACAGATGCGTTTACCTTTCGGCACAAATTGTAAAATAAAATAAAACAAATTGGCGGTAAAGCGGAGTTGTTATTTTGTTAATAATATTAATTAAATTTATTATGTAAAAGGCCCTTTTTATTTCCTTGCATTTTTTTAAGAAAAGCACTATATATGCCTCGGCCGAAATGGCAATTGCCTGTCTCGTATCATTGAAGTCCTCGCCTGCGGCTCGGCCTTCAAACTCATACTCGACCTGCAATTGCCTATTTCGCTGCCTTTGCAATAATGTACTATTATTCAAATAGACTGTATCAGTACTTTCAAATCGTCAAATTTGCAGCAAAATATACTAAATAATAGACATAAATACCATAATAATATGGATATGTAATTACACAGTATACAGACATAATGCGACTCTACCACCGCGTCGGAGTTGTTTCTTGCTGAGAAAACCCGGCGAGAAACTCAGCAGTTACTCTTTTACACTTGTTTTGGGTTTACAACAGGCGTTAGTAAAGTACAAGCAGTGTGTCATTTTGATACAAATAAACCTAAATGAATATAAAACTAAGAGAAAAAAACCAATAAAAAAATAAAAATTGTTAGTCAGTACATAATATGTACCTATTATCTATTACAATAAAACATCTGTTACAATAGAGCTATTTAATCCCGCATCGAGCAGAGCGCTTACACCCAGGCATTTTTATCTATAAGGTAGTCTTTTGTAGTATAATAGCCCTTTTTAATAAAGCTGTTTTGATGTGATTTTTGAATTTATGTAAAGGTAACTCACAAATGGTTTTTGGAATTTTGTTGTAATAATGTATACCTTGCCCCATAAAGGATCCTTAAACTTTTTGTAACCTAAAGAGTGGAAGTGCAATTTTATTCTTATTCCTAGTATTTCTGCAATGTATGTCCACTGTGTTTAGCATAGAGACCAATATTTTTTCTCACCAAAACAATGCAATTGTAAATGTATTGTGACGCTACAGTGAGGATACCAATTTCCTTAAAAAACTACCTAAGTGAAGCCCGTGCACGAAACTTATAGATGGATCTGATCGCTCGCTTTTGGAGGATAAAGATGGTTTGTATATCCGCCGCTTGACCCCAAAGTACAATGCCGTAAGACATTACACTGTGGAAATAACTAAAATAAACTGAACGAGCAGTATCAACATCTGTTAATAACCAAATTTTTCTCACTGCAAATGCAGCCGAACTAAGTCTGCCTGAGAGAGCTGTTATATGAGGGTTCCATTGCAGTTTTGAATCTAGTGTGATTCCAAGAAAAACTTTTGTGTCTACAAGCTTCATAGTATTACCATCATAAATAATATTAATACAATCTATACACTAAATATAATACATACATATAATGTGGCTCTCCCACCGGCGTCGGAAATCTGATTCCACTGAGAAGACACGGCAAGAAACTCTGTAGAGTCTGTAGAATGACGTTGTAGTTTGGTCTGTTTTGGTAGGGCTGATTCGAAATGCTGAACAGCGAACGTGGAACGATGAATTAAATTTTGAAAGGACAGGTACAGAATACTATTGATGGCCAGTAAGTTAAACTATGAAGTTTTCAGCCATCGTGGAGGTTCTAACGTCCACGAGACTGGAAAGAAACGGCATCATTACAAGGAGCTGTTAGTGAATTAGCAGCTTTTAAAGGAAGTTAAGTTATAAATGAAAAAAGTTATTAAAATTAGTGAGAAAAACCTGGAGCTAAGAGCTCACTTCCAGACAGTCTTATCCTTCAGATATTCCATTGTGTTAAAATACCCTTTTTAAGAGGGTATAGGTATTTATGATGTGGTGCTTGAACCTGTGAAGTGGTAACTGCAAAATGGTATCTGGCAATTTATCATAAAAGTGTATTCTTTGCCCCACAAAAGACCCTAATACTTTCTGCAACATATACAATGGGAGTGCAATTTTATGTTTATTTCTAGTGTTTTTTTTATGTATGTATTCGATATCTATTCGCGCCATTTCTGCAGAAATGTCTAAATATCTAACACAGATGTTGCAACGAGGACAGTATCGTCAGCATACTTTAGATTGCAAATTCGTTAGCCTCTCAGCGGAAATCCTCCCTCCCAGTTCTCTATGGTTTTACGGATGATATATCATATTCGCTGTTTAAGTTGAATAGCACAGGAGAGGATGCAACCTTGTCAGACTCCTTTTTTCGTGACAACACATCGTAACAGTCGGTGTCGATTCTTACAAAAGATCGGTTGTTTAGCTAGAGGTTACGAATAAACCAAATCAGATGTTCCGGCACTCCCATTTCTCCAAGGACTAGCCATAGTTTGTCCAATTTGACGCAGTCGAAGGCTTTGCTGTAATCTATGAAATAAAGAACAGCGGGGCTGTTGAACTCTCCCGGCTCTTTTATACAATCTGACGAATATTCAGAATCTGCTCTCAACTAGAGACCTTTACTTAACTTAACCTTTACTCTTCACGAAAACAGCCTGCTCTTCGTTTATTCGTCTATCTAGATAGCTATAGAGCCTGTGATTTATTACGTTCAACAGGATTTTGCTGGCATGAGGGATTAAGGCAATGGTCATATAGTTACTGCACTCAGTGGTAGAGCCCTTTTTATGGAAAGGTATGAAAACCGCAAACAGCTAGCTCTATTTCCATCGGTAGCGATCGCTAGTCGTTCCCCATCGCACAGCTCGCTAACTCTCTACCTACTTTCTAATAGGTTCGTTAACAGTTACTTGTTTATAACTATAATTTATGTGACATTGTAATTGGTGATTAATTAATACACGGAGTTAGTGAGAATTTCGGAGATCGGCCAACTACGTGGGTAACAAATCTCTGGCCATGCCGCCTCCGCCTGGTACCGACCCAAGAAGCGGTGGCTCGACGTCGTCAAGGGGGGCATGCGTGCCAACAGACTAACCACTGAGGATGCACAAGTTCACGCGAAGTGGACCAAAAAACAAAAAAGGCTGACCCTGGGACCCCACACACCAGGGTGGGTTCACAACCGGGATAGACCGCACGGATGATGATGATGATGATGATGGATTGACAATTTTGGCTTATAATTGGCAACCTTCTTGAGTATCTGCTTCGGTGCAAGAGTAGGTAGTAAACACACATCTCGACAGACAGCCCTATCTCAAGCTCACCAACGCCGTACAATAGCAAAATTTAAGCATCCACTTGTTTTGAATTCTATATTAACACGGTTTCACGGTTGGTCGCATATCAATCCTATTATTTGAATTGCATAGTAAAACAACTTCAAGTTTGATTCACAAAAGTGAAGGTTGGGCTAGAACTTCCTATCATCATCATCCGTGCGGTCTATCCCGGTTGTGAACCCACACCAGTGTGTGGGGTTCCAGGGTACGCCTTTCTTATTTTCTTGGCTAACTTCGCGCGGTCTTGTGCATCCTCAGTGGTGAGTTTGTTGGCACGCATGTCATGTCATGTTGTGCTAGAACTTCTACTTCACAATAAACACGAGAAGAGTCCCGCATTCTCTAATGTGTGATTGTTTAATAGGAAATAACTTTAGGTATTAAGTACGTCAATTGGGCATTGGAACATTTTTTTTATTTTTTTTTCATAATTATATTATTTTCAAATACCTTTTACTATTTTAAGCAACTTATTCGAATATTTTGTTGATCTAGCCGGTAGTAAATTTTTTATCAATTTTTAAACTTTGCGAACTACGGCTTACGGCTGAAACAGAGTTCGCCGTTCATCATGTAGCATCTCACGAGAATGTGAGAAGTAGAATTCAGAAACAATTAATTTTGCCAAGTTCTGAAAGCAAGGCATACCTGAAAGGGTTAGGATTATAGCGAATGGCTATTTTAAGTCCTACCTACCCGTTGGGGCAATGGGCGTAAATTAATGTACGTATTATTAAAAATAACTTTGTGAAAAATATTTTTCACCCGTGGGAATTTAAAAGCTGCTATTTGGAAACACTACTAATACCATGCAGTAGAATCACCTAGCTGAAAATCTCACGTATAGTACAGATCGCGTTATTTGATTGGTTGATGGATTCATATTATATTATCAACTAATCACGTAAAAGGATGTTTATACGACCCAATAGGTTTCAATTGTGAGATGTCAATTTGATTACCGTCAAGAGTCCAATAAGAACTTTAATGAACTCTTTGCGGACGTTGGCTTTCTGGGGTCATTCATTTGACCCCAGATTGCTAACGTATTTAATTAAGAATATCCTAGATCCTTTGCCTGTAACAATGTTAAATATTTAAATAAGGTAAATTGTTAAATAAAATACAACTACCTCGAAATAGTTTTCGATTTAGGACATGTTTGTTTTTTTTTCCCATACTCAATTGAAATTGTAAGTTTGTCTTTTTGGATCTTACTAAGGCTTTTCATAATGTATTTTTGTCTCACAGTGTAGGCAATCGTTTCAGGGATATCGAACGAAAAAACTAAGATCCATCCTTATTCTGAAATATTACTTAGGCATTAATTTATTAAGATGCAGTGGGATTTTAACGGCTGATTCAGATAAGATAAAATTAATATACTAACCGAATCTTCCAAATCTAGTTTAGTAACATTCTAGAATACAGGTCCAACGGATTTTACGCGTTAGGGATGACTTTCATTTTAACGAGACGAATTTACTTTTGTAGTACCAAAGGCACCATTCTGGCCTCTGGGGCTATATTTATTCGTTCCTGCTGCACGTACCTTGTCAGCCTGCGCGTGCGCAGAGCCGGCGGCGCTGGTGACGTGTCCGGCCACCAGCGCCACCAGCGTCGACACGAACGCCGCGTTGGCGCGCACCGCCGGCTCCACGTTGCTCTGTGGACGAGAGATGAATACGTCAGTCAGGATACTCCACAAAAGATGTTCCAAACAATCAATGACAAAAATTGTAGCAAAAACCACACAGTCAAGTTTTCATCGCCGGAATTGGATACTTGGACAGGGTTGTCTTCAGTTATACGGCCGTCGATTTTCCGATTTGTCGACGTTATTGTAGTCGTATGTTTTAAAGACGGTTCTTCCACCAATGACAATGCAGAGTTAGCGGTCAACTACATGATGTTTTTAAAACTTACCAAAAAAAGCGTACTGAGCAGACATAATATATCACTCGGCAGTTTAGATACGCTAGGCCGCCTCACAGCCGGGGGGCCACAATAAGTAGCCGATCGGCTCGCTACTTGGTGTTGATCGGTTTCGAGTCATCGGTGCGGTGGTGATCAGCGAAATAGAAAAGCTCGATAAGTTTCAATTTGAAGTGCAAGCAGGTGACAGTTGTATGAGCAGGCACCTTGATCCAGCGGTACAGCGCGTGCGGCGCGGGCTCGGCGGCCAGCTGGCGCTGCAGCTGCGCCTGCACGCGCAGCTGCGGCACCAGCGCGCCCAGCCCGCGCGCCTCCAGCGCCGCCAGCGCCCGCGCCGCGTCCGCGCCCGCGCCCGCGCCCGCCTCCGCGCCCGCGCCCGCCTCCCTCACGTCGCGCAGGCGGGCCGAGGAGCACACGTAGGCGCTCAGGTTTATCTGCAAGTGCAAATATAACTGTGAGTCACTAATTACCACTTTAGATACCAGTTAATTCATCACGCTTATAAACAAATCCTCTACAGGTATAATTTTATTCAAAACAAATACAATAAATTTATTATTTTATTGTATTTTTTTTTATTGTGTTGTCAATAAACATTATTTTATTTCATTTTATTATAAGAAATAGCACTGATCCTAAAGTAGAACCCTGCAGCACACCAAATATTCTTAAAAACAACCTCGTCACTAACTGTTACTGGTTTGATTATTTATAAAAAAGGTTCGCCCCTTTGCGGCGTCAGAGTAAATTAATTCGCTATTTGACTATTTCTCGAATAGTGGTTTGATGTTCGTGAAAGTGTTAAAAATGTCCATCGCAAAACATTTTTTCGATGAAATGGTGTCGTTTAGAAAAAAACAGTTTTTTCGGCGTGGATTTAAGTCATTACGTTAAAAAACGTTCCTTTCTATTAAGCTTGATACCTACATTAGGATTGATAAAGCACTGTTACTGAGACCGAAAGCCGGCACTAGTTATTCAGGCTTTGTATGGGGTATCTCGCATCGCTGTCTTCTATCTTGGTCGCGGCGTCAACCGCCACCTCAAGGCCTCGGAATCGAAGTCACCGATTGTGGGGTGGAAGAAGTGAAGGCAAGTTAATGCAGACACAGACTCGGTTCCCAGGTTGTCCGCCACGGGCCACCGCTGCAGCCGCTGCTGGAGTGTCTCACCTTGCTCTCGTCGAGCAGCCGGTGCAGGCGCTCGAGGCCGAGCAGCAGCCGCAGCTCCTGCAGCGCGTCCAGCAGCAGCGGGTGGTGCGCGCCGCCCTCACACCACGCGCCCACCTCCGCCAGCGCCACCGCTGCAGCCGCTGCTGGAGTGTCTCACCTTGCTCTCGTCGAGCAGCCGGTGCAGGCGCTCGAGGCCGAGCAGCAGCCGCAGCTCCTGCAGCGCGTCCAGCAGCAGCGGGTGGTGCGCGCCGCCCTCACACCACGCGCCCACCTCCGCCAGCGCCACCGCTGCAGCCGCTGCTGGAGTGTCTCACCTTGCTCTCGTCGAGCAGCCGGTGCAGGCGCTCGAGGCCGAGCAGCAGCCGCAGCTCCTGCAGCGCGTCCAGCAGCAGCGGGTGGTGCGCGCCGCCCTCACACCACGCGCCCACCTCCGCCAGCGCCACCGCTGCAGCCGCTGCTGGAGTGTCTCACCTTGCTCTCGTCGAGCAGCCGGTGCAGGCGCTCGAGGCCGAGCAGCAGCCGCAGCTCCTGCAGCGCGTCCAGCAGCAGCGGGTGGTGCGCGCCGCCCTCACACCACGCGCCCACCTCCGCCAGCGCCACCGCTGCAGCCGCTGCTGGAGTGTCTCACCTTGCTCTCGTCGAGCAGCCGGTGCAGGCGCTCGAGGCCGAGCAGCAGCCGCAGCTCCTGCAGCGCGTCCAGCAGCAGCGGGTGGTGCGCGCCGCCCTCACACCACGCGCCCACCTCCGCCAGCGCCACCGCTGCAGCCGCTGCTGGAGTGTCTCACCTTGCTCTCGTCGAGCAGCCGGTGCAGGCGCTCGAGGCCGAGCAGCAGCCGCAGCTCCTGCAGCGCGTCCAGCAGCAGCGGGTGGTGCGCGCCGCCCTCACACCACGCGCCCACCTCCGCCAGCGCCACCGCTGCAGCCGCTGCTGGAGTGTCTCACCTTGCTCTCGTCGAGCAGCCGGTGCAGGCGCTCGAGGCCGAGCAGCAGCCGCAGCTCCTGCAGCGCGTCCAGCAGCAGCGGGTGGTGCGCGCCGCCCTCACACCACGCGCCCACCTCCGCCAGCGCCACCGCTGCAGCCGCTGCTGGAGTGTCTCACCTTGCTCTCGTCGAGCAGCCGGTGCAGGCGCTCGAGGCCGAGCAGCAGCCGCAGCTCCTGCAGCGCGTCCAGCAGCAGCGGGTGGTGCGCGCCGCCCTCACACCACGCGCCCACCTCCGCCAGCGCCACCGCTGCAGCCGCTGCTGGAGTGTCTCACCTTGCTCTCGTCGAGCAGCCGGTGCAGGCGCTCGAGGCCGAGCAGCAGCCGCAGCTCCTGCAGCGCGTCCAGCAGCAGCGGGTGGTGCGCGCCGCCCTCACACCACGCGCCCACCTCCGCCAGCGCCACCGCTGCAGCCGCTGCTGGAGTGTCTCACCTTGCTCTCGTCGAGCAGCCGGTGCAGGCGCTCGAGGCCGAGCAGCAGCCGCAGCTCCTGCAGCGCGTCCAGCAGCAGCGGGTGGTGCGCGCCGCCCTCACACCACGCGCCCACCTCCGCCAGCGCCACCGCTGCAGCCGCTGCTGGAGTGTCTCACCTTGCTCTCGTCGAGCAGCCGGTGCAGGCGCTCGAGGCCGAGCAGCAGCCGCAGCTCCTGCAGCGCGTCCAGCAGCAGCGGGTGGTGCGCGCCGCCCTCACACCACGCGCCCACCTCCGCCAGCGCCACCGCTGCAGCCGCTGCTGGAGTGTCTCACCTTGCTCTCGTCGAGCAGCCGGTGCAGGCGCTCGAGGCCGAGCAGCAGCCGCAGCTCCTGCAGCGCGTCCAGCAGCAGCGGGTGGTGCGCGCCGCCCTCACACCACGCGCCCACCTCCGCCAGCGCCACCAGCCGCGCGCGCACGGCGTGCGCGAGCAGCGCGCGCAGCCGCGGCCGGGCCGCCTCGTTGCATGAGGTTATGACCTGGGGATAGACAGTAAACATGATAATATGTTTAACAGACCCTTCACGAAAAATATTTAATCCAGAGCTATGTTCTACGTGCGCGACACACATTAATCAACTATCAGCAACGACCTACTCTCGTATTTTTGACCGGACCCTTAAAATTCAGCGACTATTAACCGACCACGCACATACTATTTTACAAGTTTCTGACCGTGGACCATGGATGACTCACAGACTACAAGATTTTTTGTACCTGGCAACCCGTAAGCACAATCCTCACTATCGTCTAGCTAGTACATTGGTAACAAAAATCTCAAGAACAGTTATGCCTTGGTTGTTGACTTGAACAAGAGGCGTTGGATTGGATTATTAGAATAATTCGGTGTAAGGTAGGTACTAATACTTTTTATTCGTTATTCGTTTAGCATTAAGATGTCGGCAAAGCGATTGACCACTGCGACCAGGATTTGTTCTATTGTGGTCATCATAACATCAAAGATCACTCTCCAGGCCATCATGAACTGAATTAATTTCCTGGGAGTGATGTCAATGACGTCCGAAGGGGCAAGCTTGTGCCCGCCGAGAACGCGGCTTCGGCTGTGTATTAAAGCATCACAGTCGCATAGGACATGGACCGGGGTGTCTTCCTCTTCGCGACAAACGCGACCGAAATTACAGGTTGGTGACTCAGCGATACCAATCCTGTGTCCGTGTTTGTTCAGCCTACAGTGCCCCGTAAGGGTTCTGGTAAGGATTCTTATCTGTCCCCTTCTTAGTCCAAGGGCCTTTGTGGTGAACTTATGTGAGTAGCCTTCGATAAGTGCCTTAGGTATTCCATTCGGGCTAATAGCGGCTGCCTCAGGGCGCATTTGGGTATACACCACAGGCTCAGGGGTATGTGTGATGGTTGCCGCACCCGCCCTGGCCAGTTCGTCTGCTATTTCGTTACCTGGGATATCACAGTGCCCCAGTACCCAGTGTATCATTACCCTATTGTTGGCCCCGAGTTGGTTCAGTTCACAATCAAAGGTGAGTTTTGAGTTGATTTCAACTGCGTCAAGCGCTCTAAGCACTGCCTGACTGTCTGATAGTATGTTACTCTTATTTTTAAACGCGCTTTCCAGGTTCTCCTCTGCGCAGTGCAAGATAGCGGTCATTTCGGCCTGAAAGACGGTGGCGTGTAGGTGGGTCTAGACTGCTGTGAATCTTCGCTTTTGGTCTAATACTTATACTAATACTTAAGACGATTACGTACGTGAAATCATTTTTTTTGTATGCCTACTATAAATATATTCGAATGTAAGAACATCTAAAAAGCTTTCGGGTAGGGAGGTTATTAAATAGAGAAAAATCTTAACACCGCCTATTAGAAACTTTTGAAGACAGCAATTTACTAGCGACATCTATAATTTATTTTTGCAAGTGTGCAATGCGATGCTTACGGCAATCAATCGATACCTGTCCAGCTTAAGCTGAACCTTATTAAACATGGTTCATAATATATCGGAGCTCAATTTACATGAGAAATATAAAAATTTCTGAAACGGTATTTTTTTAACTTTATTGATTAAAATTCACTAGACTCGGATTTTTTCCTTTGTATTCACTCAACCACCTATCTGGATGCCACATTTGAACTTTCTAAGTCATCTGGAACTGGGTTTTAATTTTGATCTATAGGTAAGTTAGTCACAAAAATGACGATTTTTGGACGTTATATCAAGACCGTTTTCGATGTATTTATGAAATTTTGAAAACATATTTATCTTGCAAGTCTCAATAGATAAGCCAAATTTGACATGTTTATCTTGAATAGTTTTAGGGTCAAAAGTGGCTCCAAATGGTTCGTGTATCTAATATTACACGGTGCTGCTTGCCAGTTCTGCTACGAGTAGCTCAAACTTGACTTGACACGCTACCGCGTGTCTAGAAATTGAAAACTTTTAACAAAACGGCTACCAGCTCGGGCGCCATCTTGACTTTTGGAAATCGCGTTTTGTCTAGATGTCTGCCCCGATGGGTTAAGAGATCGTCCAGATGACGTGTTTTAAGCGCGAACTGATGCACGTTTTTGGTTACACCGCTGCTATTATTGCAATATTAAGAAACGATTAGAGACTCACCGCCCTGAGCGCGTCCGCGAGCGGCGCGCGCTTGACGGCGCGCACGACGGCGCAGGCGGCCCAGGCGCGCGCGCCCGCCGCGCCGCCCGCCGCCGCGTCCGCCTCCGCCTCCGCCTCCGCCTCCGCCTCCGCCTCGCCCGAGTCCGCGGGCGGCGCCGGGCCCGCCAGCGCGTGCTCCAGCACGGCGGAGATCACGCGCCGCAGCACCTGCCAACATACATACATGAATAAGTGTATCTCATAAGACTCTGCATCTAAGCCTTTTTTGTCGGCGGCAAGCCTAAATTTGACAATAATCTTAAATGCGACCCGATTTGATGAAAGCGCGCTTTAAACAGATGGCGCTACCACCTTTACCTTGTCAGGCAGCTGCAAGTCGGTGAGGCGGCGCAGCGTCGACGCAGTCCGCCGCCAGCGCCTCCAAGCTTGTTCCCGCCCCGCATGTAGTGTCACGTACCTTGTCCGGCAGCTGCAAGTCGGTGAGGCGGCGCAGCACGGCGGCGTGCGCGGGCACGTCGGTGCCGGGCGCGTTGTTGGCGAGCGCGTCTTCGTCGGGCGCGCGGCGCGCGTCGGGGCAGTCTGCCGCCAAAGATTCCGCCGCTTCTACGGCGAGGCGGCACGCTTCTTCTTTGTTCACGCCCTAGAAGTAGACAGGATTATGAGGCGAAGTCGTCGTCGTCGTCATTTGTCGTAAGTTGATATCGACTTTGGGCCCATTATCCATTTTTTGCGCCCAATTTCCCGATGCAACATCCATAGTCACGAATTCATTACTAAAAGCAGCGATACAATCGCATTATAGTCGGACGCGTGTTTGTTTAGCTGCAATAAGTCGCAGTGTATAAAGGGCATTGGAAATACAGGAAATGGTTCAACCATAACCATCTGAATATTATTTTTTTCTATGTCTTACAGTTAATGCCTTTTTATTTGAGCTATGTATGATACTAAATGAAGAAGATATGTTAAACTATGTAAATAAAGAGTTGCTAAACGCAAAACTCGAGAACGGCTCGACCAGTTGGGCTATTTTTTTTTACATGTTTTTGTTAAGGCTCTAAGAAGGTTCTTTTTAAGAGAAAATGCGTAAAAAAATACGATGCAAATAATTAAAAAAAAAACTCTCTTCCCATACAAACCACTTCGTTCCCAGCTGTCAAACTTTTGACAGAACGAAGTCTGTCGGGCGGGGCAGCTATACCCTTTCCAATCGTTTATTTAACTTTTGACAGCTCTAATACTTAATCAAATAGTGATACCCTGACCCGTTACCGATTCGATTTCTTTTATCGATCGATTTTATTCATGAAGAAGTTTTAATCGATTTAACACACTCAATATTTTAGCGATAATTTCGTAATTTTAACGATTATCAAACGGCAACGCTGGATGCGGCTGCGACGCGCGACCCCATTTTGTTGTCAGTGTAAATCCACATTTTCATACGTCGAGTTGAGTATTTATATTCCTCCGTATTGATTTATTTGTGAATTCTCACGATTAGTTGAGTTGAGCGTATCGTTCCTCCCTTCGTTACTGTCAAAATGCCAAAAAATAAAGTACTTAAAGGACAAACAAGAGAGTTTGTCTTGCGACTTCGTGAATACTTTGAAAAGAAAAGCCGTAATGGTGGGCCTCTTATACCAGTGACTCAAGTTAGAGACCGTGTTGCAGCAGCATGAGGTATTAGTGCTCCAACAGTGGCAAAAATAACAAAAGAAGGCTACGGCAGCAGTGGCAAGGAACAGAATAAGCTATCTACACCTAAGAAAAAACGTCAGCCCTGTAAAGTGACAGCAGTTGACCATTTTGACGCTGATGCTATTCGTCGTCATATTATTATATACGACTATTACCAAAGAAAAGAGATTCCAACATTAAAAAACTAACACAATCTCTACGAAATAGTGGTTTGTTCCGTGGTCAAATATCTTCTTCGGCAGAGGAATTGAGAGACATTGGATTCTTATTCCAAAAATGTGACAAACGAGATTTTTTAATCGAACGCAATGATATTGCTTTGTATCGATGCGAATTTTTAAGACAAGCGTAAAAATAGAAGATTGGTCGAATGTTGTTTTTAACAGATGAAACTTGGCTCAATGCGAATCATACGCTGTTAAAAACTTGGACTGACGACACTGCAGGCTCCACTTCTGCAGTACCAATGGTAAAAGGCGAACGACTGATTATTTGCCATGCAGGAACAGTAAAAGGATTTGTGCCAGAGCTCTATTAGCTTTCAAATCCCAGAAAACAGGAGATTATCATGAGGAGATGAATTCGAACGTGTATGAAAAGTGGTTAGAGAAATACTTACATCACTCGAAGAGCCATCACTCGAAGAGCCATCAATAATATTTATTGATAATGCACCCTATCAGTCTCGTCAAATTTATAAAATGCCAACGCAGGCGAACAAAAAACATGAAATTATAAACTCCCTACTAAAAGTAGAGTTAGTAAAGATATTAAAAACAAAGAAGCTGCCAAAACGATATGTAATAGATGAAATGGCAGCAGAGCATGGGCATACCGTCCTCAGAATTCCCCCATATCACTGCCAATATCATTCAATTGAAATGATCTGGGCACAAGTTAAAGGATATGCTGCGAGGAACAACACAACTCCTCCTTTCACCGCAAGAAAAATGCTGGATTTACTAAAAAATGCTAACCTCTTTGCCGCAAACTCTTGCATCGATGACTGCGGTGCTGCGCCGCCTGATATTCCACATTGCGGCTCCACAATGCCTGATATTCGTATCAGGCAGTGTGATGTTCGTGCGGAACTGCAGTCACTCGATATCAGGAAAGCCAGTGGCCCTGATGGAATTCCAGCTGTGGTGCTGAAGAAATGTGCAGCGGAGTTGTCTCCTGTGTTCACTAGCCTGTATCGCCTCTCCTACAATTCGGGTCTTGTGCCGCTGTCTTGGAGGGAGGCGAACGTTCAACCAGTTCCCAAAAAAGGGGACCGGTCTGACTCTGCCAATTACCGTCCAATAGCCGTAACCTCAGTTTTAGTTAAAGTGTTTGAGCGGATCATAAACACGCAGCTCATCCGCTACCTAGAGGATCACTCTCTCATTCACGACCGTCAGTACGGCTTTCGACCAAAACGGTCTACGGGTGATCTTTTAGCGTACGTAACACACATCTGGGGGGAGGCTATGGACAAGCATGGGGAATCTTTGGCCGTCAGCCTTGACATTGCCAAAGCTTTCGACCGTATATAGTATCGTTCGCTTCTATCCAAGCTTCCGGCATATGGTCTGCCACCTCGCCTATGCGACTGGGTCGCCGGATTTCTGGAGGGACGTAGAATTCGTGTCCTTTGCGATGGTCAAAAATCACGCTTTCTCCAGATTAATGCCGGAGTGCCGCAGGGCTCCGTCTTGTCGCCGACGACGTTTCTTCTGCATATCAATGACATGTTATCTCTTGGTAATATTCATTGCTATGCGGATGATAGCACGGTCCACGCGCGATATTTCGAGCGCCCTGGGGCAAAGCAGACTGACATCGAGGAGAAGAGGCGAAGTCTTATTGTTGAGCTTGACGGAGTGTTGGACCGCATTTCAGAATGGGGTGCATGCAATCTTGTCGAGTTCAATGCCAAGAAAATGTGTGCATTCACAGCAAAGGCGTCGCCTTTCCTTTCCCATCCCACTCTTCAGAGCACCCCACTACCGATTAAGGATAGCCTAAACATCCTTGGCATGGATGTTCGTAGCAACCTAAACCAGCGGGACTACATTGAAAGCGTCATTAGAACTGCATCCCGTAAACTCGGGAGTCCTGAACAGAGTGAGACGATTCTTCACGCCTGAGCAGCTCTGTCTCTTGTATAAGACACAAGTTCGCTCGTGTGTGGAATACTGCTCTCATCTCTGGGACGGTTCCGCTAAGTACCTACTCGAAGCTCTTGACAGGTTGCAGCGGCGTGCTATCCGTATTATTGGAAACCCAGAGGCAACTTTGACCCTTGAGCCTCTCCATTGCGTAGAGACATTGCCAGGCTAAGTGTTCTCTATCGCTTCTACAATGGGGAATGCTCTGACGAGTTATTCCAGCTTATTCCACCCTCACCTTTCCACTCCCGTACCACGCGTGCTGGACTACGGCGTCACCCACACACAATTCAACATTTGTTGGCCCGAACTAAAAGGTTCGGTGAATCGTTTCTTTGTCGTACCATCCAGACGTGGAACGCTCTTCCAGCACATGTGTTTCCTTCCTCTTATAGTCCCGGGTTCTTCAAGCGGGGCGTGAAAAGGCATTTCTGCAGGCCTTCAAGGTGAGGATGGCCAGCCCAGTGATTCGTTTGAATGACTGGGCTTGTCAACCTCATATCTGGACCTCACGACCGCTTTCCATCACGTGGAGTGAGGTCGTCTTGACGGGCAATATAAAAAATAATAATAATAATAATAATTTCAAAACCGTTTTATAGTCTGTCGTCATTAATTACGAATGACACATCTCTAAGTGGGCGGAGCCCGTCCATGAAGTACAGTATTCCCTGTAGTACATTGTATCAAAAAATATTACAAAACTTTATGTGCATGATCTGTCAAAAGTTAAATAAACGATTGGAAAGGGTATAGTCTATCTTAATATCTATAGTCGATACCAACATTATTTAAAAAAGATTTGATTGTTTGTAATAAATTGGCTCCAAAATTACTGAAGATTTTAAAAATTATTTTACTAATATAAAGCAACATTATCAGCGAGTGTCATAGGCTGTATTTTTTTAAATTTCGGCTATATTTTGACGAGAGAAATAGTCTACTCGGGCAAAGCCGCTGACGGACAGCCTAGATGTAGACTAATCACGTAGGAAATATTTAGAATAAATACCTTGTCCTTCTTCGGTTTATCTTTCTTATCGGCCGCCGGTTTAATGGTGATTGCCGGTTCTTTCATGATCGGTGGCGCGCTCGAGAACGCTGGTGTGAGTACGTCTGCAACGAAACGATCAAGTCAGCAATAATAGGTTTCGATCGGGATCTGTGTGCAACACAATCAAACGTAAGAGAAACTCACTAGGCTGCACGGGCTGCATGGAGGGCTGCGGGCGCGAGAGGCGGTTGGCGGTGAACATGAGCGAGTTGGCGGCCGGACGCATCTGCACCTCCGAGAGCGCCGCCGCGCCCACCGCGTACACGCGCGACTTGCCCGCCCGCCCCGCGCCCGACTCCTTGGGCGGCGCCTGCTGCTTGCCGCCGTAGTGCTGCTGCGGCTGCCGCGGGAAGTAGCCCGGCGCCGAGCGCTGCCGGAAGCCGCCGTCGCGGCCCGCGAACCCGTTGCCGAACAGCTTGTCGCCCGGCGCCACCAGCGCCGCCGCCGGCTGCAGGCTCAGCCCGGCCAGCACGTCGTCCAGCGGGCGCGCGCGCCGGAACAGCGGCTCGCGGTCGCGGTCCCGGTCGCGGTTGTGGTCGCGGTCGCGGCGCGGCGGCTCCTCGTCGCCGCGCAGCTGGTGGATGGGCACGGGCCCCTCGGCGGTGATGGCGGCGCGCGGCACCCAGCCGCCGCGGCGCAGCTCCACGGTGTCGCGCAGCATGAAGCGGATGCGCGGCGCCAGCTCGCGCGAGCTGGACAGCGTCTCGATGCGCGCGAAGTACTGGTCCATGAGCCCGCGGCCGCGCTCCGAGTCCAGCACGCGGCCGCACGTGCGCACGAGCTGCGCCAGGCACTCCAGGTCCTCGTGGTGCTCGGCGGCCGCGCGGCGCGCGAGCAGGTTCTGGATGCATCGGTGCAGGATGGACTCGGCCAGGATCTCGAGCTTGCCGAGCTCACCGATGAACTTGATGTTGCCGAGCATCTTGCACTTGGCAAGATGCCGCTTCTCCTCCTCCTCCGGGCTCAGAGTGACGTTTTCGTCGAACGCCGCGAAGGCCTGTCGCACACAATACGCGTTGCGTTATTACTTGTGATGCATAATTTGTGTGCATAATAAAGAAATTTTATATTAGAAGGCTCATTCAGATCAAGATTCATTATAGTCACGTAAAGGATCCGCCCATGACAGTATTGGTAATTGGCAAAGTCATTATTATGCTGCATGCATAAAGTTTTAAGATTTTCATTAGTACGTACCTGAGCCCGACCTTCGAATTCGGTCCGACATTTGTTAAGAAGTAGTAGTTTGAAGGTGCAAGGTTGTCCGGGCGGCTCGAAGTTGGGCGCTTCCTCGCTCAGCCGCTTGCACAGCTGAGCGTACATGGACGAGTACTTGGGCTCATCCAGCGCCTTCTCGAAGATGAGCAGGATGACGCCCTTGAGCACCTTGTCCGAGTCGAGCTCGAGCCCGAGCAGGTCATCGCTCAGCTTTTGGAACTTCTCCGGGGTGAGCTTGTTGAGAATACCGCGGACCTGCGGGACATGAGTTCAACGTTAGAGACGAAACAGTTTAGGGCTCACCCTTCAAAAGCAAGTGCGTGAGGAAAATACTCGAAAAGCAGAAATGCTGAAACTGAATAAGAAAGATTACATGAATAATAAAACTGAGCGTAAAAATTCAGCACCTGTCATTTCTTTGTACAATAATTGACGTAAATATGAGCTTGTTTAATTTATGAATTTATGTTTAGTTATTTTTGCACTCCTGTCAGTTAAGTTTAGCAGCCAGTGAAATCATAAGTTGGAGCTGGACACAAGCAGATAATGTTTTTTTGGTTTTAATTTTGTTTGCACCCAAATATGGTGTAAGGTATTTGAAAGTTCTCATATTGATTATACTTTGCATTCGAATTAATTTAAAGACCATAGAACCAGCCGTCGGCAGAACTACGCTGCAGGAAAGCCTTAGATGATTACCTTTCTGAATATGACGTCGTGTTTGCCATCTCCGTCTGGCACGTCGTGGACGTGACGCAGTGAGGAGGGCGGGACCCAGCGTCGCCTCTGCGGGGGGACTTGCCGCCCCGAGGCGCTGCGAGCGGGCCCCGGCTGCCGCGCGCTGTCCGTCTTGTCGCCGGTGTGCCCACTGGCTACCACCCGCGCTCCGCCTCCGCCACTCGCGCGCCGGCCGCGCTCCTCCGCGAGACCACCCACCGTCGCTGCTAGTTGCACTCGCGCGATCGCCCCGCCGACAGCCCTGGATCACAGTTACATTCATCATTCCACATATTCACTTTCAATAGCACATATATATCGGTAGAATGGAAAATAGATCGGTACACACACACACATAATGGGGTCAAATACTTGCAGGTCGAACAAAGTGACACGTTTGAATATTCTAGACGAAAAGGTTGATTAGTCCATGCCGAAAGCTAAGACTATGATTCATTACTTTACCGTCATAATCTAAACTTATAGAGGATCTATGAAGGACAGTTTGTTTACTGAACGAGGTGTTTGTTTTGAAAATATGTGAATAAATGATTCCATTTCATGATTTTATAATATTTAATAAGAGGTATCGTAAATCCCTTTATTAATCCCTACTTTATTCAGTGATTTCAGTTAGTAAACGCAGGCAGAATCGCTAGCCATTGCGACAGCGGGCTGGGAAGTCAGCTGATCGATTTACGTTGTTGTTGTAAGTTTACTTACAGTTCTAAATATAGTAATTGCTAATTGCTAAAGAATACAAAGTAGGCGACCGAGACGATTTCATAGGAGGATAAAGGTGCCACAAGGCCGACAGCGACAAAACGAAGTCTTGATTAGAACTACTACTATCCTATTTAACCGCAGGTGGGTATTAGTGATAATCGATGACCAATGATCAGATTCGTAAAATATGAAACACAATCACACAACAAGTACAGAGTAAAGTCTTCCTTATTATTGACAGTACCGTCCGCCACCTAGTATCTAGTCCATATCATTGTTTATTATATCCAAAATCGAGAGTTAAACGGCAATTTAATTATTTTCTAAATAGTTCCTACTAGATTTGCGCCGAATGTTCGTATTCGGTATATTCGGCATGTTAACCAAATGTTCGTATTCGGCCGAACATTCGGTTAATATGTGGAATCATTACAGAATGTTTAAATTATTGTTATTATACTGAAAAACTTTTCAAACAGTAAGGTTGACTAAATACTAAAATAGTAGGTATGCTTTTTCCGGAATTTGCAAATGTAAAGAGTTTATTTAAATAAAGGAAATACTTCTTTGTCTACCAATTATTTATTGACAAAATAAAAAGATTACCTTTAACATTCATAAATTGATTATAATAAAATGTTAATCAAATAAACTTAGTTTCTTTGAGATTGTAAATAAAAACTGAATTGAATTTCTATGAAATTATTAGTTTTAAAAACACTGCTTTGTGTAAATCAGTGCAATCTAAAAACATACTACTTTCTTTAGAGAACAACATGAGTATACATTCATTAAAATATATAATCATAAGTTTTCAAATAAATGTCAATGTATGCTAAATGAAATACCATTTATGAAATCAACAATCAACAAAAGCCTGAGTAACATATATTAATTTTCAACATAAAAACTAAGAATTGACATAACTATTTGTAGTTTCAACAGACCCTGCCCCAGAATACCAGCACCGTCTCTGCAGTCTTGTACTGCAACGACACGTGCTGAGGCAGTGGCCTAATTAGATCGTAATAATTTTGTGAAAATTGCATTTCTTACTGGTTTATTGTATTAAGTACAACAATTAAAAAAGATATATATTCTAACGAATATTAATTGACAGATGAAAAAAGATAAATTTTTCATAGAAAACTATAAATATCAACATTTGAGAAGTTGCGCCCGGAGCAGAGGGGGCTGTTGCAGAGTGCCACATCGATGTGTACAAAACTGCTTTCCGCGCGAAATTGAACCGAATGATTTGGCCGAATCATTCGGTTCGGTGCGTTGTAGACCGAATGTTCGCCAAACATTAGTATTCGGTTGAGCCTACATTCGGCGCATCTCTAGTTCCTACTTATGCGACACTTCAAAAGTTTTTTTTGTCAAATCATCTTTTATGTCCTCGCAATAAAGTTAATTAATTTCTCAACTGCTATGATAGCAGCTGGGGTTCCATTCCATTTCATAAATGCCTAATTATGTTCACATGATGTGTGGTCTACGTGAGAAAGACTTGTAACTGAAAATGTAATTTAGGAACTTAACAGGTTACAGGCTAATCCTACCAGAACTTTAATGGACTATTTATTTAAACACCACACATCGTTAGGACATTTTAACGATGGTACGTAAAAGGCCAATGGGTGCGTCAACTACAGCTACATATATGTTTCAAGTGCGTGTTAGGTATACAGATACAGCTAACAGCAGGCAGGTGATCGGTGATCCTGCGACGCGGACGGTCGTCGCCCGCGCCGGCCGTAGACCCCGCGCCCCCGCGTCCCCCTCCACACCCCGCCTGTGCACCGATCCGTAACATCCTCACTCGATCACCCTGCTATTAATCGATAATGCGGCCCTAGCAGTAGAGGGCGTACGAAAATAGAACACTCAAGATATAGGGTGATCGATCCTCGTAGAGTCGGAGGTTGATAGTTGGCCATCATCCGTGCTAGAGGACGACTGGCTGAATGCAATAGGCGACGGTCACGATGTTGCGGAGCTGGCTGCTGGCGGTCGATGGCGCCGCGGCGGAGGTCGTCGGCCGGCGAGACCTTGGCGCGCCAGCCGCGCAAGGTCGCCGGTCGCAGCCCGCGCTCGCGCCCCAAACAGAGATCTGAGCCAATCTTATTAACTAATCTATCATCGCTCGTCATCATTATCTCTTCGTTTGTAATTATAACAATACATTCTTAATTACCACCCGGCTCATTTTGACACGACATAATTCCCATACTATCTATCATCCAATAATAGATCGGCATTATTGATTTAGCATCAAAAATGCATCGACCGTGATTGATTTCGACTACAATAATGCAATTCCCTACACCTATCATCACCCCTTAATCATCCTTTTTGTATACAACCACTTCAAGTCTGCTGATTTATTTTTTGCAAGAAAGAATACCTATAATAAATGAAACTTTGTTGGGATTTTGTAGAACCAAATAATGCACGCTCAATTTACGACTGCAAAGTCCTTTTGCAGGTGACGAGACGACGGTAAAGAAATTCGTCAGTTTTTTTGTAGCAGCAAGCTGCCGGGCGCATTGCGGGCCCGCCGCACATGCTGGACGAGCCCGCGCTCCGCGGCCATCGCAACGCAACGTGCATTCAAATCGAATTCGCGAGCTCGAACTAAATCCGAGCGTAACTTGATGAATCGATAACAATAATAAAAGGCACATTCTAAAGGTACATTGTAAAAACTCGTTAAAAAAGAAATAAAAGAATCGATCTAAAATAATCTAAATAATACGCAGTTTACCTGACACTAATCTACAAGGAAAGTTTATGACTTCTGTTTCGTTTACTTTGCCGCTTTTGTTTTTTAATTACCTGCAAGTTAGGTAGGGAAGCTAAGCACCTATTTTTGAAACGATAGATAGAAAGATGAAAACATTTTTTATTTTACAGTTAGAACTAATATTATCGAGTCGTTCGGCAAACCCTGCCATTTCTCACATACCATTCCGTCTTATCTTGAGATCAAATATTAGCTCTGACCGTTAGTAAAATAGGTATTTTAATGTAGTTGAATCATAAGTAATGGGTATTTCTGATATTCGCAGTGGCTTTTACTGTCGGCGCGACTTTATTTATACCAATCTTGTTGGTAACTACTAATCGCGAAAACCAGGTAAGATATCGGCGACGTCTGCGTGGCTTCGCGTCATGATGATGCTACAATGGGTTTATTGACTCGCGCGTGTCAGTGACCCCTCGCATCCCTCGCCGCGGTCGCCGACCCCGCGCCCTTCCCTCGTCCTACGTGATTTTCGTCGCTCGTCCTCGGAGCGCGGAACGCGACCGCGAGCGCTAGACGTGCCGCCGCCCGCGCCCGACTAGCGAAAATGGCAGCCCATGATTAAATCCATTTGAAACTACGATGAGATTGAGATACCTCTTAATTTTTTATGAAACCCAATTGTCTTTTCGACAGCATACCTACTTAGTGAATGCGACGCAGTAGATTTTCTCACGGTTTTTACTAACTATAAATGTCGTTAGTTCGTAGGTACTACCGCAATACCGTGCATAGCTAGCTAGCCGGGGGTCATTCACTTAGTTTGATTAATGGATTTGAACCGGCTCTTGTAAGTCAACCATATATGGCAACGTGTACAGAACGTTAGGGTACAAAGAGCACGAAAAAGTACATGAAATATTCACACGCGATAGCATTTGCTTGAACGTCCGCGTCTACCACAACACAAGGCAACAGTCATCGGTAGCCAGGAATGACCTATGCATATAAAAGCCGAGGAACACGGTGGCATCAGAACGCTACTGTCTATTGACGTGATCACCACACCGAATGTTCGCAAGCGGAGGTAAATGATGGTCCTTCGCCGCTACCTGTCATCGGCCGCAGTTCGCGAGGGCGGGCAAACTGAAAGGTCATTCACGAGAGGAGACTGTCTAGACAGGTCCCTAGTCTCTGATACACACAGCCGAACTTGAAGCTATGTTTAGATATATACTAAGCCATGAACTTCATTAGCGTCTGCTTGTTTACCGACAAGCCGATAAATGATGAGTGTTTTCGCCACGAAAAACATTGCAAAATGTTACACCAAAATAAGAGTCATATGTCACCAACCTAAGAAATCATCCAAACCCAACAAACACACACGTTCGACACATGAACGTTTGTCTTGCGTAAGAATCGATTCGACCATTTGCACCGAAGGGCCAATGACAATCCCACATCTATAATGTAAATAGTTTCTTCATCACTTGAACTTGACATAGTGGCACGATGTCGTCGTCAAGATCTAAAATTAAATGAATATTGCGAAACATCACGAGTGACACCGAGCGGCTCGCGCCATGTGTTCATGTTTGAATGTGTTCATGTTTGATTCAACTCTAGAGCGACCGAGGCCCAATTTGGACATGTTGAAAGTTTGATGGATGTCGCGAACTAACCTATCTCATTCATTCAAATGTTGGATAGAGAAATCACTTAACTCACGACGAGTCGTGTTATCGCCGCCGCTTGTACATCATCTATTTTACGGCATCACTGCTCTAGTGCTTAACTAGAAAAACCTGAATACCTGCGATGCGAAGGAAGGAATGGCATATTTGTACATTGGACCTGAGAGCATTCTGAAACTGAAGGTCGACATTAGAGCCGAAGGTTATTGTCGCAATAGCAACCCGTTGGGGACTGGTTGGCCTGTCAAAAGTTGCAAACCCAGACTACGTTTTGATACTTAAATCTGGGACCAGAGAATCTAGGACCGTTACTAAACACCGTGTTAAAGCACCGGGCGATTTTTGCGAGTTTGTTTCTACCGTTATTTTGCTGGTGTAGGCAAGTGCGCCATACGGACACCGCAGTGATTTCGCTCATCAAAATGTGGCGTGTTGAACAATAGGCTAACCCACATTCATCTACTGTTTGACAAAATGGTTGGAATCGACAGAAATGCGTTTAGTCCGACAATAATGCACGTAAGGGTTGCTTGCCACAAGTGCCCTACTTTAGCAACCTTGCCCCACTGCCGATGCCGCCTGACGTCGATTTCGACGATTTCGTGCTCACGTTCCAGTTTCAAGTCGCATATATACTAAACACTCAAAGAGTTTTTTCAAATATTATAAAGATGCTTTTGTCCATAACTACTTTCCGAGCATCAGTACTCAGGACTTGTAATTATTTTTTTAAAGTATGTATCGCCATCGCTGAATTCGAATACGGCACATGTAGGTATCACTGCTCAGCAGTAAAAGCGCAACAGTGGTCGCGGGCCGCAGCGGAGGCGCGGCGCGCGGGGCGGCGACCCAGTTGCAGCGCTCGATGGAGCGGCGGCTGCCATCGCGGCAGCGGAGGCTCCCGCTCCGCTCCGCTACCATTGACCCAGATAAGCTCCGCGCCCGCGCACCGCCCCTATGCACGCCGCGCGCTGGCCCCGGCCTGACCCACAAACAACCGCCTACCTGACCTACTAAATCCACTGCCGCTGTGACGCGCGGGCCCGACCTCCCCGCCTAATAACAATAGCCTCGCCAATGTATTCTTTACTGGATTGACCTCATCTTTTCATGACTAAATGAACTTCCTACAATAACTTAGCCTAATTCAAAAAATATATTTGTACATTTCAACATATTTTTTGATCTATTGAGATACAATTCCCGTCAATCTATCATATAGCAAATAAAACTAACACGAGTTTAAAAACGTAAGGTAATAGGTATCTATAAAAATTGCCTACTCATAATATTTTGATCCCGTTTTATGTAGAACATGTATTTGAAAAACATTATGCAATATTTTGTGTTCATCACAAAGTCAGATTTCACCTACTTTTTTAACTTGAGAAAATCCAATGCAACAGGAGGTGTACATATTTGTATATCAAAGTTGTTAAAATACTTAGGGTAATGTCAAATTTATTGGGTATACTTTTGTACTTGTAACTTTGAAGAAGCTGAGATGATTCATACATTGATAAACCATAATGTTTACTGAGGGATGCTCTAAGAAGAACAGATAATAGTTAGTTTAGATATAAGTACAGCAGCCTCAGCGGAATTGTCAAGCATTCATTACTATAAATAATAAATATCTGGGACAATTCACACCAAGATCATCTGACCCCAAACTAAGTAGAGCTTGTAATATGGGCGTCAGAGACTGATAAACATACTTAAATATTTCTAAATACATACTTAAATAGATAATTTACATACTTATATAGACAATTACTACTTCAAATAATCTGTTTTTCAATACTTCAAAATATATTGACACTATACCCTCTATCACAAACTGTGACTGGGTACTCCTAGAATACCTGGAATATGGCGACAATATCAGGCACAACCCAAAATTCAACGCCCAGCAGCAGGTGAAAAAAGCATGTTACTGTTTTTTCTATGATATGTGATATGCCTTGTTATTTATATTACTGTAGAACTTGTCACCTAGCTTTGAAAAAGAATGAGCTACAATATCAATAAACTAAAGTAAGTGTCTCTCTCTATACCGTAGAACAAGAAATATGACAGTACCCAGCGGTAACCTGGATTTCTTGTGTAGAGAGATTCAATTTATGTTACTGTGGGCTACAGTCTCAATGCAAGAATCACTAATGCATATTCTTACACCACAATCTCAACCCACTGTGAATTTAGACCAAATTTAGAAATTGAGGGAGCAGCTTTTCTGCCCCCCGATTAAGAACAAAGTTATCTACCGATTCGGTAAGTTTGTTTTAATTATAGTAAATGACCCGCTTTATGTTAGCAATCAATATTTTTATGTGTTAAAGCCAAAGGCCTTTAGTTTTCATAAACTAAATTATATGAAAAAACTCAGCTTAAAAAACGATTTGAAAATTAAAAAAATACCGAACTAGTTATATATTAAAGACATAGTTATGCTTTCATAAGTGTTTATCTATGTAGTCAAACAGCCACTATTTTAACTTTTCCACAAAAGTCAATCATTTCCAAAACCTTATCAATAAAGTAAAATTATATTGTGTAAATAGGCTGTAAGTTGTGTGAACACCAGCTGTATTCAGCAGTAAATAACAACACAACAAAAAGAGATAATAGCAATGACAATGTGCCCAAAATGACCTTGTTATCAGATATTCGTTAGAGCAGATACAAAGATGATAACAAGTCTTTGTTGTATTCTTTAGATTAAATTGAACTGGAACAGTCTAGTAGATTATAGAGTTTCATTTCAATAATTTAGCAAATTAGTTAAAATTTATTTCTTGTGACAAAACTAAAAAGGACGCAGCGAAAACATAAGGACAAGGAAGAGATGCCACCAATCACGGCTCGCCGTTGCTGCCCAACACAACTCACTGTGCTCTTTATTCACTTCCTGCCCACACGCTAGGTTAGAATGCATTTATTCCTGAAGTCCGTCACAAACTCATGCATTTACAACTCTCGTGCAAGTAAATATAAAGTAACGCCTTACAGAGTAAACGAGATGTAGTCACTTTCAGGTATTTTAACGTGTAGCTTGAATATAATGGCTCACAAAGGTGACGCATCGACACGATCCGATCGAATGGTCTAAGCTGATTTCAGGAATTCTGTAGGGTTTTTTCTTAAATGCACACTCACAAAATGACGGTTCAGACAAAATATCACTAAATACACCGAATAAATAGAATCACAAACTTACGAGGCGATGAAAGTCAATTTTGTAGAAGGCACACGCACCGCAACGCGACAAGCGATACCTTCACACGCACACTACTGACTAAGTTCACACAAGTGTAACATGACATGACATGACAGTTGGTAAGAACGCAACTTCCGAGACAAAAAAAGTACTTTCCATGCACTTCACGTTATTAAAAGCCATAATCATGATTATTTCGAATGCACGGAGAGCCATAATATTGTTTTGTACTATTTTTATTTTTGTTCTACTTTATCTCCATGCCACGAATTATAATATGAAAATGAAAGTTATAAAGAAGTTTTATGAGTTCCTGTTTTTGTTTTTAACAAACAAGCAAAGATCATAAAGTTTAGAAGTCAAATTTTTAGTCTGCAACATAATTAACCACTAATATTATTAGGAAATTAAAATCAATAAATTACAGTCTATTTGGAAATGAATTTCATAATATTGTAAAAAGCAAAATTCACTTAAATAAGAAAAACAAACAAACCTATCCATTGGAGTCAGTGAAACGAAACGCGTTTACGAAGTGAATTTTAGAAGTAGGTATAAATGGGAATTGCCAAAATAAAAATTGATTAAAAAAAATATTATACAATTCGTAAACAGATGGTTAGATAAAAAAAAGTTCGGAATAAACAATCAAAAGGTTTTGCAACGCTTTTAGCGCCATCTATCGTAACCGGAGTTGAACTCATCAAAATTAGTCTTGGGTCGTTGTCGAATTTATTGACGACGAAACGCAACCGTTTTTTCTAGAACGAAAACTAGTCTTCGAAAACGGTCCTCGTTCGCAACTGGTTTCATTGTATGAGGACGGGCAACGGATGACGGACGACGCAGGACGGTCGAACGACAGAAACGAAAACTAATCTCGTCGACGTTCATCTCGAAGACGAGTGAAATGGTTGCGGAATGCGGACTTGCCGTTTTTCGTTTGATTTCAATAGATCTTATCCAGGCTTAGGACTGGATGGTGTAGATTATACCAGAGATTTATACTAGGCGTATTTAAAAGTTCATTTCATTTTATGTAGGTACATAATTTGTGTTTCTTTGTACATATTTACATACTTAGTGACATTTATATTTATTGTATACATAATTTGTCCTTTTATATATTTACACATTTGAAGATTGACATTGACACACAGAAATTGGGTTAGATACTCTATTTTTAGTTTCGTCGTTGCCGTTTATTATTACTATTACATTTTTATTGCTAATTTACCTTACACTCTATACTAATGAAATTAAGATACACAGCAATGACAACCGCGTTGCGAACGAGACGAACGAACGAAACATTATACTTTAAATTTCACGATACCAGCAGAGCGATTCTTAAAAACTCACAATAAGAAAAGAAATACGCCGAGTGAACCGAACACACTTCGAAGTAGCGTTCGCCTGACCTTGATTTGGTATTCTCAATTTGTTTCAAAGCCTGAGTGAAGCGGAGTGAGTCTTGAAATAGGATAGGGCTTGCATGTATGTGGCAATTATGAATCGATAAATCGATAAAACTTTATTCAGATTTATAAACAAGAATACTCTACTAAACGACGAGGAATAATGTGATATGATAGTATTTTGGCTAAGTCTACATTATTTATTGCATAATTTTGAGGTAAACTATGAAAAATTTCAATAAAGTTACTTTTCTGGCTCAATATCCACATCGCCGAGGCCTTTTGGGCCAATGCCATTACGCTTGGTTAAAAAAAACAAAAAAAATGGCGACAATGTTGTTTGTTGTTGGTTTGGCGTTTGGTAAAGTAAACTTTCTTTGTGTTTTCTAACTAAATATAATGCTATAATGCTTCATTTGAGTTTATATCAAATAAAATATGAAGTAAGTATGACTACGTTTACTTTTCTATTATTTATACATGGAGTTTTGGTTAAATGACGATTTACTGTAATTTGCAGAACTATCAAACAGAAACGCTGAAAACTATTCTGGAAGAGATCCCAAGCGTACCCAAGGGATTTGCTAAGATGGAGAGTGCTAAAGATGTAGTTACAAGGCATTGAGAGTGGTTGGCCGCTTAAATAAACAGCATGGAAGGAAGAACCAAATCCTAGAAACAGGACAAGGTATTTTTGTTTTTCCATAGATTGCATTGACAATACAAAAACATACATGCAATATATTTAATTTCAAGAAGGCTTTTGCCAGAATATCGTGTTTGCCTAAATATCGCTCCTTTATGAGTTTATCATAATATTTCAGTATAATTTTTACCTAAGTTTTGTAGGCTGCATGCATGTGTGACAGATTAGCCATAACTTACCTAAATTCAAACTTAAAATCAAATAATAATTAAGGAACATGCCTAGTTTTTGTATTTACTGTAAAACATTGTTTAAAGTTAATTAATATGTGTATTTTTTTGTTCTAGGGCGACAAAAACTGCTGTAAAGAAAAAAGCTGCATTACATGCTCAAATTATGCCTTCTGGGCAAGGTGCAAGCCACTCTTAGTATTGGCTTTAACTCCACAGTTAACTTAACAGACCTACCTAGCTGCCATTTCCCACTAAAAGTGAGTTGAACTAGTACAAAGTAGTAGTAGTACAAATGATAAATTTTATTCAAACGGCTAACAAAATGCTAAGTTGGGGATCCAAATATGTGTGCATTTAATTGAGTCATGATTCAATGGGCTTATCAAAAACTTAGTTCGAATTTTTTGTATTATACTTGATATACCAATGTTATGTAATGTATCAAAATGGTGAAAAAATGAATTGAATTGTTAAAATTCATAAAAAAGTAGTTTTTCAAAACAATGAAAGCTTGTAGATTAGGTTCCATCTACTCATTTGAGTTCAATAAAATTGTTGTGTAATATAATATAATGACTATTTTTTGTTTCAGCTACCAGGAATTCGTAGATGGCTCGTCAAGAGCCACATCAGCAGCAGTCAAGTGGTTGTAGAGTGCAGCAAATGACTGGATGAACAGCAGTTAATCAGAGAAGTTGAAAACAGCACTGCTAAAAGCTGTAGCTGTATATGCAGCAAAGGCAGACCATCAACTTATCCTGAGATTGCTGCAAGGCAAACGGGTTACAAAAAGGTCCACATATTCTGGTCGCTAATTTCGTTATTTTTGAGGTGATTAAAGAAGTGTTTTGAAAATTAATAAAAGATCCTGTGATTCAATAATATTTTTCTTTTTTTTCACCTTTACTCATCACCTTGAAGTATTATTATTAATATTATTGTGTGAGTGATGTGAAGGCCTGTTGGTGCAGCTTGCCTTTAGCACTGAAGGTTGTGGGTTTGTTGTGTGCCTGGGTGTTAATACTTACTATCTAACTAAAAAATATGTTGAGAAATATTTAAGTATGTTTATCAGAACGCCTCCGTGGCTGAGTGGTTTCAAAGCTTGGCCCGAAACTCAGAGGTACCGGGTTCAATTCCCAAGTTGGGCAAAGTGTGTTTTCGGAACATGGACCAGGGTTTGTGATCACCAACCCTCGTTTGACAAGCGTGGTGATTTAGCCAATACCCATCAATTGTGGTGATGACTTGATTACAATGAGGGAAGCCTTTGCCCAGCAGTGGGGCAATATATAGGCTAATTACTTACTTGAATGTTTATCAGTCTCTGACACCCATAGTACAAGCTTTGCTTAGTAAGGGGTCAGATGATCTTGCTTGGTGTAATTTGTGCTAGATATTTATTTTTTAGCCATGACGCCGGGTTAGTAAAAAGAAGTTCTTTATTTACATTGAAGTCAGCTTCTCTGCACATTATGTGACTTAACTATAACTCTCTTTTTCTACACTTGTCATTCGCACCACTTGACCACACACTGTTTAATTTTGATAAAAGAATAATCAATGAAGAATATTTACACTTATTCTCTCTACTCTTATTTAGGTCAAATCTTGCAAGCTGAATTAGAACAACTTCCACTCAGCCTACAGAATTAAAATTTTACATGTTAGTGCAGTGCTGATGGCAATGAATTTCAATGATAAGCTTGACCTGATTCTCCAACCAGAATTGGACCGGCAGCTAACTGCACAGTCACGAAATTGTATTAGTATTCGCATTTAGTTACGATAACCTGTTCTTTGACCTGGCTGTTTCCTCGAGGGTGGCCTCCAGACGAGTGAATTTATTGATATACGTGGAATTTTGGATACATAAAAAGCATAATTTTAAAAAAGCTGGTTTTTATACATTTATTCTTAAAAATAAATTTGATTAAATAACCTCAAATTAACAATGGAAATCATTCATTCAATAATTAAACTGGACGCCACAAATTATTTTTAAAGTCTCGTCTACATAACTGCCCATCTATAAAATTATTCTAGGATCCAGCGATGATCCAAGGGTGCACTGCTGGGTGGGTAGTCCTCGTTTGGTTGCAGATATTAGGCACGCTAAATGCTAATGCTCTTTAGCCACCATGTCAGAATCATAGTGGAGTACTGTGAACCAGCAAATAACTGCCTTCATTGTCCATGCTTAGACTTCAAGGTAGGTACATTGAACTTTCAATTACATGGGCGTCGAACTTTTCATCTTGGTTTCGGCTGGTAGTCAAAGCATAGTCTCATAAATGCCTTGCACACACTTTTCTACACTCCAAACAATTTTTTTTCTAATTATTTGACCGAAACATTACCAAGGATTTGATTATTTCCACTCGTAAATTCCAAACTCGATCACTCTGTAGCAACGGTTTATTTGACAGATTATTTCCAGCCGAGCTATTCTTAAAAACTCGCTTCGTACCCCGCACGCGGAATCCGCTGTGAGATTTAACTTTGGCATTCCTAAAACAAGAAAACGACGGTAGCTCCTCCACTAGGAGAGCGTTAGTAAATGGAACTATGGTAAAGGAGATTTTTGACATCACATGTATAGGAATGACGTTTAATTGGTATTCTCAACGTGAACTCGACCGTCTTCTCGACACAGGGAACTCGAAATAATCTGTCAAATAAACCGTTGCTACAGAGTGATCGAGTTTGGAATTTACGAGTGGAAATAATCAAATCCTTGGTCATGTTTCGGTCAAATAATTAGAAAAAAAATTGTTTGGAGTGTAGAAAAGTGTGTGCAAGGCATTTATGAGACTATGCTTTGTCTACCAGCCGAAACCAAGATGAAAAGTTCGACGCCCATGTAATTGAAAGTTCAATGTACCTACCTTGAAGTCTAAGCATGGACAGTGAAGGCAGTTATTTGCTGGTTCACAGTACTCCACTATGATTCTGACATGGTGGCTAAAGAGCATTAGCATTTAGCGTGCCTAATATCTGCAACCAAACGAGGACTACCCACCCAGCAGTGCACCCTTGGATCATCGCTGGATCCCAGAATAATTTTATAGATGGGCAGTTATGTAGACGAGACTTTAAAAATAATTTGTGGCGTCCAGTTTAATTATTGAATGAATGATTTCCATTGTTAATTTGAGGTTATTTAATCAAATTTATTTTTAAGAATAAATGTATAAAAACCAGCTTTTTTAAAATTATGCTTTTTATGTATCCAAAATTCCACGTATATCAATAAATTCACTCGTCTGGAGGCCACCCTCGAGGAAACAGCCAGGTCAAAGAATAGGTTATCGTAACTAAATGCGAATACTAATACAATTTCGTGACTGTGCAGTTAGCTGCCGGTCCAATTCTGGTTGGAGAATCAGGTCAAGCTTATCATTGAAATTCATTGCCATCAGCACTGCACTAACATGTAAAATTTTAATTCTGTAGGCTGAGTGGAAGTTGTTCTAATTCAGCTTGCAAGAATTGACCTAAATAAGAGTAGAGAGAATAAGTGTAAATATTCTTCATTGATTATTCTTTTATCAAAATTAAACAGTGTGTGGTCAAGTGGTGCGAATGACAAGTGTAGAAAAAGAGAGTTATAGTTAAGTCACATAATGTGCAGAGAAGCTGACTTCAATGTAAATAAAGAACTTCTTTTTACTAACCCGGCGTCATGGCAAAAAAATAAATATCTAGCACAAATTACACCAAGCAAGATCATCTGACCCCTTACTAAACAAAGCTTGTACTATGGGTGTCAGAGACTGATAAACATTTAAGTAAGTAATTAGCCTATATATTGCCCCACTGCTGGGCAAAGGCTTCCCTCATTGTAATCAAGTCATCACCACAATTGATGGGTATTGGCTAAATCACCACGCTTGTCAAACGAGGGTTGGTGATCACAAACCCTGGTCCATGTTCCGAAAACACACTTTGCCCAACTTGGGAATTGAACCCGGTACCTCTGAGTTTCGGGCCAAGCTTTGAAACCACTCAGCCACGGAGGCGTTCTGATAAACATACTTAAATATTTCTTAACATATTTTTTAGTTAGATAGTAAGTAACAACACCCAGGCACACAACAAACCCACAACCTTCAGTGCTAAAGGCAAGCTGCACCAACAGGCCTTCACATCACTCACACAATAATATTAATAATAATACTTCAAGGTGATGAGTAAAGGTGAAAAAAAAGAAAAATATTATTGAATCACAGGATCTTTTATTAATTTTCATAACACTTCTCTAATCACCTCAAAAATAACGAAATTAGCGACCAGAATATGTGGACCTTTTTGTAACCCGTTTGCCTTGCAGCAATCTCAGGATAAGTTGATGGTCTGCCTTTGCTGCATAAACAGCTACAGCTTTTAGCAGTGCTGTTTTCAACTTCTCTGATTAACTGCTGTTCATCCAGTCATTTGCTGCACTCTACAACCACTTGACTGCTGCTGATGTGGCTCTTGACGAGCCATCTACGGATTCCTGTAGCTGAAACAAAAAATAGTCATTATATTATATTACACAACAATTTTATAGCAGATGGTATAATACAATATAGTAGATGGAACCTAATCTACAAGCTTTCATTGTTTTGAAAAACTACTTTTTCATGAATTTTAACAATTCAATTCATTTTTTCACCATTTTGATACATTACATAACATTGGTATATCAAGTATAATACAAAAATTCGAACTAAGTTTTTGATAAGCCCAATCATGACTCAATTAAATGCACACATATTTAGATCCCCAACTTAGCATTTTGTTAGCCGTTTGAATAAAATTTATCATTTGTACTACTACTACTTTGTACTAGTTCAACTCACTTTTAGTGGGAAATGGCAGCTATGTAGGTCTGTTAAGTTGACTGTGGAGTTAAAGCCAATACTAAGAGTGGCTTGCACCTTGCCCAGAAGGCATAATTTGAGCATGTAATGCAGCTTTTTTCTTTACAGCAGTTTTTGTCGACCTAGAACAAAAAAATACACATATTAATTAACTTTAAACAATGTTTTACAGTAAATACAAAAACTAGGCATGTTCCTTAATTATTATTTGATTTTAAGTTTGAATTTAGGTAAGTTATGGCTAATCTGTCACACATGCATGCAGCCTACAAAACTTAGGTAAAAAATATACTGAAATATTATGATAAACTCACAAAGGAGCGATATTTAGGCAAACACGATATTCTGGCAAAAGCCTTCTTGAAATTAAATATATTGCATGTATGTTTTTGTATTGTCAATGCAATCTATTGAAAAACAAAAATACCTTGTCCTGTTTCCAGGATTTGGTTCTTCCTTCCATGCTGTGCATTTAAGCGGCCAACCACTCTCAATGCCTTGTAACTACATCTTTAGCACTCTCCATCTTAGCAAATCCCTTGGGTACGCTTGGGATCTCTTCCAGAATAGTTTTCAGCGTTTCTGTTTGATAGTTCTGCAAATTACAATTTAAAATTTATAAATCGTCATTTAACCAAAACTCCAAGTATAAATAATAGAAAAGTAAACGTAGTCATACTTACTTCATATTTTATTTGATATAAACTCAAATGAAGCATTAAAGCATTATATTTAGTTAGAAAACACAAAGAAAGTTTACTTTTATCCAAATGCCAAACCAACAACAACATTGTCGCCATTTTTTTTGTTTTTTTTTTTATCAATCGTAATGGCATTGGTCCAAAAAGCCTTGGCGATGTGGATATTGAGCCACAAAAATAAATCTATTGAAATTTTTCATACTTTACCTCAAGTTTATACAATAAATAATGTAGACTTAGCCAAAATACTGTCATATCACATTAATCCTCGCCGTTTAGTAAAGTATTCTTGTTTATAAAACTAAACAAAGTTTTATCGATTTATCGATTCATAATTGCCACATACATGCAAGCCCTATCCCATTTCGAGACTCACTCCGCTTCACTCAGACTTTGAAACAAATTGAGAATACCAAATCAAGGTCAGGCGAACGCTACTTCGAAGTGTGTTCGGTTCACTCGGCGTATTTCTTTTCTTATTGTGAGTTTTTAAGAATCGCTCTGCAGTTCCCTGTGTCGAGATGACGGTCGAGTTCACGTTGAGAATACCAATTAAACGTCATTCCTATACATGTGATGTCAAAAATCTCCTTTACCATAGTTCCATTTACTAACGCTCTCCTAGTGGAGGAGCTACCGTCGTTTTCTTGTTTTAGGAATGCCAAAGTTAAATCTCACAGCGGATTCCGCGTGCGGGGTACGAAGCGAGTTTTTAAGAATAGCTCGGCTGACTCTATTTTAGTAGGAATAAAGATTAATTTATTATATCAAGGACCAAAACGAACGGAACGAGCGACGACGTCGCAATGATCTCATTACGTTCTAGGCTCTATTCTCATAGACTTTAAGTACAAATTCGCGTCGAACATTCCGAGAACTGGTTGCGCGACGAACACTGCTTTAGAATGAAACTTAAAACGGTTCTATCGTCGCGGAACACAAAACGGTCTTTTAGAACGGTCCGTCTTTGACTCTTTGGAACGACCATGCAAAATGCCATACAAACCTTTTTCTTCTTTCTGATCTGTGATACAAACAAAAGGGTAGTATTTAACTGCAAATCAAAAAATCTGGACCTCCGCGCCCCCCTTTCTGGCAAATAGGTATATTTTTGGGGTTAACTACACTACACTACATATTTCCGAAAATTTTGTTGACCTCCTATTAGATCAATTGCCCTTGTTCCTCCTCCTCTCACATTAGTAGGTACCTACCTATTTTTCTTCGTTTAGGCTTCAGAAAAAATGTTTAAGGGCCATTTGCGACATGGGGTTTATAGACAGTTGTAAGCCGTTATTTAGAAAACTAAACATTTTAACACTACCAGGTCTATACAAAAAAAAATTTGCTGCCTTGTCAAATCACACCCGCACTACTTACTTTCAAAAAACCATACTGAAGTATCTCGCAGACGACCTAGGAAACAATATTTACATTTATTACACACACCTAGTCAATGCTACATATATAAACAAAATGCATATAATATGTGTCTTCTCCTATTTAATGAATTACCTACATCTTTGAAAAATCTTGAAGGTCATCAATTTAACAAAACCCTAACAAAATGGCTGCTTGATAAATGTTTTTATAATTTGAAAGAATACCTGTATCATGATCTAGATTTTGTTGTATAATTTACTGTCTTTGTAGTTTTAACTTATTTTTATTTTGTACTTAACTAGGTTAGTTTAGTATAGGAATATACAGCTAGCGTTTTAACTTTACAAGACTGGGTTGAATACTCAAGTTAATTAGTGTATATTCCAAATTTTATTTTACATACATACATACATACCATCACGCCTCTTTCCCAACGGGGTAGGCAGAGACCACTTCTTTCCACTTGCTACGATCCTGACATACATCTTGCGCTTCTTCTACTCTCAATTTTATTTTACTTATTTATTATGTGTAAGTACATTCAAATGTAGATAAGTTAAAGTTTTTATTGTAAAATAGTTTAGAATATAGTACCTACCTAACGCTTTGCTACTGTTTGTGTGATTAAGCAAAAAAAAAAAAATTTGATTTTTTAATGTACTTACGTAAATATGTAATACCTACTAGCACGAATAACAAATGTTTTACTTGTATGTACTCGTAGTACGAATAATTTGCACGCCTGCCTGCAGGCCGAATACACCGTCCAGACATTGTTTTACCATCGTTTTTTCTCAAATGTATTCTTAGCAAATAAATGATTTACTTACTTACTTACTTACTTACTATCATCCTGTATCTAAAATTGAACTCTAATTGTACTTTACTCACATTTCGTCATAATCATCATTATCATCCGTGCGGTCTATCCTGGTTGTGAACCCACACTAGTGTGTGGAGTCCCAAGGTCCGTCTTTCTTATTTTCTTGGCTAACTTCGCGCGGTCTTGTGCATCCTCAGTGGTGAGTCTGTTGGCACGCATATTACCCTTAACGACGTCGAGCTACCGCTTCTTGGGTCAACCTCTTCTACCGGTACCTGACGGGGACGTAGTTTGCCGATTTACTCACATTTCGTAAAATTGAAAAATTATATAAAAATACTAAATGTAAATATTATCACAAATCCTAAGAGGGTTAGAAATGAGGAAAGTATGTACCATTCGAAGCATACAGAAAATTATTCAACCGTATCATATCTGGAGGAATCCAAACTTGGTGTGTTTTGGAAATGATTTTAATTTTAATACTAAAATGGAATGATGTGATATATATTTAGAATTAGGTCAGTAAGCCCTTTCATTAAATATGTACCACACACGATAGGTTTCAGAGCAATAGATGACGCCATAACTCCTCCCTTTTTTTCTTTTTTCCGTGCTACGGACGGGTCAAATTGATTCGTATGGCCTAAGAATCAAACTTTCCAATTTTCATGCATTTAACACCATTTGCACGTTATTTTGCGAACCGCTAGCACTTCCTGTGCAATGGGTTTCCACCAGAGTAGAGCGCATCAGAGGCGCGGTGCGGTGTGTTTTGTCATCTAATTATTGTATTCAATATTAAAAATAATATTGATAGTCTTATTTACTGTTCCCCATAGCGGTTTTTCTATTCTCATAAAAGTTTTTTCTTACTGAAAATACTTAGATACTATTTATTCAGGTACTTTTAAATACGTAATGGCCTACTATTATAATAGTACCGAGCCGAGGATCTGGTGGACAATATTCAAACATAGAGGAGGGGAGATGTTGAGTGGTGAGTGAGAGATGTGAGTTGAGCGCCGTTGTGCCAACTTAAGTACCGCTCTTGCGCGCTACCTGGCCAGGCTAGCTACACATATGCCACATAGCCCACATGCGCCTCGCATTGCATTGCTGCTAGCAGCCTGCTCGCTATGCCGCTTGTCTCTTCTCCGCTTTGGTTTAAACCACACTACACACTGTCGTGTCACTTCTTAGTGCGCATAATGCTGATTGCTGACGAAGGTGATTGTTAATTTTAAGAACCAACAGGTGTGGTCGTGGTTTGCCAGTAGAACGATAAAAAAGTACAGTGTACCATATTTAAATACTTTTCGCTAGAGCTGAACTCAGAAGCCGAGTTACACACCAGGAGAGGGGAGAAGTAGGTTAAACACAGTGAAAAAACGGTAATATAAAAATATATTTTATTTAGAAAAATATAACATTATACTAAAATACAAATTCGCAGGTTAGAATCAATGAATAGATAATATATTAGTAAGAGAGTAGTAAAATATTAATTTATTATACAATTTATGGCGTAAGAAAAAATAATTTGAAATACGTTTAGGTACACTAAGTTACGGCGCTGATTAGGAATGTAAAAGGTTAAAGTAATACCTGTGGTAAGTAGCAGCCAAGATCGACCCGACACCAGCGGCTCCGACGCGCGACGTCAGTATCGACCATCAAACATTGAGCAGTAGATCACATTTTATATTAAGTACATTTTTGAGATTCATAAGATGTCATCACTTCGTGACTTCTAAACGAGGTTAGTAAACTTCAATAACATTTATATTTGGGCTCCTCCAGAAGAAGCCGAATCGCTGCACTAAATTTGAGAGCGCTAAAAGCCATGCGACGAGATGGCTCCCTGTCGTTTCTCCGCGAGGGTGAGACCGCTCGCTTCGTTCCTCCTATAAACTAGCATATACTTAATCTATGTACAAACGATTTAAGTGTCGGTTCACTGTAAAATATACATTTTTATAAAAATACTCCAGTATAAAAACTTAATGTTATTGTACATGTGAGGTCTTCTAGGAAGAGCGCTTGACGGTTTAAAAAATTAAGTACGCAGGCCGTGACCGATGCTGCGGAGACAGGATCACATGCCGGACTCGGCGATGCCCTCGTCATCTGCAACACAAGGGGCGGGTCAGTGCGCGGCTCTCGGCTGCGCGTCAGTCGCGGAGCAAGCCTCGCCACAGACACAACAGCAGCATGCAAGGGGGACACCGCCCTCTGTCGACGTGCCTCAGCAGGCAGGGATGTTTAATAACAATCAAAGCTTTGATTACAATTGAATGGCTCGTTAATATGGCCGGACATATGACACTCGGGCGCCGTTCTGTGGGACCGGTGAGTGATGGAAAGGGGGTGGGGGGAGGGGCATGCCGCGACACACGCCTCACTTGTGACAGATTGGACTTCTCGCGAAGTGCTCGCGGCTCCGGAAGACGAGAGCCGGACGCCCAGCGGGAGATGATCACATCGCAAACTTTCCTCGCGGCTCTATACTCCTTAAAATTAAAAAAACAACATTTCCACAACACCGGCTCAATATTAAGTAAAGAACGCGGATTGATTCTCCAATTTTTATAAACTTTTTGGCCTCTTTGATCAAGTCTCATTAAGCAGATGTCAACTGCGGTTCGGCCGATTTGAACTCTCAGATATAGGTAATCTATCATACTAATATCATAAAGAGGTAAAGTTCCTGTGTAACTTTGTTTGTTTGCAGGAGGTAATCTTCGGAATTACCGATCCGATCATGAAAATTATTTCACTAATAGAAAGCTACAGTATTCAGGACTTTCAGGAGTGACATAGGCTATATTTTTTACAAGCTATACTTCAGCGGAAGAACTAGGGACGAAGCCGCTGAAAGACAGCTAGTAATAATCATGAAAATATCTGAGAAAAATTACATCAAAATCGTCTGACGTCAAAGTATTAAAGTGCTCATGAAACTGTCCAGGCTACTTATCAGAATCATGCAACAATGAGTATGTACAGTTCGTTCCTCGGTGGACTCACCCTCGAATGCGGGGTTGTGATGCTGGTTGTGCGGATGCGGGTGCGCGTGGTGGTGCGGCGCCAGGTCCTGCCCCTCCAGCACCGCCACGAGGCACTGGTGGATGCAGATGTACTGCTGCTCCGTCTGCACCATCCACACGCGCTCGCGCCGCATGGCGTGCACCATGCCGAACACGTCCAGCGCCTCCGCGTGCGCCGCCAGCTGCTGCAGCGCGCGGTCCAGCGTGATGAACGTGCCCGAGCGGCCCACGCCCGCGCTGCAGTGCACCACCACCGGCCGCGCGTCCGCCGGGCAGCGCTCGCGGAACGCGCGCACGAATCTAGTAGACAAAACATGCCAATCTATAGGTAATTGCACATTTATTTTATTAGACTGATAATTAAAATTATTAATATTCTCGAAATAAGAATTCGCAACAGGATAACAGACATCTTATCTTCTCATTTCATTCTCGCCCTAAAAATCTAATTATTACCTAATCGCTTTTTATTCATGCCTGGTACCTATGTAAAACCATTTCAAATTAAAAAGCTTGGTAATAATTACATACAATACAACTATTTGGCTCTCAATCATTTTTATCCTCAATTTTTCATAATTATACCTTGCCATGTGATTGTCTTAAGGATTACTGAGAACTAATACCCAAAACCGAATAATTTCCGTTTAAGAAACATTTTGTCGGCACAACAGTCTAATGACAAAAATGACAGTTGGAGATGTTTTTTAGAACCTTTAGAAGAATCTTTCACTGTCCTAGTAGACCTACGAACACAAATTCACTTTGTTTTGATGACACTGAATAATAATTATCATTTTGTCTTTTTCTGAAATTATTCATTAAAGAAACCTCTTGAGGTACTGTTCTAGAAAGAGTCGTGTTACCTGGCGAGCGTGGTAGGCGGGTCAGGCACGCCGAAGTCGGGCCACGTAGTGAAGTGAAAGTGCTTGAGCACGCGCTGCTCCGAGCCGCGGCACACCATCAGCTCCGTCACGGTCCAGTCGGGGTAGCGCGACTCGTTGAGCGCCGTCACCGCGATGTCGCCGTAGTACACCGGCCGCGTGTCGTACGGCCAGTAGCGGTCGCACTTCTCGCGCCCCTTCTCCACGCAGCGCGTCAGCATGACGATGGCGCGCGAGCCCGACTCCCAGCACATGCGCCAGAAGTCGTCGCGCGTGCAGTGCAGGGGACCCTGACACGGTACCACAGGAATGATTAATATGGCAATAAACAACGTATTATATGTAGGTTTGCGTATTATTACTAATAATTGAGATCTAAACTAACTGCTATGTGAGATAAAGGTTTTGCCCTGCAAAGAGACGTAATCAAATAAGGGTCCACGTAGATGAGCTATCAGTGCCTGGCGCAGTAACGCGCAAACGAAGATAGTCGATGTGTCGGTGGCCACCGCTATCGCCCGGAGAGGCGCGCAGAAGCGAGCCACTAGTCAATGGCGTCTCACAGCCACTCAGTCACGTGTCGATGACACTAGTTCGCGAGTTGCGGCACTTGCAGCCACTGATAAATATAAATATAAATAAATATGCGCCAGACAACACACCTCGAAGTAGGGATTAATATCCCTGTATTACGAGGTACCACACAAGGAAATAAGCCAGGGGCGTCTCCCAGCACACCCAGACCCGAGTCAATTCAGAAAAGATCGTTTCCTAAATTGACCTGACCGGGAATCGAACCCGGGACACTACGGAAATCGGGGCGAGAAACCGTGCTACAGCGCACTGCGCCAATCGTGTCGTCAAACTTATGCTGCACGTGTTCGACGAGTCCATACAAAATTATGGAAAATAGTTTGCCTCTTGCGTAGACCCTTAAAATTGTTTGTGGTGATGAGACAGAAAGATTCCAAATAAGTTTTTTTAAATAAGTAATGATAAACTGGAGCGGAAATATGAATCCGGATCCAAAACTTGATTTAGGCCGAAATATTAGATTTTTTTTTCATCACTATTAAGCAACAGCTTGTGATGCGAGTCAAAACTCAGAAGTGAACTAGGTCTTACCTGCGTAACAATAAACTCGCGAGGCGAGTTGTGTCCAGGCACGTAGTTGGCGTTGATGTAGTCGGAGCCCTCCTCGTCGTCCACGGGCTGCAGCTTGTAGCGCGAGTGGTCGTAGGGCAGGATGTTGGTGAAGCGGTTCTTGGGCCGGTTGCACGGCAGGTCCGCCGCCGTGCACGGCTGCTCGCGCCCGACGTGCTTCAGCTCCTCGAATTCTTCGCTAAATCTGGCAATCGATTGAGAAATATTATAACATTTGATTTCAGTAAGGTGGTAAAGTGGAAAGAGCTGTGAGAACGTAAAAATACAAGTAAGATTACTTAATTGAAGACCACGCTTAGATTTTTAAGAAACATCATCTAACTTATTAAGTGGAGAGTCTACGGGTTCGTTATATGCTCATTGGTAAGCTACAACCTTTGGCTACAACAAACAAGTAGATACTTTGTAGCTCCAAACATCGACCAAGAAAAACAATTGCTTCAAAGAAAACAAGGTTTAAAGTGGTAGTTTGACCTCACACAGCCACAAAGCGTGCAGCGGCGCGTTTTCCTATAGATGATTCATATAAAGGTATCCGCTTCCATAAGAGCCTATACCCAGATCTCTGGACTAAAATGTAAATTTTACGATAACGGTGTTATAAATAATACTTTACAGTTTGTAATGAGGGATTTACCTGAAGTCTGAGTCAGCCGACATGAGCCGGTAGTGGTCGATGAAGTCGGCGACGCGCACGGGGCGCGAGGTGCGCGGCGCGGGCGGCGGCGGCGGCTGGAGCGCGGCGCGGGCCGCCCGCCGGCGCCGCGCGGCCAGCAGCGCGCCGCCGCCGCCCGCCAGCAGCGCCAGCGCCACGCACGCGCCGATGATCCACGCCGTGTTGTCCACGTCTGAGGCACAACCCAACACACTCGTTACACCAGTACATTGTGATTGCAGGCGGGTAATTTATTTATTTATTTATTTGAATTTAACAATGTTTCAACAGCGTTTACGCAACGAAATGGACAATAACATTACTTGAACATATGTCTGCCTACATCCTGTGAACATGTATCCTTTCAGCGCACCTGTGCCCCGCCTAAAGCAATTTCTCAGTCCACTCTAAGAAGGGGTAACGCTTAAATCCCGCTAGTTCAAAATAAAATTGCTGGACGAAAATCTACCCCAATTTTCTCTATGCGTGAGCCAAGATCTTCCACTCGCTGAAAATAATATGATAGGTCACTGGTGCAGTGATCGCTTTCGAGATCTTCTTTATATGGCGATGATTATCTGTGAGATACAATCGAGCAGTGATCGGGACCTACATTTCAGGGTGCATTCTGCATAAGTAATACTTATATATTGTGACCCGCTCAAATCATAGATTACTTAAGTTATTCGTTTCTTTATCGTTTAACCATCTTTGGATTACTGATCCCAGGAGTGGAACTGCTTTTAACTTAATCTCACTCAGTGGTTCATGATAGTAATAAATACCTTACTTACCGATTAAGAGAAAGGAATTTGCAAATATTGACTCATCGATAATGAGAACATAATTTTCCTGTAAATACTTAACACGTTAACTGTCCACACCGCAGGCACAATAAAAATAACAATAGAATGTATCATATACATATGACTCACGGGACAGGTAACTGGTTAAGCATGTAACACCTATCGTCTTAAACACCGTTTAATAATTATCAAAAATGCGATAACACATGATCAATGACAGATACGAGTACCAACGATTACAATTAATACCTTACTGATTGTAATTTAATAAAGCTATCACAGTCATTCCTGCTGATAATGACAGATTTAAGCACTTCTGTGAGGCCTGCTCAACGAGTTATTAGATAATGTTCAAACTTTTGTGAAAAAACAATCAGGTTTTTGATGTCCAGTAACAAATAATATATCAGAGTAACCTCATAGTAAAAGGAGAGAGAAGTAGATAGGTAAGTTATCTTCATACATAGGTACGTGCCGAGCGAGGTTTGTATGTGAGCGCGCTCGTATTATGCCTGTACCTACGCGTGTCGCACGCGCACAGTGACAAAATATAAGGCCAAGAGCGGTAACTTAAGTCGTGTTTACAAATAACACACACAGTACAGTAGTTACAGTAGTGTTTATATATTACTTTATGGTCGTGGTTGCGCCGTGCGTAGGTTATGCCGCGTACTTCGATGTAACGCCGCTCTGTCGCTCACAATATTTTTTTAGTTTGCGTATACACGACGTACGTCCAATAGTCAAGGTCAAAAACGGCTACAACCAGGATATGTAAATATTGCAGTGTTAGTTAATGACACATCACTGAATAACAGTTCATCAAATGCAGAATTGTCTTTCTTCAGATTACCTACCGATCAAGAACGGTGAGTACCTACTTATTGCACTCCACTTAATAGTTCGCTGCGTAACAGGTTATAAAATAATAGGTTACAGAAATCAAAAATACATTTTCATAATTTAATTTTGATTCGTGAAGTTACTTTTTAGTTAATAATAATTTAAACCGTAATTCTTAAAATCACTAAAGTGACAAAATTACATGATAAAAAATTGTAGTCAGCTCCTGGTCTGTGCACAAAAAAATACATCAAAATACTTTGTAAGATCCCAATGCTTTGCACACCCTACAGGGTAAACCTATACCAATATAAAGCTACATTAACAGGGAGTGACATAGGCTATTTTTTTTTTAGGCTATATTTTGACGGGAAAGACAGTATGCGGGCGAAGCCGCTGACGGACAACTAGTAGGAAATAATTATATTGACATTCAAAGCACCTCCACCTGTTATTTTCATTACATATTGCTAGTACCACCACCACCACTTTAAATACAGCACAATGATATTAATTTTATATAAATAAGCACCCGCAGGAAACTCTTCTAGATCGTTATTAACTAACGAAGACATACTTTTCACTTTTCGGACTGGTTGCAGAATGTTAGTTGCTAAAATAACACTGAAACTGCTAATAATCAAGTTGTTTAAGAGGTTGATTGTCTTCGCGATAAAGGTGTACAAACGGTGAGCTCGCACCCATTAGCGCGACGTGTGCGCAGGCGCGGAGCGGCGCGGACGCGACTGAGCGATAGCGCGCGCCTTATCGCCGATCGGATTAGCTGATAACATTGACTGTCACAACTCGCTTATAATAGCGCATCGTCGACTATTTACTTGCAAATCTCGATAGATGTAAACCTTGGTAGACAATTCTAATATTTGGAGCAAAAAGGTATTTAAGTAAGTATTCTAAATTCGATTCTGGATTGTAATGACTTACACAATTAATTGTGATAAGGTTAGCAGCAGTGCAAAATTCGGTTTAAAAGATTAGTGGAAGGGAGCAGAAGGAGAAGGAGTAGAAATCGAATAAAAGTGAGCCAAACCTTGCATATAAATATTTATTAAACACAGCCAATCAACCACTATTAAGAAAATTAAATAAGTAGGTATTAGTAGAAAACAAACAACTTTAATCACATCTATTTTAAATATGAATCAGGTTGCATAACACCTGAAATATTTTAGGTCTCATTTTTCTCATCTATAAAATAATAATTCGTATTCGTAGCAAGTAGCTACAGTCGCTACACATGTTAAAAATTATGAAATTACAGTTTCATACAAGTATCGCAGGGTTCACATAAAGCCAAAGATAACAATTAACAAATTACTATTTAATACAAATCCGAGCTTAACGACGTTTAGTTGATTTATAAATAAACGGAACCAACTTTAGTTAGAGAAGAGAACCATCCTCCGGGACAGTTAATGAGATAAAAAAATGAGCGCATTTACTAGTAAGGCATTCTATTTAAAAAAAAAAGTTATAAGAAATGATTGAGTATAATTTTTACATCAATTCCGATTTGTATGACAAGTTGATTGTTGTTGAAAAGGGTTAGTTTGAAATATAGCATAATTCAAAGTGCAGTTATTTCCAAGTACTTGAGTTTTGAACTACTAAGAAGCACAAGACAGTCACCATCACCTAATTTACACATAACTTAGTTAATATACATCTTATTTACATACACCTTTACCAACCCATCACTAAGACATATAGGATAAATACGAGATTCAGTGATAAACAGTCAAGGTTGGCTCAGAAGTTGTTCCACAGGGAGCTAGCATAAACGAATGAGTGTTGTTACTTTAGTTATTGAAACGGATAATGTGCTATAAAATATGCATGATCAGTATTTCTTTGTCGAACCTTATACTGTAGTACAAAGCTATTCACTATACACTAAGGATAGTGAATAGCTTTGTTTGAATGTTATTCAAATGTGTTTAGTTTCGTGAACAACCGTGGAACGTAGTACTGTACAAAGTAAGAATTAAGTTGCAAAAGTTGAAAACGGTTAAGAAATAGAGTGGCCGGGGGCTAGAGGCGCCGACTGGAAAGAACGACTTCATTGTTTGAAACTGTATCACAAAAAGGACTATATTGATAAATAAATGCTTCATGATTGTTAAATATGACATTATTATGAAAATAGAAATATTTGTGAATTTATATATTTATCTTTCATATCCGGAATATGAAAAAGCTCTTATTATTCGACTTGATGCAAGTAAATCAGTATATTTGTAAGAAGCTTCCTAATATGGTACAATTGTAGCATTGAAACGTTTTGCGTTCAATCCGTAAACGCCAGCGAGCTCTAGCCCTGGCGCGTCGCTAGATGGCGCTGTAGGGTCAGAGGGCGCTGGAGGGTTAGTGGGTGCTACTCGGTTAGGTTCAGGTTTACCGGTGTGCAGCACGGCGTAGTCGGTGTCGGTGAACTTGTCGGGCGCGGTGAAGGCGCGCAGCTTCACGTAGTACTTGGTCCCGGGCTTCAGCGGCCCGTTGCAGTAGGCGCGCCCGCCGCCCTCGCAGCGCTCCGACCCGATCGTGAACTCCTCTACCGCTGACGAGTGGAACGGGTAGTAGGGCTCCGTCACCTGCACATTAGGAACATACCTTACCGGATGATCTACCCCTATTTCAGGTAGAAATAGACCATAGTTCACAATTAACTTTTTTCAAATCAAATTGTTGTAGGAAGAGTTTTGGAGTTCATCTGTAAACTTGTAAGTTCATAAGAATGAAATAAATAACAACACGTTAAAAAAATAAGAGTATTACAAATAAATAAACGGGCACAGAAAAGCAAAAAATCTCCTCGGTTTTTGATTGTGAAGTGTGGAGTAGACGTGAATAAATAAAAGGGAAGTGCCCGCCCATTTGCCCATGCATTGCGGCCTAAGAACCAACAGTCATGAAAAATACCTCTTAGGGTACATAAATACATACGCTTTAGCGTAAAAACGTGGTTTATGGACGGACACTTCTGAGAAATCGTTAATTATCAAAAAACTGAAAAATTTGACTAGACTACTATTTTCTCTGACTCACTAGAGACACTATTTTAGCATTCCTCGGACAGCACCACCCTCACTCCACTGGCCCCACCATGAGAACCCGCGTAGATGAGCTTGTAGCCGTGCCCGATGTTCCGGGACCTCTCCAGCGAGTCTCCTGCAGGAACGCCACGGCCACCCTCCGCCTGGCGAGCACATCGGCCAGCTCGCGAGCGCATCCCGTCAGCGTGCCAACATTCCACGATGCGAAGCGGACCTTCCTTTGGACTAATGTCTTTAACCGGGCCCGCCCATGGCCCGGTTGCCCTAAACCACTTAACACAGGAGTAGGGTGATCCCCCTGAGCGTCGTTTTTCGGCGACGTCCTATCCAGGTCGGGTACTCTTTTCTTGCTGACCATACCTGTTTGGAGAGTGTGGCTTTACGGGAGCGACTGCCATCTGACCTCCCAACCCATAAAGGGGAGCCATCGCCAGAGCCTCGTTTGTCAGTCAGCAGGATGCACCAGCTTGCAAGTGAGGTTGGCTTGGGCCCGAAGATGTTGGTGAGCCCACTTACGCCGGAATAATAAAAGTATTTAAAAGATAGGTGAACTAAAAAAAACCTCCTTTCTAGGCCTTCGCCTAAAAATCAGCGTGACGGCTCAGCCACTGAGTTGTATGAAGACATTTTTGCCACTGTAGCACTCTTTGTCTTGTTCTAAGTTTGCATTTTTAGAGTTGTATGTGTTGAGTGTTTTGGTATGCAAAATAAATAAATAAAAAATCAAATAGGGCCTATTGAATTGTAAAATGCTAAAAACACAACGTTGAGGTGATGTCAAATGTCTAAGTGCTTAGTTAAAGTGTACATGGTTCAGCTACAATTCCGAAAGATGAGTCTGGCCGTTTATAAAACATGTTATCTGCATGCAGGGAACGCCTCCCACTCAGAAGTGGCACTGACCTGGTAGGGCGGCCACAGCGGCAGGCGGTGCACGTCGCGCCACGAGGGCAGCCGCGCCGGCGTGAGCGCGGGCGGGCGCGGCTCCTCGCCCAGCACCAGCGTGTAGGCGGTCACGTTCCCGTTGGCGGCGCTGAAGTAGTCCGCGCGGAAGCGCACCACCACGGTGCTGGTGGTGCGCCGCAGCTCGCGCGGGGTGGCGCCGGCGGGCGGGGGAGGGGGCGCGGCTATGGGCGCGCGCACCACCATCGTCGCTGGGGAGGGGAACACACATTACTACTATGGACTAAACGTTTACAACAATATTACGACTCATTTGTTCATCTTAGTGAATTCAGCGGGAAAGACAACCATTGTAGCATTAAATGCCTTTTACGTGGGCCTTTACCAGGAGTCGCTAACTAATCAATGGCAAATCGCGTATTCGTATTCAGAACTGCGTTTTTTGTTACTGTAGAAGCGGTTGATTTCAAAGATATCGAAACGAAATTGCCAATTATTCAGTCATAAATCAAAGTAGATAACGCGAATACCTCCGTCTGTATGAAGCCAAGCGTACCACTTTTTTGACGCTAACTGCGACATCACGTAGCGCTTTAATGACAGGAATTCTCTATTATGCATTCAAATTCATATACAATGAAACGATAAATACAGGGTGTAAAAAGGCCCTCAACAAAGTCGAGACCTATGTATTCTGCACATAATCAAGACCATTTTTTCTTTCTAGACCATACCTAGGAATTTAATAGTAACTAAGTTATTCAAGGTCAAAAAAATCTCAAGATTTTGATGAAAACAAACTCATCAATGATTTTTTCTTTTTTTGTCCTAAAATCATCATCGAAATTTTAATTATTTCCTAACAAAATAAACGTTCAACTCGCAATTTTGTATCTTTTGCGTACCGCTTGATTATGCGTAACACGTCACGCACACAAGCACAGGTGCGATCTGTTGCACGCGTTACATTGCGTGGTCTGTATTTAGGATTCAAATTGACGTCTAAAAAAATTTCGTTTCCAGCCAATATTTTTTTTCTGTGACTAGATTGAATGGTCTGAGTGCGTAGACGCTGGCTTTGTTAAGGGTCTTCTTACAACTTGTTTAAATATAGGTAATTTTGACATCCTTTGATACGTGAAGCCTAAACACTTCTTCTATTTCAATTTATGTTTAGTTACATTCTTGATTTTATATTAAAAACATAAGATATGTACACATTTTGTAGTGTGGCGTAAATGCAAAGCGACTAAAGTCAAATATATTGTGTTGCATTTTGTCATTGATGGCATTGATGCCTGTAATAATAAATTGCATTATCATTAATCATAAGAAGGTTCCCGCTAGTATTCGCATAAGTAGTAGGCACTCACCGGGCGGGCCGGGCCCGGCGCCGGTCTCGGCGTGCACCGACACGCGGTACAGCACGCCGGCCGCCAGCCCGCTGGCCGCGCCCTGCCGCGCGTCCGGCGGCAGCGCCAGCGCCGTGCCGGGCGCGCCCGCCGGCGACTCCTGCGGCGCGTACCTGGAGAAAGTAATGAGCTATGGTCACAAATCCTAGGTTTTTTAGTCTGAACATTAAGAAATTGAAAACCATAATAGTTATATTGTCAATTTAAAAAAATAACTATTCGTTGTCCATTGTCAAGACCGTCCAGCGCCGCCTCCGCCGTGCGAGTGCACGCGACAGAGCCTAATGCAGCAGAGTATACACACTTGAGCACGATCTTAGTGAGCGTCCCGTGCCACGCCTCCGGCGGCAGGTCCCAGGCGAAGGTGAGCGCGGTGGGCGCGGCGTCGGCGAGCCGCAGCGCGCGCACCGCGTCCGGCGCCGCCTCCGCCGTGCTAGTGCACGCGACAGAGCCTAATGCAGCAGAGTATACACACTTGAGCACGATCTTAGTGAGCGTCCCGTGCCACGCCTCCGGCGGCAGGTCCCAGGCGAAGGTGAGCGCGGTGGGCGCGGCGTCGGCGAGCCGCAGCGCGCGCACCGCGTCCGGCGCCGCCTCCGCCGTGCTAGTGCACGCGACAGAGCCTAATGCAGCAGAGTATACACACTTGAGCACGATCTTAGTGAGCGTCCCGTGCCACGCCTCCGGCGGCAGGTCCCAGGCGAAGGTGAGCGCGGTGGGCGCGGCGTCGGCGAGCCGCAGCGCGCGCACCGCGTCCGGCGCCGCCTCCGCCGTGCGCACCTGCGCCGAGTGCGCGCGCGACAGAGCCAGCAGCGTGTCGCGCGTGCCGGCGCGGACCTGAGGGGGGACAGACTCGGAGTTACAACGGACCCAGCGGGAGATCTAATCAATCACGCGCGTCGAGTGCGTAATCAAAGGTTACACGAACAACATCAGGGACAATCGGGGATAGTGCCATTAAAATTTACGTTCGATGCACGTGAGAGTTATTTGGTGAAGCGATCGTTTTTTAAATAACACCCCATAAAGACCACTCTCGCTTTCTTTCAGTATAAATACCTACATTTTCCTGACCGCCTACCACCCCCAAGAGGGGATGCATCTGAACGGCAGGGATTTAGAACAGCTCGCTGACACTTACCTCGGCGCAAATGAATATTTACTCTAAATTTTCAAAATAAAGTAGGTAGGTTAAGTAGGTCTCAGAAACCCGCCAAAAACAAAATTCATCATGTGAAAAATTGCACTAAGTTCAACAAAAACACTCACGAACAGTGTGACTCACCGCGTGTCCGATTCTCACCGGTATTGCCTGAAAACTCTCTTTGTCTGTGTGCGTGATCAAAATGGCGGCTTGTTCGAAGCGGATTGATTGTATAGTCTGTCTATTTTACGCAGGCCGTTTCGCTATGCTTGTGTAGTGACATGAACTGACATTCTAGTATGGCATACACTTTAGTCCGCAAAATATGGCTTGAATAGAATGACAGGTGTAAAATTGATGTAACTAGGGCTGGGAAAGTTCTGTTGAGAAATCGATATCATACTGACACATCGACTGCATACTTATATTTTTACGAAAAGTATTAACATTTTTCGATCTCACTTTACTTTATAAATACGTAGGAGGTTCATTCAAGCCCTACAGAAAAGCTACTACAGAACATAATTTTATTCAAACGAAAAACTCCTATACTAAACAACAGTGTTCCCGGAAATATTGTCATAAAATGTAATACGATGTTATAGTGATCGGAATAGGTAGTGCAAGTTTGGACGTTATCTTAATATGGATATGCCTTCAAATCCCAGTTGGAAGGATTAATCTCTCTATTGTCTTGCATTTGCATGCACTTGCGGATTCCTCGTTTGCGGGCGGTGAGTTAAATGGTTCTGGAGACTGACACTCGTGTATGACTAGTTGTGAAAGGTGATTTGGGGAAGAAGATTTAGTTTTGTGAAATGATAGAAAATATGTTTTTTTTGTGTTTAAGGTGAGCAAATTACGGTCTAGCCAGCTAGTAATAAGTTTCATGCCATTTTCGGTAGTTTTTACAGCTTTATCCCAGGATGTGTCATTAAAAAGTACTACAGTGTCATCGGCGGAACAAATGATCTTTGATTTGTGTATTGATATGCTTAAAAGGTCATTGACATGAATTGAAAATAGGTTAGGGCCAAGTATACTTCCCTGAGGGATCCCTGTACATATCGGCAAGATGTTGCTAGTAGTATCGCCTACTCTGACTGATTGGCAACGGCTAGTTAGATAGCTATGAAACCAATTTAGGGGGATTCTCCTGATACCAAGGCATTCCATCTTTCGAAGTAGAATCGTAGGAGACACAGTATCGAAAGCCTTGGCAAGATCAATGAAAACCCCAATACAACGGTTGTTGCATTCGCGTCACGCCAGATTATAAAAAAACGATTGCCGGCCCTGCAACTTCGGGTCAAATAAAATACTTTTTTTACAATTTTTGTTTTTAAGCAAATAAAGAATTATTATTATTATTATTATTATTATACTTGCCGATAAATCGATGGTTGTTACGGGCAGGTAAGTACGGTGAACAAGTATAATGCACTTTCCTTACCTCAAGAATACGATGAATCCACCTCCGAGCTGGGGTCAATAGGTTCTGCACATTCGTCCAGGGTTAGTTTGCTGCTTGGAGAACGCACGCGATAACCGTCCGCGCGCTCACGCGTTTTTTCTTCCACTCCCGTGTCGCTATCGTAGATCGCCGATAATCATAGACGCAGGAGGCGCACAAGTTTAGCAACAACCCTTCATATAGTAGGAAATGTTTCGGTAGGAAGGAAGCGCATAACTACCGACATTCAAGGTAGCTCTTGTCACCTGTACAAACACCCATACGGCAATCTCGATTTATTTAATAATAATGCAATAACGAACGATTTACGGTTGCAAATAGAATAAGTACGATAACGGAACAACGGTCATTCCGATCCAAAGAGCTCGATATGTTTTTTACCAACAGAGAGACTGCATCCTCAGTCGAGACCCCTTTCCTAAACCCAAACTGATTGCTAGAGATCAATTTATTGGTTTCTAGATAAAGTACCAAACGGTTGTTAACGACCTTTTCAAGAAGTTTTGAGAAGATAGAAAGCAACGAGATAGGTCTATAATTTGTTGAAACTTTTTTGTCTCCGTCTTTGTGGATAGGAGTGACTAAAGCATGTTTCCATTCCTGCCTTGGGAAATGCTAAGGTTAAATATGTGGACTAGGGGTTCTAAAATCACGTGTCAGTCGGCAACATGTAGAATGATGAGGAGGGGGTTGTGGGAAGAGCATATTTTGAGGCTAATTCTGATTCACTGATCTTAAGTTTGGCAAGTATTTTTTCGGATAGGTTTTTACCTACTGATGTGAAATATTGGTTTGTGATGTTGAGTGAACTAGTCGGGTCGGATTTAATTTTTGTTAATTCAGTTGCCTTAGTTTTCTTGCCTGGAATGTACAAATGTTCTTGATTGTAGACCAAAGTTTTTTGGAATCATTTTTGTTGTCAGTGAGCTGTTCGTTTTGGTATTTGGTTTTAGTTCTATGTAAAAGTTCTGTGAGAAAGTTACGGTATCGCCTGTAACTGGTTTGTATTATGGGGTCAAGAGGGTACTTCCTAGCCTGTGAGTGTAGTTTATCACGTGTCTTTTGGCAGCGTATCAAACCAGGAGTGATGAAAATAGATATAGTAGGCCAAGAAAATAAGAAAGGCGGACCTTAGGAACCCACACACCAGTGTGAGTTCACAACCGGGATAGACCGCACGGATGATGATGATGATGACATTACAAACTGCCCAAGACACCCTTTTTAGAATTTCTGAGATAACTCATCAGATTTAACCACTACATTTTTGTAAGTACATAACAATTTTATCTTAAAGGCGAAAAATAGAAGAAAGAGTTATCTGGCGCGCGCCCCCATACTCACCACGACAGTGAAGGTGTAGGGCGTGTGCGGCCTCAGGCCGGACACGTTGAACCCGCGCGCGCGCGTGTGGTGCGTGTGCAGCGTGTCGGCGGCGGCCAGGTACTGCAGCTCGAAGTCGGCGAAGTCGCCGCGCGGCGCCGCCCACGCCAGCCGCACCGCGCGCGCGCCCACCTGCGTCGCGTTCAGCCACGGGATCGGCCGCGGGACTACGGATTAACATAATACACTGTTTTGCTACTGATCACATACAAACATTATTGCTCACAATGACTTGACCAAAACACAGGAAAGTCACATATTCAATAAAAAATAAATTATCGGAAAATCAACAACAACAAAACAGGCGATAACTATTTTTTTTAATAATCCATCTATAACTTGTACCTATCTACGATGGGCACTAGGCACTACTAGTAAACGCTAATAACTGCGTTATAGTCTTTGAAGAATGTAAATAATAACGTTAAACTGTTTTTGTAAGTAGTTATTATGTTCAATAATAAAAAAATCACGTAACAGTAACAGGGGGGGCAGGGGAGAAGGAGAGCGTAATAAGGGCTACTGCCCCCACAAACAATCAAAGGTAATATTTGTGGCACACACACCCAATGTCTACAAATTGTTTATTCAATAAACCTCGGAAACGTTAAAGGAAAATCGTTACAAGTTATTTTTAAATACGTGCTGTTTTTTTAGATAACCGAATAAAAAATATGTTGCAGGTTTATAACGAAAATCATCAGCACCTATTTTAGTAGTAGTAGAACATAAATAGCTTAAAAAGCTGATGTGATTACACGTTTATCATATAGGAGAGGGGAGCGCACTCACAGAGCCTCGCCTGGCGCTGCACGGGGTGCGAGGTGACGTTGTGGGAGACGGTCCACATCGTCACGTTGTACAGCCGCCCGGGGACCAGGTCCTCGAACACCACCTGGAAAAAATAAGAAAACACTTGAGTCTTTTTACATTTCATGCAATATCATCATCTACCGTACTTGTTGGTCTGCATTTCTGACGTTATTGCACTAAGGGTACGAATTATGATAAAAAAAACATTCTATAGGCATAGGCTTAATACCAATTGACAAGCGGTTTAGAGACTTCGCCTTGTTGTTGTACAACGGGTTTTGTTCTGAAGAACTGTTAAATATGATGTCCACGGCTACTTTTTACCACCGACCGCTCGCCACCGACAGAGCGTTCATCCCTACACTCTGAATCCGCAATGGTTTCTTACAGTTCGGTTTCAGAGATGTTTCCTTCCGTGGACGCTTAAATTGTGGAATGAACTCCCTGCCGAGGTTTTCCCGATGAGTTATAGTATGGAGTTCTTCAAGAGGGGTTTGAAAAGGTTTTTGCAGGGTCGACAACGCGCAAGTGATACTCCTGGTGTTGCACGTGTCCATAGGCTGCGGTAACTGCTTACCATCAGGTGGTCCGCATGCTTGATTGTCACCGACGCGGTATAAAAAAAAACCTTATCACTATTTCAAATAGCAGCAGTTCATTTACCGTTGAAGGTGTCTCGTATAAATTTTACCTGCTGCGGCCCAGCCGAGGCGGCGCGGGTGACCGTCCTGGTGTCAGCAGCCGCGTGCTCCCCCTCCCCCCCCGCGGCGCGCTCGCCCTCCCCCCCCGAGGCGCGCTCGCCCTCCAGCCGGAAGCGGTACGAGTCGAACTGCGACGCCGACTCCGGCGTGCGCGTGTAGATCACTTTCTGAAATGTAAAGTGGCGGTGAGAAGCTCCTATGTGATCCTACGATATACGAAGAAAGACTACTTCCATCGTGGAAAATCATAAGAAACGGAGCCAAGCGGTACATGGACAAAGCATTCGCCCACGGGTTAGCCCGCGTTGACTGCACGGTTTTCGCTGTTCCGTATATTGTATATTATATTATATTGGTGATATAAAAAAATAGGTCTATTAGTTGTTCGAGAAGGATTAAATCTTAATTAATCCTTCATAAACAAACAAAAATAAAAAATGTCTTATTAATAATATTAAAAAATATAGGGGGACAGACATTTTGAACAGCAGTATTGCTCATTTGAACATAAAAAGGTTCCAAAAGAAGAACATACCAGTACGGCAGGTGCATTATCGTTGTCTGCTTCGCCGCCGTCAGATTCCGTTACGATCGTCATTTCCGATTGAATAAGCGGACCTGCAGGAATATAAGAGGATTTTTTTTAAAACATTGTACTGCAATATATTACGGTAGGGACATGTGGAAAACAGGCACGTATCCAGACTTTTGGTTCATGGGGGGGGGGGGGGGGGTCAAACATTATCGCTGTAATCACTGTAATATAATTTTTAATAACTTAAAGTACCGTCCGTAGTTGAATCACACACTCATAAGTATTTTATATTTATATATATGTAAGTATTATATAAGTATTTTTCTGTTTCCGAAGCCTCTCGCCCGCCATTCTATTCCTAAGAAAGGATGTTATTCTCATTAGGCATGAAAAGGACCGCTCCACAGATGCCATTGAAACTAGAAGGGTGGCCAAAATATGTATTAGCCTGTTAATGAAAGGAAAGGAAAGTTTGTCACACGTGTCTAAAATTTCTATAATTTCGACTGGTTTCTTGTCTGTGTTTTTCCACTTGGCACACCACATACTGTACTCTGCTTTTATTAATGATTCTCCAACACTTTCTTCCCAATGAATTTTCATATTTTCTAATTCACTTATCTTCCTCTCGTCCACATTTTTCGGAAGAATAATTACTAAAGAAGAAAGCAGCTCTCTTTGATTCGCAAATCTATCATTCATGCCAGATATCAAATCGTCCAAGCACAGTATAAAAATGGTTCTTATGAAGTATTTTAAGATATTTTAAGATTAAGATCGGTTAATTTTTGAACATAATATTTCAATATGCGCTTTCCAGTTCAAACTATTATCTACATTTAATCCCAAAAATCTTGTTTCGTTCACTGTGTTAATGGTATAATTATAATAATGAATGTGGATGTTTCCTATTTTATCAATTCTATTTCTAAATGTCATTAAGTTTGTTTTGTCAACATTTATTTTTAAGTTATTTAATGTCAACCAGCCTATAATATTCGATAAAGTGTCATTAATGTCCTGCTCAATGCGTTTCTTATCATTGCCAGTGAATAAAACGGTGCTATCATCTGCAAATAATATGATTTTATTACTAGTTACTTTGGGCAGATCATTTATTTAAATAATAAATAAAAGTGGGCCCAAAACACTACCTTGTGGTACTCCAAAGGCGACGTCTCTAGTTTCCGACGAATATTTAACTATTCTATTGGTGGCTGAACATATTCTAGAGATTTGCGTTGTCTGTTTTCTGTTACTAAGATAAGACTTAATAAGTTCGAGCACATTACCTCTGACACCGTATGCATATAATTTATTTAACAATGTTTTGTGATACTTCAAGAATCAACATTGGTCGTGATTTTCTTGCAGCACCTGGTTCATCGGGCTCACAGGGAGAGGGTGTTACTATATGAGACACATCAGGTACGATATTTGCGATATCCTGTTCCTGTAGTAACTCTCCAGGGGATTCTAATTCGACATGTGAAGGTCCCTGCGAGTATTGATTATACTGGTCAATAGAATCTAACTGTGCATCCCGGTTTGGAGTTACGAAGTGAACATTGCGTTTTGTTTTTCCTTTGCGGCCCTTTTTACCCACAGGTGTATTAAATTTCTTATATGTGTCAATAACTGTAAGTGATTTCTGTAGGTCAGCTTTCAAACGTAAGTTTCCGCAGTTGAGGTTCTCAATTTCCTGATGAGCACTGCTTAATTCATTATTCAGCAATTTGATCTTTTCTTGTAAATCATGAACCATCTGACTGCGATCAAGTGTACTGTCTGGTAGACTCAGCATAGTCGTATCAAATAAGGTACTCGTAGAACTGTCATCAATGATAGTTACATCGTTCAAGGAACTAGATCTAAACGGTTTACGTTGGGTTATGTTCTCTGAATCCATTTTTGTATCTTTCAGTCAATTATTTAGAATTTTAATGGGCAGGTTATTTTATTTCACTTCAGCGTGGGAATGTGAATACAACAGTCTCCTTTAAATATATCAATGATGAAAACAAAAACAAAATCAACATTCCTTCGCGCAGATTCGATCCAGGTGACTTCGCAGTTCCTAGTATGCGCAATCCGCACAGGTTGCTTTTGCGCCACTGAGCTGTTACTGCAAGTAGTGAAAATGGCCTCCGCTAGTTAACACATTTAGTTTGAATAGCAGAATCGGTTAAAAATGACTCATTACAATGGAATTTGTAGTCACAGTTGTCATTCACTTCACACAGTTTAAATAAATTTTTACACCGATATTGCAATAATTGAGCACAATAAATTTCTGGCTTCATCAGGGAGACGCATATTCTTCGATTTTTGTTGTTGTTTACACTGTTTTTGTTCAAAATAGGTAATGTTTTTGCTCACAATGTTTTTGTCATATTTCACTATGTTAATATCGTTTTTTGACGAGATAACGATATCACTACTAGATCGTACCACGATCTCACTTTTTTGTTCAAATATGGACGGAAAATGTACACTTTTGTATTTTTAAAGATTAAAACTTGCGGACTTAGAAGATGATAGTTTCGATGAAAGGTTTTAGTGCTGTTCTATTTCTTTCCTTATCTTTGCGCCTTTGATCATTAATGCTGCGATGCAACGTCTACAGCTGCTGAATCCATTACGCGTAAGAAATTTTCTGCGCATAACTTAGAAAACTATTGATATTTAGCAGCAGAATGTTCGCCAAATCTTTCTGTTGCATCATTCCAATTATCAAATGGTTTGCTGACAAAACTTCCAAGTGTCTGATGGGAACCTTTTTCAGCGGTGCCTGATGAAAACACAACTCAATATTTGCAGAACACACCGTTCTTACTCGGCGAATATATTCACCATGCCCATGATCCCATCCATTCTCTTCGAAATCTAAGTTTCCTCTTTGCAAAGCTACTGGCCGGAAACGAAAATGACGCATCTGGGTCAAACTGCTGTGTAATAATATTTTTTTTCTGTTCATCTGTGAGTACAAAAGGAGGATACCGTGTGTAATATATGGCATCAGAAATCACGCCGATATCAGGAAGGTTTACCTCATAATCATTGTATCTAAACTGCACGTTTTTGAAGTTGAACACTCTCCTTCATCTCTACATCTCCCAGCCGGTTCGACTGAAATCACATTTTTTTCTGATAATAAACTTGACGAAGTAGTTTCTAGTTGTCCACTATCAACAGAAGCCATGCTTGGATTCTTGAACACAGTGGAACATTCTTGCGCCATCTTTTATCTGGTAGCAGAAAGTTATGGAAGCTTCTCGATATTTCGCTACTCGTCCTACTCGACGACCTTTCTACTATTAGTTATTCTACTCGACGATAGATGTCATTATTGACTTCGTTCTCGGTTTCTCTCGAAATAGGTTAGATGGCGCTACTAGTAACGTCGCTAGCATAATCAGACCAAGATCTATATATATTTTTATTTTACCTATTTATTGAAATAACACGCAAGCGAATAAATAAACAGACTCAAAAACTTTTTTTTTTCATTCAAATTTCGGGGAAAGGATAAATCCCAACTATCCCCTCCTCTGTATACGTGCTTGGTAGAAAACATAATACATATTGAAAACATGTAAATGTAAAACTTGAAGGCAATAAATTAAATTAGTTCCAATTTTTCATTGGCCTGTTAATTAAGGGTTACTATTACAAAAACATAACATTGTGTTTCGAACACATTTTTAACATAATTGAATTCTTCGCAGCAGTAAAACGTTTTAGAAAATCAAACAAAACAATTAATATTTTGAACTGCTAAATTGTAAATAAATGGTTGGGATTATAAGGGTTGAGTGTGTACTATTAACGAAGAGCATGAGTAGGTCAGCAGTACGTACGCGTGCGCGTGTCCATAGTGAAGACGTCGGAGGTGAGTCCGTGCGAGTGCGCGGCGAGCGTCAGCGTGTAGGCGGTGCCGGGCCGCAGCGCGTCCACCAGCGCGCGCGCCGTGCGCTGCGCCGCGGCCGCCGACACGTTGCGGGCGCCGACGTCACTGTTACACCATTATAAATCTATTAAATGTTAATGAAACAATGTTAACACTCACTCTTTTTATATTTCCCGTGAAGATGACCTCATTCCACATGATAGCAAGAGGCCGTGAGGTCCAGATATCAGATTGACAAGCGCAGTAATGCAAAGTAATCAATGAGCTGGTCAAACTCATCTTGAAGGCTACAATTAAACCTTTTCACGACCTACTTGAAGACCTCGGGATAATAAGAGGAAGGAAGCACCGCGCTGGATCGAAAGTTCCATGTCTGGATGTGGCGCGGCGTGGCTGGACCACCAGCGCAGCTCGTGGCGCTCCACACCTCACCTGGCAGGTTCGGGCGCGGCGTGGCTGGGCCACCAGCGCAGCTCGTGGCGCTCCACACCTCACCTGGCAGGCTCGGGCGCGGCGTGGGTGGGCCACCAGCGCAGCTCGTGGCGCTCCACACCTCACCTGGCAGGCTCGGGCGCGGCGTGGGTGGGCCACCAGCGCAGCTCGTGGCGCTCCACACCTCACCTGGCAGGCTCGGGCGCGGCGTGGGTGGGCCACCAGCGCAGCTCGTGGCGCTCCACACCTCACCTGGCAGGCTCGGGCGCGGCGTGGGTGGGCCACCAGCGCAGCTCGTGGCGCTCCACACCTCACCTGGCAGGCTCGGGCGCGGCGTGCCTGGGCCACCAGCGCAGCTCGTGGCGCTCCACACCTCACCTGGCAGGCTCGGGCGCGGCGTGGCTGGGCCACCAGCGCAGCTCGTGGCGCTCCACACCTCACCTGGCAGGCTCGGGCGCGGCGTGGCTGGGCCACCAGCGCAGCTCGTGGCGCTCCACACCTCACCTGGCAGGCTCGGGCGCGGCGTGGCTGGGCCACCAGCGCAGCTCGTGGCGCTCCACACCTCACCTGGCAGGCTCGGGCGCGGCGTGGCTGGGCCACCAGCGCAGCTCGTGGCGCTCCACACCTCACCTGGCAGGCTCGGGCGCGGCGTGGCTGGGCCACCAGCGCAGCTCGTGGCGCTCCACACCTCACCTGGCAGGCTCGGGCGCGGCGTGGCTGGGCCACCAGCGCAGCTCGTAGCGCTCCACGCGTCCCGCCGGTCGCGGCCACTCCAGCGTCATGTTGCGGGTGTCAACCAGCGTCGCGACGTTGGAAACGGGGCTTGGACCTGGGAAACATAAAATATAGTTTAAGAATACTCGTTTATATTAAATTTATATTATGATTGTCCCTACATGAAGCAGTGGGTTCGGCTGCATGTTTTGTAAAAGTTTGTTTTATTGCTTTTTGTTTAATTTTTATTTGTTCTGTGGGGTATTACTCGTATGTGTAAATTGCTGGCTGTATTTTCTTTTTCTTTTCTTTATAATTATGCAAATGTATGTACTGATGTGTGTCTGAAATAAAGATTTGATTTGATTTGATTTAAAAAAAAATAGTACTTACCCGAGGTAATTTTGTTTAATGAGACGCAGCAATAAAAGGGGGTGTTTTTGCGTGATGAGATCCGTAATGATTAGCGATCGGATAATCGGATGCATATTTACCTAAAGTTGAGGTGTTGGCTATTATGGAGTGCGCTTTCGAATCGAAAAAATCCCGGGATTTCGGAATTGATAAATTGAGGTTTTTTACTATATAATCAAATCGGGTGTAGGTATATTTATTTATTTCAATGTGTCAGCTTATATGCGCTAATTATCGAATGCACTTTTGAATCGAAAAAACCCCGGAATCTCGAAATCAACAAATTTTGTGTTTTTATTATAGAATCACTCAAATCGGGCGTAGTAGTGTTGTACGGTTCCACCGTACAAAGTGCATGTCAGCATTATTTCACGCACATGCAGTTTTACTCAGTTCACCTAAAAGCCCGCGCGGTATTAGTCGTGTACTCATTATCATTCGCATAAATCATATCATTTTAGCATATAATCAATCAAACAGTGTTTTGGACAATACACAATCATAACTATCATACAAACTCTTTCATTTCTATCAAACAACAAACTATCAACTAAGGGTGTACGGGCACACTGTACATCTTTATGGTCCTTCGAGCTAACTCATTAGCGGGACTTTCGCGTGTGAACAGTGGAGTGTGAAATACCTGCTGTGGACCGCAGTGTAATCTCGTTCGTGAGTAACCAGCAACTTTGGTGAGTCAGTTCCATTATCAACTAACAATCATCATGGAAGACCTACTGGCTGGCCAAAATCAACTTATGGGAGCAATTGAGCAACTTTTCACTAATTTCAAAAAAGATGGTGCAGACCGTAAGACACCGTCATATATCAAAAAACGGATCAGCACTTTGGAATCTTATTGGCAAGAGTTTCAGTGTAATCATATCAAACTGTGTGAATTTGAGGACAAAAGTCACGAATATTTTACTAACAACTTTTTTAATAAGACATCTGAATTTTACAATGACACTCGCAATTTTTTTTTGAAACATTTACCAGTGGAAGCGCCTGAAAAACCACTTATTAGACCCGCTACTCCGTTATCATCTCCTGCTTTTCTGACGCAACCTTCCGTTAATAAGCATCAAATTCAGTCGCAATCAGTTTATCAATCAGGGGGGGAACCGGGTCCGTCAAGGTCGCAAAGCACCAGCAGTAAGTTAGAGGAGATGCTGAGAAGGCAAAAAAGCAATTTTAAGGCATTAGCAAGGACAATAAGTGGCATAAATTTAGATATCCTTACTGAAAAGTGGGAATTAGAAGACATACTTAAGTCTATGCAATCACGTTGGTCTGCAATAGATTCATTGCATTGGGAAATCGATAGTGAATCCTTTGAAGAAAATACAGAGTATGAGGAAGCATTCAGCAGATATGAGCAGCGTTACAACAACATGAAACAGCAGATTAGTAGGAAAATGTTCTCCGAATGTCATCGAGAGAGAATTACGCCCCACGTAGACTTGCCAGTATTCAGTGGTAATTATCATAGTTGGGTATCCTTCAAGGATCTTTTTATAGAGTCTATCCACAACAACCGGAATTTATCAAGCGCACAAAAAATGCAGTATTTGAAGAGCAAACTCCGTAATGAACCTGAGAAACTAATCCAACATTTGCATATTACAACTGATAATTATCAAGCTGCTTGGGACATCCTCAACCAGCGCTACAATAATACTAAATTAATATTTAACTCTCATTTGGCTATATTACTAAATTTACCTACAATGCAAGCGCAGTCAGCTGCCAGCATAAAGCGTATTCATGACACCACGAATGAGTGTCTGAATGCGGTAAAAAACCTAGGAGTTGACGTCTCGACGTGGGATCCGATAATAGTTTACCTCATATGTCAAAAGCTAGATACCGAAACTCATAACGATTATATTGAGAATATGAAAAATCCAAGGGAGCTACCGTCATTGCAAGAATTTTTGGAGTTTTTGGAGTCAAAATTCACGGCCTTAGAGTCATCAAAGAGAAAATTAGATATTATCAAACCGAACTATCACCCACAGCAAGATCGTCAACCTACATCGGAAATCAAGAAAAATCATTATTACAAATCATCATCCCGAAATCAATTTACTAAAACATACAATTCTACTTGTAAAATTAATCGACCTTATTTACATAAGTGCCCAGTCTGCAACAAAGACCACGGAATTTTTGATTGCGACACATTTCTTGCACTTCAGCCGGAAATGAAGCGCAATACTATCAATAAATTATCATTATGCAAAAACTGCCTTTATGATCATAAGGGAAAAGTATGTATTTCGTTAAAGCGATGTCGTTTATGTAAAGGTGAACATAACACCATTTTACATGACGCATTTAACGCTAAATCAGATGTTGTAATACCTACCACATCAAGCAAGGACAAAATTGCGTCTAAAAATAGCATGAGCATTTTACAGCATGACACCCAAGAAGTATTGTTGGCAACAGCCCTTATCAGAGTACAAGCAGTGGACGGGACTGACCATATCATGCGCGCTCTCATCGATCAGGGCTCCCAGACGTCAATCATTACGGAAAATGCCGCGCAACTTCTGGGCCTACGGAGAAAGCGATGCAAGGGTATAATTTTAGGAGTAGGAGCAACCGAAAGCAATTGTAAGGGTGTTCTAAACATCACTCTCAAATCAATTCACGATCAATTTGAAATGGATGTTGACGTCTTCATCATGAAACATGCAGTTAATAACCTTCCAAATCAATCATTTAGCAAACCATCATGGCCTTACATTCAAAACATCCATTTAGCAGACCCCGAGTTTTACCATAGCCGGTCCGTAGATCTGTTGCTGGGGGCCGACGTTTATGCATCTATATTGATGGACGGTATAATTAACTCTGGTCAATCAGCCACCCCTTTAGCGCAACAGACACGCCTTGGGTGGATTCTATGCGGAAACGTGAAATCTTATCATTGCAACGTAGTACTGTTAAATGTGGATGATATTAGAGAGTTTTGGTCCATTGAAGATATCAACGAAAACAACGATATGTCCGAGGAGGATTATCAATGCCTACAGCTCTATAAGTCAACCACCACTCGTGATCCCGATGGCAGATACGTTGTTCGTCTACCCCTTCATTCAGACATAGACACAAAACTAGGGTTGTCAAAATCAAAAGCAATCGCGCAATTTATGCAAACTGAACGGAAGTTCCAAAAACAAGATCAATTCGCAAATCAATACAAATCATTCATGTCTGAATATCTCGACTTAGATCACATGAGCTTATCATCGGGTTCAAAATCATCTGGTTATTACTTGCCTCATCACGGCGTGCAACGTGCTGAATCAACAACAACGTCACTGCGCGTCGTTTTTAACGCATCGCAACCTACATCCAATGGTTTGAGTTTAAATGATTTAATGTTTCGAGGGCCAAATTTACAGCAGGATTTTATGCTACTTATTATTCGGTGGAGACAATATAAGTATGCTTTAACGGCTGACGTGGAGAAGATGTTTAGGCAAATTCGAGTCAACGAAGAAGATCAAAAATACCAGAGAATCATATGGCGAGAATCACAGCAACAACCTTTACAGGAATATCAGCTGACGACTGTTACTTATGGCACAAAATCCGCGCCATTCTTAGCGATGCAAACCTTACATCAACTTGCTATCGATGAAGGCCATAAGTACCCGGAAGCAGCCAAGGCCATCAAACATCATTTTTATATGGATGACCTTCTCTTCGGCCATTACGACAGGGAATCTACTAAGCAGCTGCAAAAGGATCTGACAGCCCTTCTCAAATTAGGAGGCTTTAACCTTCGTAAGTGGTCATCAAACGAACCGTCAGTGTTAACAAATATCAGAAGCAATCAAGACAATCAAGAGAATTTCGACTTTAAGCACCAGGAGTCCTCGAAAACTCTAGGGATTACTTGGAACTCAAAGGAAGATTGTTTTACATTCCAATGTAAAATGTTGCCAATTACACAAACAACCATCACTAAAAGGAAATTACTGAGCGAAATATCTAAAACCTTTGACCCTCTCGGTTGGTTATCCCCAGCAATCATACAATTAAAGCTATTATTTCAAGAAGTTTGGCTATCAGATTTAAAATGGGACAGTGAAGTTCCCGAGCATATTCAAAAAAAGTGGTTAAAATTAAGGTTAGACAGAGAATATCAACAAAGTCAAAGTGCCCAGATGGCTTAAATGCAATCAGAATGCTTTCCTCGAACTACACGGCTTCTGTGATGCCTCCACTAAGGCATACGGCTGTGTAATTTACGTTAAAGTTGACAAATCAATCAACCTTCTAGCTGCTTAGACAAAGGTCGTACCTGTCAGCAAAAAATCAACCATCAACTCAGAAATAACTTTACCTAGGTTAGAGTTATGCGGGGCGCATTTACTGGCTAAATTGATGGCGAAAGTTAGTGAAGGCTTAAATCAACACAAGCTACAGATATTTGGATGGTGTGACTCCACAGCTGTGCTGGGTTGGCTTCATGGCGAACCTAGCAAGTGGAAGCCATTCGTCGCCAATAGGGTTAAAAAGATCACCGAAACCATGTCACCTCAATGTTGGCGTTACATCAAGTCGCAGGAAAACCCAGCAGACTGTGCTAGTCGTGGCCTGACAATTGAGCAGCTACAAAAGCATGAGTTATGGTGGAATGGACCATCATGGCTTAAATCATTTGACGAAAAACATTTTCCAGCCTCAACAACCCCCATCACAGATTTAGAAACTAGAAAAATACAATCAAATACGGTTCAAACAAATACATCAAGTAATAATATAATAGGTAAATTAATTGGCAAATACAGCAATTTCACGCAACTGACCCGAATACTCGCATGGTTACTAAGAACAGTGGCACGTGATCGCCCTAAGCAATCATTTTTGTCTGCAAAGGAATTAAAACAAGCAGAGTTGAAAATTATCAAATACGTACAAGAAACTGAATTTAAGGAAGACATTATTAGTTTACGAAATACCGGAAGAGTAACAGCAAAAAGCAAATTAGCATGCGCCGCTCAATACGCCGTCAGAGCTTAAAAATGGGTTTAACATTTTTAAGCTCTGACGGCGTATTGAGAGTTGGAGGACGATTGAAATTGGCCAACCTCGAATTTGAGATGAAACACCCAAGAATCTTACCGCACAATCATACAGTGACGTCTTTATTAATAGATAAAGCTCACAAACAAACGTTCCATGGCGGTGCTCGACGGACTCATTCGTGGTTACGTCATCAATACTGGATCTTATCAGGTAACCGAACAGTCAAAAATCGTCTCCGACACTGTATTATATGCAGGAGGCACGACCCGTATAAACAATCGCAGATTATGGGGGAACTTCCAGAAGCAAGGACAACACCATCAAGACCCTTCTACCATACCGGCGTCGACTACACCGGGCATGTCGATGTTAAAGCAAGCAAGGGTCGCGGCATTAAAACCTCGAAGGGCTACGTGGCTGTATTCGTCTGCATGGTGACGAAAGCCGTTCATTTAGAACTAGTGTCGGACCTAACATCATCAGCGTTCTTAGCAGCACTGCGTAGAATGGCCGCTAAGAGAGGTACCCCGCGTCACATGTATAGTGACAACGGTACTAACTTCACAAAAGCATCCAAGATCCTATCAGGAGAATATGTCGATCTCAGATCAATATTTAGTGATCAATTCCAGTCGGAAATAAGTGAGCTGCAAATCACGTGGCACTTCAATGCCCCTTCTTGGCCAAGTGCAGGAGGATTGTGGGAAGCGGCAGTGAAGAGCCTCAAACACCACCTTCGTAGAGTTCTTGGCGATCAGAAGCTCACCTACGAGGAGTTTCATACCCTGCTGTCACAACTAGAAGCCTGTCTCAACGCTAGGCCCCTTTGTGCGCTGCAGAAGATCCCGACGACATCAATTATTTAACACCATCACACTTTTTAGCATCTGGTCCTAACCTCACGATCATAGAAACTGAGAGAGATGAGAGAACCAGGTGGCAACTTACTCAGAAAATATTCGGAGATATCTGGCGTAGATGGCACACGGAGTACCTAGTACAGCTATCACCACGCAACAAGTGGCAGCGGGCACAGCAGAATATTAACATTAACGACATCGTCATCATTCACGATGCAAAGTTGCCGGCTGGAAAATGGGCCCTAGGCAGAGTGGTCGAAACCCACCCTGGCGTCGACGGTCACGTAAGAGTGGTCAGTGTGAAAACGAAGAATGGGATCTTAAAGCGACCCGTCATCAAATTATCAGTCTTACCGAATCACACTGAACAAAACAATCCATATCAAGGAACATCTCAGCAGACAACACCTATCCCGAAGGAACAACCTAAACGTAAATCAGGCAAAACAGGCAAACAAATAAACTATACATCAATTCTTATGTATTTTATGTTATTACTTGTATCCATGGCAAATAGCGCACATAACATAACTAAAATCGATGAAAACAAAGGTATTTACTTTGACGAGGTATCTAAGATGAGACTAATTCAAGATGAATGGAAAATAATCACATACTACAACATGCAACCGTACTGGCAAGGATCACAATTACTTTCTATTCATATCAAGCATTTACAAGAATTGTGTTCGGAATTCGCAGAAAAATCGCAATGTAGTATAATATTATTACAACTGCAACACGGCTTATCGGAACTAGAGTACTATGACCGCTTGTTGCTTAATCAGCATTTCGCGGCGCGTCAGCGCGGGCGCCGGGGCCTTGTCGACGGGGTCGGCTACGTCGCTAACTCCCTCTTCGGGGTTCTGGACGCGCGCTTCGCCGAGCAATATCAAAAAGATATCGAGTCACTACGCAAAAGTCAAGGTCATTTGATACATCTTCTAAGAAATCAGACTTCCATCATCGAGGCCGAAAACAATATGCTTAGAAGAACAGAGGAATCAATAACAAAACAGCATAAAATATACAATCAGCACCTAAACAACTTGGAACGCAACGTGAACGATATTAAGAAAGATATGAATCAAATTGAAGTTAGCGATGACTTTATTCTTTCTACTATAACAGCAAATAACATCTTACAAGGACTAAAGAACATACAAAACATGTTACTGAATACGATCACTGAAGCAAAACACCTAAATATCCATTTACTAACGCCTGTTCAATTACATAACGAGCTGAATGTAATCTCAGCTCAGTTACCGAAGGAATTATCGCTACCTATCGATAATACGTTAGAGATGCTCCCCAAAATATACAAAATATTTCGAATCAAGGCCAGAATGACAGAATCGTATTTTATTTTCGAAATAAGATTGCCACTTATTAGTCGAGATAATTACGTAATTTACAAACTTGTACCAATGCAACAACAAATCGGCAGTAAAATGGTTAGCATAAAGCCGAGATCACAGTACCTTGCTATAAACATTAGAAAAGACACGTTTATGACCATTGACACCACCGAATTCTATCAAAGATGCTACGAGTTTGATACATCTATATATTTTTGTAAATTGCAAAAGCCAATATATCAAAGACAGTCAGATGAGAACTATTGCGCACTAGATCTACATGAAGAAAAATGCGCAGTTATCACTAGCCGATGCTTGTCGCAATGGACTCAATTGACAAAGCCCAATATATTTTTAATTAGCTGCTGCAATCAGTGTGCGCTGAGGTTTATATGCGGGGATCAGGTTACCGGCGAGCAGCTGACCGGAGTTAATATTGTTACAATGGAATCCGAGTGTATCATCAAAAGTGACTATTTTACTATCAATTCACACAAATACAAAGAAAATATAGTAAACATTGAGCCAAAAATATTCGTGCCAAATATATCACCATTAAACCATATAGTCAATCTATCAATACCAATAAGCAGCCGAATGAATGATGATAAAATTAGCGGATTAAACGTTTCGTTACAAGAAGCGACGAGTCAAATAGAGGGAATGAAAGTTGCGGAAGAAAACGCAGAGGAAGAGGCGGATTCGATGTCATCCCATGACATCCATCAGTATGCAGTATTGTACGCAGTGGTAGCAGCAGGAGTGGCGTGCGCGCTCGTGGCGGCGCTGCGAGCGCGTCGGGCCCGCGCCGCCGCCGCCCAGCAGCAGCCGCCGCCCGCCGGCGCGTGTCGTAGTGTAGTGTCTAGTGCCAGGTGTGTCAGTGACACACAAGTGAGTGCGGCCAGCGAGTGTGAGTGTAAAGCAGAGCAAAGTGTCAGTGGAAGTGTGAGCGATAAAGGGTCAAATTTGAGAGTAGGATCATTGGATAGGGTTAGCAAAACGACCTCTCCCATTTTAACGAAATGTAGTTTCGATATTAGCGACCATGAATGATTGTCGGTCATCACTTGTTACTAGCATTAAGCAGAATTGTTCTTTCACCTTGTGAAATCATGTCGTTCATCTCATTTCTCATCTTCTCAGTCGAGAGCATGTACGGTTCCACCGTACAAAGTGCATGTCAGCATTATTTCACGCACATGCAGTTTTACTCAGTTCACCTAAAAGCCCGCGCGGTATTAGTCGTGTACTCATTATCATTCGCATAAATCATATCATTTTAGCATATAATCAATCAAACAGTGTTTTGGACAATACACAATCATAACTATCATACAAACTCTTTCATTCCTATCAAACAACAAACTATCAACTAAGGGTGTACGGGCACACTGTACAAGTGTAGTGTTTATATACTTATTTAAATTTCTTTAAAAAAAGAAAACCCTAAAAATAGTAATTACCGCTTAATTTTGCTAAGGAAGTTTTAACTAAACCTAATTTGAAGTAAGATTTGGACTTTATAAATAAATAAATAAATAATAAATAAATATGCGCCAGACAACACACCTCTTGTAATGATCTCGAAGTAGGGATTAATATCCCTGTGTTACGAGGTATCACACAAGGAAATAAGCCAGGGGCGTCTCCCAGCACACCCAGACCCGAGTCAATTCAGAAAAGATCGTGTCCTGAATTGACCCGACCGGGAATCGAACCCGGGACACTACGGAAATCGAGGCGAGAAACCGTGCTACAGCGCACTACGCCAACCGTGTCGTGACTTTATAAATGAGTATTTTGAGATTGTAGATATTGCAATATCAAAATTAGAAAAACGCGACCTTTCTATATAACTTATTTGACGATGTAAGAATAATCATAAACTAGACATCAAACAATACATTAATCAATAAAATGGAACAGCTTATGGATAGAAACCCTGATTTTGCTATTCTTAGGGAAATAAGTGAAAATATTGGTAAAGAGAGTAAAGTTAGTGCTTACAAATTCACGCCACTTACATCTGTTGATGTGGAGAGATCTTTTTAAAACTATAAGTGGATACTAAATGTTGAAAGAAACAATTGATAACATCGAAAAAAATATTATTGTATACTACAATTCTTAAAATGAAACTGCAGTTAGTTTAGATTTAGATTTACCGGAATGTAATGCTACACCGTCATGTTCAACTCAGATAGAGTAATTTTAAGGTCAGATTTCAGTGACTCAGTTAATTTATAGGACTTATACTATTTTTCACTGTAAGATGATATGCCTGACAGCTATTATTGTTGCGTGTAACGCATAATAGTTCAAACTAAATAAAAAGAAACTGGCAAAAGAAAATGTTTTAGACTATTAAAAAACTATTGTCATTTCGAATCTTATCAAGTAAATTATTGTTTTTATTTTTAACTGTTAATAAATAAAGTAAATGAAATTTAAATAATATATCTTTACAGCGCCTGATGCGTGAAAAGTCACGCCATTCAAAAGTGTATTGACTCTACTTAATCGACAAAAAATCGATGAATAGGAGCGACCATTTTGTAATCCACATTCACATCAGTACGAGTGCGTCTGGCTTGTGTGCTATTTTTTAACTATTATTTTCGAGATACCTCTTTTTATTCATTGACTTATTAGCCAAATCTAGTTTATTATATATATGTGAATGACCTTCCTGACACTACTCCTCATGACTGCTTTCTATTTGCTGATGACTGCAACTTACTATTTCAAAATAAAAATATTGGACAGCTTGAGATTGACATAATATATTATTGAATAAATATTACTGACATAACTAACTGGATGACTACAATGATGAAATAAATAAAGAAATAACATATGTAGCAAATTGGCTAGAGCATAATAATTTAAAAATTAATACAAATAAAACAAAATATATTCAATTTTACAACAAGAACGGAAAACCCCAACAATTATCAGTGCAGCATCGTAACGATTCGATTGCCATGACTACATCGGCGACGTTTCTCGGTATCGTTATCGATTCAGAACTCACATGGCAGTATCATGTTGACTTGGTATGCCAGAGGATAAATAGATTTGTGTTTGCTCTCTATCGCGTGACTAAGCTAGCTAACCTTAAAACAGCGTTAATGGCGTATCATGGCTACGTTGGTTCCATATTGAGGTATGGGCTGATTTTGTAGGGAAACTTAACACACAGAGCTCGTGTCTTCATTCTACAAAAGCGATGTATACGATCTAATTGCGATGTCGGACAGATGGAATCGTGTAGGCCTCTCTTTAAAAAGCTAAAAATTCTTGCATTACCATCCTTATACATTACCATCCTTATACATTTTTGAAATTTTACTGTTTACCAAAAAAAATATTCACCTCTTCACAAGAAAACGTGATAATTGTGGTCGTGGTGGTACAGTGAGATACCCTTGGAAGTTGTCTGTGCCACCAGCAGCCACAGCTGGTTTTGCTAGAAATAGCTATAGCATGTGCGTTCGACTGTTTAATTTGTTACCGAACCATTTTCAGAATGCACATCTAAATGTTTTTAAAAAGCATATTCACAAAATTCTACTTGACCACTGCTTTTATGACATAAATGAATTTATAAATTTCTGCCGTACTGGTCACCTTAAACGAATTGTTATTGACATCTGACATGTTTTTTTTTTCTTTTATATTCATATGCTAACTACCAATTTCATTGTTGACATTGTACTACCAGAGAATTATTTTATGACCGTGATTATTTACTGAACTTTGGACATCTGAATTTGCTTTTATTGACTAACTTTACTGTATTAACTTTATTTAGGTAATTTATTTAATTTTAATAAACTTTTAATTTTTTTTTTCTTTGGGATAATTATTGTGAAATGACCCAATTTGATGTTTATAAATTGCATGACGACAAAATATTTGCACATCGCTGATCGATAAAACATGCATGTCCAAAATATAAATATAAGAACTTCAAATGTATGTTTTATACAAATAAAGAATTATCTTATCTCATCTTATCTAAAATAATTTACACATTAATATAACAAAAACAAAAGCAATAGAATTTCGTACATACAAATCTCAAAGAATAAATATAAATATACATCACGACAATAACAAAATTGACATAGTAAATGCTACATCATTTCTAGGCATAACTATTGATGAACATTGTCACTGAAAAAATCACATCTAAAAATGTACAAAAATAAATAAATTCGTCTATGTTTTTTTAAATATTAACTTAATTATATTGTAAACATGTGGACTACATTGTCTGAATAAATGAATTTAATTTATTTATGCATTAGCGAGACTCAGGAGAGTCGCATCCCTCGAGACAGCATTGCAAGCATATATACCACGGATATATAGCTTCCATATTACGCTACGGCATAATAATATGGGGTAATAGTGTTGACTCAAAGAGGGCTTTCATAGCCCAAAAGAAGTGTGTTCGGGCACTGTGTGGAATAGGCATACGAGAATCGTGCAAACTGTTTTTAAAAAACTGAACATTCTGCTTATGCCCTGTTTGTACATATTAGAGATTTGCTTGTTTGCCAAAAAAATCCTGAGTACTTCATGAAAAATAAAGAAATGAAGCCAAATCTATTTTCAAATCTAACTTTACTTTATTTAAAAAAAAACGTATTTTACATGGCCATAAAAATATGTAATAAATTACCTAGTCTCATGGATTTGCCTTTAGATAAAAACATATTTAAAAGGTTTTTGTTTATGTGGCTTAAGGAGAAATGTTTCTATTCAATCAATTAATATATGGAGCATAAATTGATTTAATGAGAAATAGTAGTAATAACTTCCTTTCATTGCTGACTACTATTTAAACACTAAAATATTGACACTTTTTTTTTTAATTTACTGACATTTTATAATTTCTAATTTTAAATATTAATCGAGCCGACATATAAATAATATATAATATAATATAAATAATCTCTATAACTTAATTAATGCTTCAAATATGGACTTAAAATTTTTTCTTTCTCAATTTCTCTTTGTAAATACTGCCTTAAATAATAGTTAAATCATTTTTTTTAATTATCATTTCGTGAATTTATGATTATATTATTAATTAATATTTGCATGCCTACCTGTTTAAAGGCAGAAGACTGTTGATTCCAAGTAATATTGCAGACTATCGCTATATATGTACACAGTTTTGAGCAAATAAATTATTTCTATTTCTATTAAGAATTAATTTAAATAATAAAAATCGGTAAATCCGATTCCATTTCCATTGCCAACTCGATTGAATTACATTCGTTACATCACTATAATTGGCAATTATGAACTGTCAGGGATATCATCATACGGCGAAAGTAGTATAATATGATTTGTATCCTGTAATTATGTGCAATATAAATATAAAGTATAATTGTATTTTTGTTATAATTATAACCAACTATCTGCTGTTCCTCTTAACACTCAGCATACTCATAAAATTAACTTCAAGTAAATACAAATAAATAATTATGTAATCCCGGAGTTCTGTTTTTTTTATTAATAAATACCACATGCTAAATTCGTCGTCTCGTCACCATGTAACAGAACAGTTTCGCATTCCCGATGATCCCGCAATCCCGGGATTTAAACTTGAAAAAATTTAGTTAAGAAGCCGCTTCCATAGCATTTTTGCCAAAAATTAACTTTAGGTAAATATGCATCCGATTATCCGATCACTGGTAATGATGATATCTGCAAAGGATTTAAATTGACCGATATACAGGGTGTGAAAAAACTCTTAAAGAAGCCGGCGTCTACGCACTCAGACTATGAAATCAAGTCACAGAAAAAAAATATCGATGGGAAACGAAATTTGTTTTAGGTGTCAATTGAAAACCTAAAAACGGACTACGCAATGTAACGCGTGCAACAGACCGTTCCTGCGCTTTTGTGCGTGGCTTTTACGCATAATCAAGGGTACGCACGATATGCGAGTTGAACGATTTGACGCAATTTTTTGTTAGGAAATACTTGAAATTTCGATGGTGAGTGTTTTTTTCATCAAAATCTTGAGATTTTTTTTTGACTTTGACCTTCAATAACTTGGTAACTATTGAGTTATGGTCAGGTATGGTCTAGAAAGAAAAAATGGTCCTGATGATATGCCGAATACGTAGGTTTCGGCTTCGCTAAGGATCTTTTTATACCCTGTATAGTTCTTCTGATAATCAAGCTGAAGTGTCTATGGGCGGGTCACATTGCGACGTTTAAGTGTCTTCGAATGGCCGCCATGAATTGAAAGACGCAGCGTTGGTGGGCTGATGGACTGACGACTTGGTGCAGAGCCGCTCGCTGTGGCGTTCTCTTCTTATGGCTGTCGATGGTGATGATGTAGTAGTGTCTAGTACTCACGGACGACGTGGTGCGTGGTGTGCGGGCGGCCGCTGGTGACGCGCACGTCCCCGGCGGGCTCGGAGGCGGTGTCGAGGCGGATCTGGTAGCGCTCGCCGGGGCTGAGCCCGGGCACGTCGGCCGCCGTCGTGCTCGCGCTCAGCGGCGGCAGCACGTGCCAGCCTTCGGCGCTCTCTGCTGGGGAAGACAACAGTTTGACAAACTAATTCATAAATAATGGCAAACATTGAAAAAACCATTTATTGAGTAATTAGGTGATAGTATGTATTTAGCAAACACAAATAACTGAAAACTTACTGCAAGTTTAATATAATTACTCATGAGCAAATAAAAGAGTATTTGCGGGCCTGCAGCAGTGCCAGAGTGAAACAACAGTACACAATACCTTCATCATCGCTCTCGTCCTCACGCGCGTTGTCTGCGGCGCGGTACTGCAGCTGGAAGGAGCCGAGCGCGCCGGCGCCCGGGCCCTCCCAGCGCGCGCGCACCGAGTTGGACGACAGCCGCTCCACGCGCAGCCACTTGGCCGGCAGCGGGCCTGGGGACCGACAGAAAAGGAGGTCAGTTGTACATTTGTCATAACAAGACAACTTTTTCAACACAAAGCAGCAATGGGCGTCATTACGTAAAATAACGTGGAGGTATTATTCATCAAAATAAAAAGTTATGGGTGTTCTTGTAGCATTTATGTTATAGGTTTTAACAAAAAAAAATGTAAATTAACGTCAACTTTCAATTACACAAAACTACAAATATTCTTATGTACTACAAATATTGAAACAAACTAAAGAGTTAAAACATTGAAACCACTGGTAAACTGGCAGCGATTGGCTGTTAGCTGGTATGTTTATTGCAAATAATTTCAATCTTAGTTTACAGCGGTTAAGTTTGAGTTTGATACATCCCAAATGGACCACATCGTACTGTACATGTATGTATAGAACCTAGGCTGTTTAATTATTCGCAACCTTCAAAACGTTTACTACTGAACAATGTCCTCATCCATTGATTTCCAAAGCAACCCTCATTCTGCACAAAGCTGCAGTTTCTATCAGGTCATCGGTCCACCTTGGATTTCCATTTGGGTTTTAATAATAATAATTCATTCATTTATTTTCTTTCACAAAGTTGTTAAATGGAGTATACTAAAACTAGTCTTATCTTACGACAACTTGTGTGTGAGAGACTGGTGCCAGAGATAGGTATTTTAGAAAACCCGTATTACCATTACCGTTTTCCCATTTAGAAGGCAAGCAACGCATCGGTGAGACCTCAGGTGTTGCACTTGTGCATGGGCGGAGGTGATCACTTTCCACCAGGTGACCTTCCAGCTGGTTTGCTCTCTATTACATGAAAAAAAACAAGTTTTCCCTCAGGAGTGCCTTACTTGGCCTTCAATACTCACGGACAGGCTTGAGCAGCGTGTGCCACTCGGAGCGCAGCCCGTGGCTGACGGCGGCCACCTGCACCTCGTACACGGCGCCCGGGAACAGCTCCTCCAGGGTTGCGTTGGTGTCGCTGGTCTCCAGCTGAAATTATACTTTAAAATAAACTTCTTGATCTCTCATTATTGTAATCAAAAGTTTGTTAATTTTTATTAGTCTCATCCCTTTTTCACTCAAAAGTGAAAATCATCCAGTAAATCCATCTGGCGATACGAGTCCTAGCGCGAGTTCACGTCGGAGCGCCAGGCCAGGCGCAGGGACGTGTCCCCGGGCGCGGCGGGCACTAGGGGCTGCGGGGGCTAGTACCGTGCGGTAGACGGCGGGCGCCTTGCCGCTCGGCGGCTGGTGGCGGCGGTAGCGCAGGCGGTACGAGTCCTGGCGCGAGTTCACGTCGGAGCGCCAGGCCAGGCGCAGGGACGTGTCCCCGGGCGCGGCGGGCACTAGGGGCTGCGGGGGCTAGTACCGTGCGGTAGACGGCGGGCGCCTTGCCGCTCGGCGGCTGGTGGCGGCGGTAGCGCAGGCGGTACGAGTCCTGGCGCGAGTTCACGTCGGAGCGCCAGGCCAGGCTCAGGGACGTGTCTCCGGGCGCGGCGGACACCACGACGGGCGCCAGCGGCCGCGTGGTCACGCTGACGGCACTCTCGTTGCCCTCCACGCCGCGGGACACCGCGCACACCTACGAGGGAACACAAGCATTCATCAGCCAATCACTCCTAAAGCTGGCTACTCACGGTGCGTGATAGCACGAGCCGCGCCGAGCAGTTTTTTACGCGCCAACAAGCGAGCCCGCGCCACCCGTTCTCACGGCGCGGCATTGCTCTCGTAATACTTCGCTTTTTATGTTTCATAGGATTGGTTTAGTCTATCTGTCTTTTATTTATTTATTTATTTTATTTATTTATTTATTTATTTGGGAAACAGACAGTTGTTATATATCAGAACAAACTTAACATAAATATCTAAGTTAAACCAATAAAGTTTCCACTGGTATTATTTAACATAATGTGAGCAAACTGGAACTTACTAACTATAAATTAAACAAATATATATATATCTGAGAATTACAACATAAAACTAAGATTATCAGTTACATGCAAAACTGAAAGCTATGATGGAACACAAATATCTTTAATTTGTTTTTTGAATCCATACAACGAAACATTAAATAAGTCTACACCTTGGAAAATAGCATTATAACTTCGACAAGCACGAAGCAAAAATGTATTGCGAGCATAATTAGTCTTTACTAAAGGCACATGGAAAAGGCGGTGATGTCTAGCATTTATCCGGGGGCATCGGAAAGATATATTTCCCAAAAGATATGGAGAAGATATTTTATATTTTGTGCAGCAAATAACAAAACTTTGTCATGACACCCGAGGAAAGGGGAACGGCAGCCGTGTATTAAAGTTTTGTACACCTAAAAAACTCGTGTTTGCCGCGAAACATTTACATAATAATAAATAAAAATATTTATTAATTGAGACTTTTATTAGCAGATTTTATGAAGTTGGGGTTCTTAAGTGAAATGCATTTAATGGAGTCAGGTTATGCCCACACATCCACCGGCGGGTGGCCGGGTGCAATTAATTATGATCATTAGCGAATCACATTAGAGTCTATATTGGCTTGATAGTGGTTTCGTGGTTTTAAGGCATAATTGACAGTTGACGTCAATAATTTATCTAATTTTTTTTAGGAGGAACGGCTGGATTCGGATTGTCGACGATCCCAAACTGACGAGCGGTTTAGAGCCGGTAAGTCTGAAGAGAGACTTCGCCTCCCTATGCGTGTTCTACCGCTTGTACAACGGGTTTTGTTCTGAAGAACTGTTCGATATGATGCCCACGGCTACTTTTTACCACCGCCAGGGCGATCATCCTCACACTCTGAATCCGCAATGGTCTCGTACAGTTCGGTTTCAGAGATGTTTCCTTCCAAGGACGCTTAAATTGTGGAATGAACTCCCTGCCGAGGTTTTCCCGATGAGTTATATAGTATGGAGTTCTTCAAGAGGGGTTTGAAAAGGTTTTTGCAGGGTCGACAACGCGAGAGTGATACCCCTGGTGTGCACGTGTCCATATCATCAGGTGGTCCGCATGCTCGATTGTCACCGAAGTGGTATGAAAAAAACATACATATCAAAATACATAACAAAGTATGTTTTTCCTGATGAGTGGAGAGATTTAATTTGTGTTCAAAGCAACAAAGGATTTGTTTCCTCCAATTCAGGTGTTTAGTCACGACTCACTTCCAAGGACGTAAAGAAAAGATATGGTAGCTAGGCTAATGTTCAAAGTCAAAGTCAAAGTCAAAGTGGTTTATTTGTGATTCACAGGTAATATACAGATGTCAAAACTTAAATTATAGTGCTCTGTGATCTGCCATTTGGCATACAAATGTCTTAATCCTAATAATTGGTTTACAATTCACATTAAAATATATTTTTATTATTAATTATTCAATATTAATTCATTAGTTTCATCAATAATTAGCACGTAGCAGGCAAGAAATAAAATGAAAATAAAAATAGGTGGCTTGGTAATGTCAGCTGTATTTGTGTGTGTTGGTGGTATGTCAGTTATTTTTAGTGTTAATAAATTCTTGTACCGAATAGAAAGCCCTTTCCGTCAGATATTCGAAAAGCATTTTCTTTAATGAATGAATATTATTATCTGTCCTAATTTTCTTTGGTAAGCAGTTATAAATTTTAGTAGCTATGCCAAAGATACTGTTGCTGCAGAGTTTTGTTTTGTTCCTAGTTATTTGTCTATCAGTTATAAAATCATACTTCTGGCGCTTAAGACACGGGGAAACAGGTCAGGGTGTCGTCTTGCATAGAGTGCAACTTCAAAAATGTATAGTGAGGGTATTGTCAACAATTTAGGTTTCTTAAAAAATGGCCTGCAGCTTACTCTACTTTTTAGGTTGCAAATGGCCCTAATGCATCTCTTTTGAGCTATTAATAGGCGTCCAATATTTACGGCATTTCCCCAGAAAATAATACCGTATCTCAGTCTAGAATCAACATAGCCATGATATGCCTCAGTCACTGCTCCTCGGTTTACTATCTTACTAAGCTGTCGTAATGCGTAAGAGAATTGCAGTAACTTAGCGTGTATGAATTCAATATGAGATTGCCATTTCATATCATTGTCAGGGTCTCAAAAAGTGTAGTATTGTAAAGAGAACCCTTCGTTTCAGATACTATTCGACTAAAAGTGCTGCAAATAGATCAAAATACTTGAACTATAACAAACTTTTTAAAAAATGTATTAATCTTTCAAAAAGAATTACGAACCAAAAATTTGTTACAAAAAGTAAGAATGTGTGCAAAGCAACTTGGACGATCATAAAAAAAGAAACCAGTGATGCTTATGCTACAAACTATATAAATAACATAATATACAACGATAAAGAAATGACTGATCCTACGATTATCGCATCGACATTCAATAACTTTTTTATAAATGAAAATAGTAAGGTTTACAACAATAGTATTATGGAAAACACAATGAAGGCTTATACACAAAACAGTATTTTTCTAACACCAGTCGACGAAGACTACATAAAGAAAGTTATACTGTCACTTAAAAATACGCAAACTGTGGGTTATGACGGTATAAGTACACAAGTAATTAAATTATGTAAAGATGAACTGGGTCAAGTGTTGGCTTTTTTGGTAAACTTATCGTTACAAACAGGACAATTCCCTGAAAAATTAAAGATTTCAATTGTGAAACCATTGTTTAAGAAGGGTGACAAACGTGAGGTTACTAACTACAGACCAATTGCACTACTGCCTATACTGTCGAAGATCTTTGAGAGGGTAATGCATGATCAACTGACAAACTTTTTTAACAAATATGATATTATTAAGCAATGCCAATACGGCTTTCGAAAGAATAAATCTACCACACACGCGGCATTTGACTTGGTAAATGAGGTTATGCTTAGTGTAAACATTCAAAACTATACCACTGTAGTATTTCTCGACATGTCCAAAGCTTTCGACTGCGTATCTTTTGACCTTCTGTTATCAAGGCTTGAACATAGTGGTATAAGAGGGCCTTCAATAAATTGGATAAGGTCTTACTTGACAAATAGAACGCAATATGTAGAGATAACGCAAATTGACTCAAACTCTACAACTCAGGTATACAAATCCGATAAAAAAACAAACACGTATGGCGTTCCACAAGGCAGCGTTCTTGGTCCGTTATTGTTTATATTGTATATAAATGATCTACCAAATGTGTCGAAGCATAAGACCATCCTCTTTGCCGATGATGTATCAATTATTGTTGAAACTAATAAATCTTCTTCATTGGAACAACACAAAAACGACATTAAAAATACCTTGACATCAATTATTGAATGGCTTGACAAAAATAATCTAAAAATAAATCTGACAAAAACGAATCTAATTAATTTTAATAATTTTAAAAATAAATCGGTTGACATACAATTTAATGGACGAACTATATGTAACGCTGACAATGCAACATTTTTAGGTTTAATATTGGATCCAAAACTAAGCTGGAAGGACCAAATAGAGAAAGTTCGCAACAAAATTAACGGGTTTGCTTTTGCTCTATACAAACTGGCTAAAGTTGCAAATATAAATACTGCTGTTACTGCTTATTATGCGTACGTGGAGTCTGTTTTGAGGTACGGATTAATAATATGGGGTAAGGGCACTAATGTAAAAAATCTATTCATTGCTCAAAAAAGGTGTATCAGAGCCATTTTTAACATAGCACCAGATGTATCTTGCTTGCCTTATTTTAAATTGCTTCAAATTTTGCCCTTACCATGCTTGTATATATTTGAAATGGGTGTGTTTGTCAAGCGAAATATTCACAAGTTTAAAATGGCGAAGGATCTTTCTAAAAGATCAACACGTGACTGCTATAGGTTAGTATTAGACGTAGTGCCAAAAACTAAGAGGTTTCAAAATAATTCGTTTGCCATGTGTATAACTATTTTCAATAAAATACCAATGAAAATAAAAGATCTTGAGCCAAATGCTTTAAAGGCTTGTTTGCGTAAATGGTTGATGGATAATGCTTTTTATAGTCTTGACGAGTTTTTAAAGCACAAAGAAAAGTAATGGGATTGTTGACACTGTTGGTGTGTTATTAACGATGGTATGATTTAATAATTAATATTGTTTAAATGACTAATGTAAATATAAATTGTATTCCAATTATTTGTATGCTGTTTTATACAGCTAAGTAGGTCGTTGTACTTTTAATCATTCAAGACCACATTTTCATGTACTTTTTTACCCTACTTAATGGCAAATAAAGATATTTGTATTTGTATTTTTGTATTGTCAATATGTAGTCCTAAAAATTTTACAGACTTTTTATTCTCTATATCAACTCCTTGAAATGTCAGTTTTGTTACTTCATGTGATTTAATTGTAAGTTGTTTTGTTTCAACCAGTTTGCTACAGATTCCAAGCTCGATATTATTTCATTTTCACTGTTACATACAATAGTACAATCGTCTGCATAAAGTATCATTTTGTGGTTTATTGACTTTGGTAGATCATTTATATAGATTATGAATAGTAGTGGTCCAAGGACAGAACCTTGCGGGACTCCTTGCATGACCGCTCTTTCAGAAGATAGGTAAGTTTTTTCATGTTTCGAAGAGCACAAGTCACACGAACACAATCAAAACACGACAACGCAAATCAACAGCACGAACGCCATTATTTAACCATTTGTCAAGTTGAGGTGACAAAGACAATCTGTTACCCATCCGTCAGTCAGTTTAAAAAAAAGATTTTTGTGTCAATTTACAAGGATCAGTTTTAATATAAGATAATTAAAATCGAACAGTGTGATACTAATTAGTTAATATAAATAATAATAATAATGAATATCTGGGACAATTCACACCAAGATCATCTGACCCCAAACTACACAGAGCTTGTATTATGGGCGCCAGAGACTGATAAACAAATAATGATCTATTAAGGTATAGCATTAGTGAAATGTCGTTATTTCGGTTCAAAGGTGTAACGATTTACCAATTGATTTTTTTATTGACATCTATTACGGCTGCGTTATGTTTTTTGATATCATATGTTTTTTCGGTTTTCATCATCCCCAACTTTTAAAATTATTTACATTATGAAAAAATAAACCCTTTTAATTATTGTATAAATATAATAAATCCGAATACAAAACAAACATCTTATGAAGTGTACAACAGCGGCCGTTCTCCTTTTGTAATAGTATGTCGTGGTCTCATCTGTTTGGAAGAAAGCAAATGAAGAAGAGCTTGGGTCAAGCAGTGGCTACAAAAGGCAGTAATATGGCCACATGATTCATCATAAAGGATATTCACTTCGTGAGCTTGTAGACTATTTCAAGGTCTCGAAGTCGACCTCTGATTGTTTAAAATTCAGCGACAAAATAATCGCTCAACAATTGTAGCTCGTGGGCGAGCTCCCTTACGTGCAAAAAGTTAAAGTGTAGAACTGATCACTGGCAGTTAGTATCGCCGTATACCTACTGCATAGAGGCCGCCTAAATTGTACTAGACTGAGTTTTTATTAGTTTTTAAGCACTTATTTTATTTTTAGCTTCACAATAAAGTATAGTAGTTATCTTACAGAGGAGTTACAATACTCACGGTGACGGTGTAGTTGCGGCCGGGCAGCAGCGCCTGCAGCGTGGCGTTGGCGGCGGCCGTGGCCAGCGCGTTGCTGTCGTCGCGCGCCGGGCCCGCCTCGTGGTACGCCACCTGCGACACGCGCGAGCGTCAGCGCGCGCTGGCTGCGAGTGGCCAAGCGTGCGCTGATGACAGTTTGCTGACTTAGCAAGCTAAATAATCTAAATGCTGACCTTTTTCACCAACCTGTGCTCATTTGAAAAAAACTGTTACAAAAACGACTGTTCCAACCTTTTTTTAGTACCTACGCTAGAATAGTACAGAGGCGTTCATACCAACCTTTACAAAATCATTGCAAAATAGGTGTTATGACAGCAGCATAAAGTGCCCCTATGTAAAGGTTCATGTGAACGCCTCTTGCTAAATAACTCTAGAACATAATTTACAATTTTTATCTAAAGATACTCGGAACTAACATATTTGATTATTTTTTGAGGATTTACATATATTACATATCAAAAAAGAAAGGTGATTCGACTTTTTTCTAAACGCAATCAAAACTAAGTGCAACAAGAAAATATAATTTCAAAGAGCTGATTCCAAGGTTACATTCTCACTAATAATGACTTAATTAATAAAATAATAACATTAGAAGCTGTACTGTCTCACCTTGTACCTGTCTCACCTTGTACTCATCCTGCGTGCTGCCCCCCGGCGGCGTCCACCACAGCGCGATGCCCTCCGAGCCCTCCACGCGCTTCCAGCCCACGTCCAGCACGGGCAGCGGCTCTGTGACAACAGGCACGAATCAGTCACACTCCGCAATCTGCATAGTCTTGAGTACAATACAGTTTGCAAGGCAAGAGCAACGCGACGAAATAAAAAAAAAACTAATTGTGCTAACTTTTGATTTTATAATGCATGCTTTTGCATGCGCAGAGTTAGAGCAGATTATTATTGTGTGTGTGTATAGACCCCCTTCTGCTGATTATTGTCAGTTCGAAGAGACCATGGAAGAAGTACTGAAAAAGGTTTGTAAATCAAACAAGAAGGTGGTTGTATGTGGGGATTTTAATGTTAACATTTTAGATTCTTCTCAGACCTCTGTAAGATTTTTAAATCTTTTTAAATCATTTGATTTACTAAATCTTTTTGATCAACCAACCAGGATCACCGAGTTAACAGCCACCTGCTTAGACAATATTTTTTGTGAAAATATCTCTATTGAGAAATCAATTATAAACTGTTTGAAATCAGATCACTGTGGTCTATTGACCAAATTTGAGCACCGTCATGTCTCTCAATCAGTGGATATTAGTTATAGACCAGTTACCAAGAGTCGAGTAAAAAAGTTTCAAACTAATATAAATAAAAATATTTCTAACCTACTGCCCCAAGGTCATCATAACATAGATGATCAGTATAGGCATCTCTTTGAGATAATATTGCATGAACATAACCATATTTTTCCTAAGAAGAAAGTAACTGTTGATAATTTTAAGTTTAAATTTAGTGATTGGGCAGGCAGGCCAGGCATCCATACAAGTAGAAATATATTATACGAATTATATGGATTAAAAGCTAACTCAAACTGTCAAAAACCAGTTGAGCATGTTAAATTATATTCAAAAACATTCAAGAAATCATGTCATATTGCAAAGTCCATTTTTTTGAGAGACAAAATAAAACTGGCTAAAAATAAAATCAAAGCCACTTGGAACATAATTAATAAAGAAACCTGTAAATCTAAACCTCGCGATCACTCATTCTCTCTCAAAATTCAAAATAATGTTATTGAGTCTGAGATTGAAATAGCAAATACATTTGAAACTTTTTTTTCTAATATACCTATTGTAACTACAAGCACGTTAAATTCTAGTCCACATATAGCTGAGTCCCTGCTAACATCTAGTGTTGATGGGTGCACAAATCAGTTCTGCTTTGATCATGTTGATTCTCATGACATCCTCAAGGTATTTAAGGAACTTAATATGAAAAATACAGAAGATTTGTGGGGTATTTCGATTAATCTACTCAAATCAATCATTAATACGATATCACCCCACTTAGCTAAACTTTTTAATAATTGCATAGACCAAGGTCAGTTTCCCAACTTGATGAAATTTAGTAAGGTCATCCCGCTTTTTAAATCTGGTAGCAAAAGTGACCCATCTAATTATAGACCCATTTCTATGCTACCAGCTCTCAGTAAAATCTTTGAAAAAATTATATTGAACCAGCTGCTTTCACACTTTGATTTAAATAACTTACTACATGAGAAACAATTTGGTTTTAATAAACACAAGAGCACAACTGATGCAGGTGTAGCACTTATCAAACACATATTTGATGCTTGGGAAAACAAGCAAGATGCAGTAGGAATATTTTGTGATCTTTCAAAAGCATTTGATTGCGTGGATCATGAAATATTACTGATTAAGCTAAGACATTACGGTGTTTCAGGTATCTCATCTTAATACAATCCTATCTTACAGATAGAACTCAAAAAGTTAGTATCAACGGAACTGCATCTTCCGGTGCCACCATACGTATGGGAGTGCCCCAGGGATCTATATTAGGACCTTTGCTTTTTCTTATTTATATAAATGATCTTCCTACCTATGTCAAAGATATTTGTGAGATAGTATTATTTGCTGACGATACCTCGTTGATTTTTAAAGTCGACAGAGGTAAGCAAGCATTTGACGATGTAAATAATACTCTCTCAAAAGTACTATGTTGGTTCACTAGTAATAATTTATTACTTAATGCAAAAAAAACAAAGTGCATCAAATTCTCTATGCCCAATGTGAGACAGGTTGATACTATTGTAACTATGAATGACGAGCCATTAGAATTAACAAATTCTACTGTATTTTTAGGAATAACTTTAGATTCTAAGTTGCAATGGGGTCCGCATATAACGGCCCTGGCAGGGAGACTCAGTTCCGCTGCTTGTGCTGTTAGAAAAATACGACTTTTGACTGATATTGAAACAGCAAGACTAGTATATTTTAGCTACTTTCATAGTGTTATGTCGTATGGTCTACTGTTGTGGGGTTCAGCTGCAGACTTGAACACCATTTTTGTACTTCAAAAAAGAGCCATCCGCTCCATTTACAAACTTAGACCACGCGACTCGCTTAGGGAAGTATTTAAGAAGATCGATATTTTAACTGTGCATGCTCAGTATATTTTAGATAACATAATGTATGTGCGCAAAAACTTGCATCTGTTCAAAAAAAACAGTGACACTCATAAACATAATACCAGAAATAAAAACAAATTGAAAACTCCCAGTCTTAGGCTACACAAGGTGGGAAACTCATTTGTGGGTCAATCTGTAAAATACTTTAACAAAATACCTCAAAGTCTTGTTGATCTACCTCTTCACAAGTTTAAGTCTGCAATTAAAGCAAAGTTAATGAAACAAGGTTATTATAATGTAGAGGATTACTTGAATGACAAAAGTTTGTGGTCATAGTAGGAATAATCTGCTCCTCTGCTCAATATTGTGTTCTTTTTTCTACTCGCATTGACTGTACTCTGAATTTATTTTTTGTGAAACAAACAAAGTTGAAAAGAGTAACTATCGAGTTTCTTGCCGGAGTCTTCTCGATAAGAAGCAACGTCCGAACCGGTGGTAGATTCACATTATGTATATTCACAATGTGTACTAATATTGTACTATTTTATTTACGTTTATTATTATTATTTCTGTATACTTTTTTTGACATGTCATAAGTGCTTTGTACAAGCTTAAATGAATAAATGATTTTTTACTTACTTACTTACTATACAAAAACAATAGGTAACTAACACTGCCTAGAGGACAATAGAGTGAATATATGGTGGACCTGCTGGTAAATGAAGCCTATCGGCTTTTGTGTGTCGGAGAACGTGAGTTTCATACTCGGTTGCCTCGACGGTTAGAGTGCGACTTTAGCAGCGCGAGGGTCGCGCTACAAACGCGCGACAGTCGCGCTTAAACATTGCAACAGCGCGGCAGCAGCGCGTGCGCGGCGCGCGGCAGTCGCTACATTCAGTAGGCGCTGAGTTAGTGTTGATAGCGCACGTGTTTGTTGACAGACAGCAAAATGAGCGAGTTAGACATCGCAAAGATTTATTATTGCGTGGGCACCGCTCTAATTCAAGCTGTTTTTATAATGTAAATGCATCCGCAGCTGCCGCGCTGCTGTGAAGCGGTCTGACACAAGAGTTCTACAAGTTGACAGTGAGAAACACCAAAAGAGTCGTTTTGTCGAACATACAGGAGAGTATTATTTTGTGTGCTTGTCATGAGTAAATTACAAAATCAAAATAACGAAGTCACGACTCAGTAAGACGACGAAGTTATTTTGAATATTTGAGATGAATTGTAATTTTTATTTATCATAATTGTTGTTACGAGTATAATTGTTTGGTGTAATAACGTTTAAATAAATAAATAAAGTAAATAAATTGAATTACATGGTAATTCAACTTTGGTACATGGTGATTGTATCATTAGATGAGCAGCTTGAATGCTTGGGCAATGCCCCGCCGCCAGTACATGGCAGTTGTTACTGTTGTGGGCTACATATCTAACTCCTCAGTGAAAGGAGGAAGCTGCAGGAGAACATAGGCTATCCTAGAAGAAAAAGTAAAGTAATAAGGTCACTGACTGAGCGTGAAGTCGGCGCTGGCCGGCCACGACGTGACCTTGCCGGACATGGTCTTGACGGTGACGGTGTAGTGCGCGCCGGGCTCCAGCCCCTCGAAGTCGGCGGCGGGCGGCGCGTCGCGCGCGCGCAGCAGCGGCGCCAGGCGCCGGCCGCCGCCGCCGCCCGCGCTGCTCACCGACACTTGGTACTTCTCGAACTCGCTGCAAGCCAGTAGCATGATCGTGTCGGCAGGCATTCAAAAAAATTTATGGCAAAATTATCCCACTAATAATTTGTAGGATGATATTAATGTGACAGTACCGATGTATGTATGTTTGTTCCTTATAAGTTATAATGTTCGAGTCACTAAAGTAATAGATTTTTGGAATACATAACGACATCGTTTAGCTATAATAAAATTAGTAAATCTCCGATTTTCTGATAAACTCATTGTTTTAGGGCATTGACACAAATCGATTCCTTAACAAAATGTACTCTGTCATCATTAATCTGTAAATTTTAATGAGTAATAAACGTGAATTCCTCTGGCACTCTCACTTATTATCAGTAGGCAGCAGTTTCGGAATGACAATAAAAAGCTGGAATTTTTACGTATTTATTTTATAACGTGAACAGACGGTGAAAACAAGATGGATGAGAAGACACTAGGAAAAAAATATATGGAATATACAGGGTGGCCCAAAAGGTGGCACTAAAATTTTAATAGACGGTATCATTGTAATGTTAATTTTGGTCAGAATAATCTTGCGGTTGACAAAATAGCCAATAGAAAAACTTAGAAAATTCCACCTTTGTACATTTAAAGGCAGATTTCTGCTAAAAAAGTCGCTTTCACCTTAATTTTTTAGTTTCGATCGATAGTTTTGTAACTTACATTAATGGCAGGAAGCTCGGTATTTTATGTGTGAAAGTGCAAGGCATGAGGACTATGCTACAAGAAAGAAATTAAAAAAAAGATGCATAATTTCCGAGAAAAAAAATATTCAAGTAGGTAAAGTCTAAAATTCTCAAAATTAAAAGAAAAAATCAGAACTCGAAAACTACTTAAAATCGCGGAACATACATGGGGTATTTCCAAGTACCCCTAGATGTCAGGAATCCAAAAAAAATTTTTAAGTGTCACCTTTTAGGCCACCCTGTATAATAGCACAACGACACAACGTTTTCTATATCGCCTAGGCCTCTACGCCTCTGCTATAGCAGATTTCATTCGTATAAATTCTATATACATAACGCTTGGCATTGCGTTGTTGTCTTACCTCTCTTCCTTCGGCTTGTGCCATGTGACGCGGAAAGACGTCTCGGTCCGTGTCTGCGGCGGCACGGTGACGTCACGCGGGCGCAGCGGCACGGTGCGGTACTGCGCGGTGGTGGGCGCGCTGATCTCGGGCTCCGACACCGTCTGCACGGAGATGTTGTACGCGCGCCCCGGGACCAGGCCCTTGAACGCGGCCTGCGCCGGCCCCGGGGGCTCGCCCTCCTTCTCCACGTACTGCTCGGAATCGCGCGCGTCGGGCGGCACTATGGAAACCTGGGGGAAGAACACACCGGTTAGTCGGCGTGCTCTAGAAGCTAACAGCTATCGGAAGATAATCACGCATTCAGAGTGATGACAAGAGATGGAAATAACTGGTCTCCGCCTGAATGACAAAGTTCAAATTAGGGTGTAAACTAGGTATATTTCCTTTACCTACGTTACAAAAGGGTAGATAATGAATTTAATTTAATTGAAAGGGCAAAAATTGCTCAGCTTAGTACATCATCATCTTCTGAAAGTTATGTTACCTCGCAGAATAGTATGTACAAACGAATACTGATAGTTACACAAAACTGCTCGTTAGCAAGATCGTACTAAATCAGTTCTTAAGTCAGGCTCGCTTATCCTCGAAAAACGTATTATGAACACATGCAGACATTAAACAAGAGCTATATTAAGAGCTGTTTCACAACACATGTCTAAATTTTGCAGCAATGCGCTGTTGCAGCTAATTTTTTTGACTGTTAAGCAGTTCGACGACCTTACTGGTCGTCCGCCACGCAGTTGGCATCATCGTTGATATTTCTTTAAGTGAGTGTGTCAGTATCCCAGCTCTCTTAACCATTTATACGAACCTTGTAGTGCGTGTATGCACCTGGCGGGTACGGCGGCTGCCACAGCACCAGCAGCGTCGTTTCGTTCCGGAACCACACAATGAACTTGCCCGGCGTGTTGGGCCCTGCGGCGGACAGACACAGTCACAACACAACACTGACAACAAACATTATTACATACAAGCGACTGGATCTGTGCGCCTAGACATAGATGAGAACTTCCTTGCGTCTAAACCAGAATGTAGACATGCAGATATATGTTCGATCTACATATTAAAAAAATAACTTTATAGCTAAAGGCAGCTGAGGGTATAGTTATGGTAATGGCACTACTGAGTCACAGACCGCTTTGTTACTTGTCTATTATGCATACTGTGTCTAATTAGCTTGTTTTCAAACTGACAACATATTCATAAATTTTAAAAAAGCGTAATATATGATAAATACCAGCACTTAGCAGGCGTGGTGATCGAGCTAACACCCGTGAAATGCAGAGATAACAGGATCTTAATGATAGAACAGTAGCTTTTCTTGCGAACCGTTTCAAAATACACTAGCAACGCTTATTGCACAGGTAAAAGTAGGCTTCATACCATTTCACTCCCAATATTATAATTTTCAATATTTAGATCGTTTTAAACCGTGCGTTTTCTTCAATGTTTTTAAGCCGAGCCTACAGATCCAGTCCAGTAGAAATTCAACAAACAATAAAACAGAAAAGAAAGCAACGTAGGCCCAACATAAAAATGAAATGGCTAAATCATTAAAAAACGAAGTTATTTAGTATCTCATAGACGTCAAATGTGTCCAAGTTTTCATAACGATGTATCCTTTTTTTTTGTTATCCGGGTGAGAAATGCATTACGCACTATCCAACTGCCTGGGTCGGGCAGTGGGGGAGTTTAGGACTCTCCGCCGGTGAAGCCAGCGGCATTCCCACTACGAAACACCCGGGTATACCTCGCCGCTATGAAATAGGGCCACGTCGCCCCAGGCTATGCGCCGGGCCTCCTTAAGCTACGGGGGCATCCCGGTATACTGGGACACACCCAGACGGGTGCACCTTGGAATAGGGGCTTATATATAACGATGTATCCTGGTGAATGCTTGACAAAGCAATCAAACAAAATATTAAGTGATTTTTTTGCTAACTGTACAGGTGTTTAACACTTTATGCCGGTGAGCGTATACAAGACATAATAACAACATAATTAGACTCAAACTACGTATTTATGGTTACAAAATGACATATTCATTGTTCGGTCTGGGAGCGCTCAGGGGAGGCAAGGGCGATCATGCGGCCTTGCTACATTCAAATTCAAACAATGCTTTGTACTCAGGATAGGATGATTCTCCTCGGGAGTTGACATTACAAAATTATCACAAAAATAAATAATTTCGTATTTCTACGACGAACGCTCATTATGCCAACGAGTGAGTTCATTAGAGCGCACGAGCCTGCCTTGCGGAAATATCAATCATTCAATAATCTACTTAGATAATTGTACCTACGATTTATTTATAACGATGTCTTCTCCCAGTACTGTTATAGACAACTATTTTAATTTGAAAATGCATTATGTCATGATTAGATTGGTTTTCTACGAGTATTAGATCACGACATTTATCGATGCAAGTGTCGCAGTTCCACCGACACACAATGCTGGGCACAATAACACTGATTGCGAACAGACCACGTAACGCTAACAATGACTATAATGACACATTCAACAATTTAGTTGCGATCATTAAAAATAAGTGAACACTGTTGCAATAAAATTAAATAATAAAAATCGACGTAGGTTCATACAATTTTCAGCAAACAATAATCTTCTACAACAAGCAATTAGTAACAAAACGGCTGCAGGCGCCTAATTATGAATTAGTTACTTTAGTGCTGATATTAACCGTAATTACCAAAGTACTATTTTAATTCAAAAAATAATAACATAACCAAGCAATCTATTTCGAATTATATCCGGTGTTTGAAAACTCACTACATAAATATTTTATTAGTAGGGCCATAATGTACGACGAAACACAATGGAACAGAAATTGGAACAAAATAAAATATTTAGTTAAAGACACGCTGAACGTTGCAAGTCTTTATTGATTCTAGCGTTCGCGAGCCTCTTAGGAGAAAAAGGTAATAGGCTAGAGCTATAATATAAACCATACGCGAGCAGTAACATAACATACCTACATAACATTTATCGCAGCAGTGTCCGCAGTCCCGGCACGACCGTGCTCACTGACATGACATCAGCACGCATCTAATAACAGCATGTTGTTTTGGCATTGATATCCTTAAACTAAGTTTTGCGTGCAAACTTTAGGAAAAGACATGCAGTTACTGTCTTACCATATTCCTCAGGGTCCTGGGTAAGCCGTCAAACAAAAATATATTAAATTAATTAATTAGCATGACCTACAACAAGGTTGCCTTCGAGAAAGGTGAATTAGTAAAAAAACAACTTTTTGTTGAAACCGTTACATATTACAATTCCGTTAGTGTTGTCCTTGTATGAAAGAAGAACAATAGTGGGTGGGCGCTGGGCACCGGCCACTTAGGCGTGAGATAATGCGCGTGACGTCACACGCTAATGCAGCATGGAGGCGACAAGTGGCGTGGCGAGCGAGCAGCCTCGTGCGCGCCTCGCAGCCTCACCCCAAATGATTTTTAGCGCACGGAAAGAATAACAGAAAAAAGGAATGGGAAGTTTAATTAATATCTTCATTATCTGTATCGCTTTCTTTTCAAGTTACAAATACCTAAAAATTATCCCTATTATTCATAAAAGATAAAACAGCCTTTTAAGACTGTTTTCACTATAGTAAAGTTGTCTTGAAGCATTGTTTAAGTTTTTATGAATATGACTTTAATTGCGTTAAGTTTATTTTTTCTTAAACAAAGACTTATTTTTATAAACTTAACAACTAAAAAGAAGAAGTAATTTAGTCAATGAACCGCAAAACGTTTAGTTGAATTAACGAGTATTTTGTTGATTTAATGTGAATTCCAACGCGAGAACCAGGTCCTGTATCAGGGATTCAGGGGTCAGAAGAACAGATAAATAATCCCCAAAAAAACTTGGCTTGTCCCTCAGTCGATAATTACATTTAGCGCATCATGGGTTTTCACATTTATGCAGTATCAATTTGTGTGCAAACAAAACATTGCACCAAAGAGCAGCTACCAACTATGTGATTGATAGTAATTATCCGATTAATTTTACAAATGGAATAACCGAATGATTAACTCGTGGTGTAACAAATAAATAACGTATGAGTGGCTGCTAATCTTTTTTTTTAAAACAAGTCGATTAATAGCCAGTTTTTAGGAATATCCAACCAGTCAATGGATCGAAGGTCAACGACATTATTCATTCGTTACGTTACAACAATTTATTTTAACATTAAGTTAAGATAGTTTTATAACACTATTATGTATGCTCGCATTTAATTTAATATGTGAATCTCTTGGCACTAGCGTTTGTACTAAACGCTAAGATCCGTGGAAGATAAGATCTTGTGCCAAGTGAGCACTACAATGTAGGTATGCGAAATACTGATAGCTAGTATGATGAAAACATTTATAAGGTGAATTTTTATTTTTAGAATTAAATAACGCTCTATTTTCTACACAAAGATAGAAACTTGAAAAATTCGACCTGGTCCTGCGACTCAAGCGGGATTTGAACCCGCGACCTTTCACAATCCGGGTGACTGCTTTTCCAACTGAGCTACCGAGGCCGTTAACAGACCTGGCGAACTTATCTAGTGTATTTTACGCTGTAAGCCAACGTTGTTTCATCAATGTTATAGGCAAGCGCCTTTAACACCCGAATGAAATATTTTTGCAAATATTTGACCTTCGATTAGAAATAGAAATAGAAATAGGAAAACATTCATTAACTTTATGGACATCGTTACATTTATAAAGTAAACACAAAAGAAGTAGGCATTAACAACAAAACATATAGGTAACAGAAAAAAAAGATCATACCATCAGACAGCGGTGTCCCGATGCCCAGAAAGACAAATGGACCTCACTCAGCATATAGCCTGGGCTTTATGGGCGGAAGCGGGTAGCGGGATTCGAACCCGCGACCTTTCACATACGGGTGACTGCTCTTCCAACTGAGCTACCGGATTGTGAAAGGTCGCGGGCTCGAATCCCCCTTGAGTCCCAGGACCAGGTCGAATTTTTCTAGTTTCTATCTTTGTGTAGAACATTTATAAAATAATTTTATTGAGCATGAATTCAGGCGGGACTTGAATCCGTGACCATTCGATTTTCTCTAGTTTTCCTATCTTGAGATGAATATTATTTTATATAATATATTTAATAAAATCTCATTAGCTTCAAATTTTTTTTTGATTCCTTAAATGAAAACAGATTTTATTAGGTAGTAGGCCCACATATAACAATTTGACTGTCTCCTCGGCCGCCCTGCAGTAGCAGCGCTCAGTATGCATAAATGCCCGCCCACACAGTCGTAGCCACTGCCCCGCGCGGGCGCAATCGCAATGCGTTGCAAATCGAGCTCGTCCTAATTACTTTCCAGTAATTTATCAGCATGCACTAGAAAGCGTGCGAACGGACCACGTGTAACCATATTTCTCCGATTGATAATTTTAGTTACGAAACTGAAGAGATATGCCTTTATTTTCAGGAAATTGCAGGAATTCAGTGGCGGATCTTAGCTTATTACTTATCAGTTTCCAAAAGATGTGCTTAAATAGGTAGGTTTGCAATGTACTTAAGTATATAACTAGCAAAAAGAACGCTCGACTTCACCCAGTTAAAAACATTCGAACATCAAACGACCTTATATTTGTTTTTCATATTTAAGCATTGTAGCTTTCATTTTACAGCGATAATTTAGACATTTCAACAAAGTCTAAATCCTGCATCGCGTATGGATGGTTCATTATAATATCAAATAAGTCCGTAATGGTGGAAAACGGAAACAAACCGAAAAAATAGTTTGATTGATTAGTGCTGAATAAACAAGAAATGTGATCAGGTCGTTGGCAGCACCGGACATTGTTTTTGTATGAATTCTGTAACTGAGATGAATTCCGGACACAGCAGCGGCCGCCGGCCCGCACGCAGCCGCGCCGCTCCGCTGATAATAACAATTTTCCACGCGATGCCTCCGCGACCATCAATTACGAATCAAATCTCTCCATCCTTTGCAAATAAGTACGCATGATTCAATGTCATGTAAGCGTCACACAAACCTTGACAACGTGCTTACAAAGTCATAAGTAAAAGGTAATTGCACGTCATATCTTTTTATATTAAGTTTTATCAAGTTACCTTATTAGCACACATTTTGATCTAATTAATTGTTAATCGTGTTTATTTATAAGGCCGTTTAGTTTTCCAATTTAATGACAAAACACATAAACTTCCAACCGGATATAAAACTTTTTAGGTTTTTACTTTGTTGATTGTATGTGAATTTGCAATGTGAGATAGAACGCACAATAATAAATATCTTCCCATTCGGTACGGGTTAAGGCTGGTACAGATCCCATCAAGTAAAAAGAATGTTTAGCGAAAATGGCGGAGATGGTTCTGGGCACTGTTATAGTACAATCATTTTACGAGAGCGCGTGCCGACGCTCTTAATACTGAACAATAAAGTTCAATTTCGTTAGATTCACGGGCGCTCGTGATTTGCAAGAACTATACAGTAATACAGTATTAACGAGGGGATACGAACAATATAGCCCAAAAGGCTTCTTTTCAGGCAAAGGGGGGCTAGCCAAGAGCAACACGCCACGACGCTACGAGCTATCAAAAAAGTAGCTATAACATGACGTGTATTAAGGTCTACAACAAAATTCCAAATAAGTACAAGATGGGACCCATGAACGTAATGATGCGTAAACTGCGTGAGTGGCTGGTGGATTGTTTAATTTATAGTGTTAATGAATTTCTTAACTCACATTTTGCACGCTGTTAATATAACGCAGAATAGCCATAAGCACCGTATTTTTCTTTACTTTAAGACCTTGTGACTATTGTACCTATTCTATGCAAATAAATGATTATTGATTATTTACGATTTCTACAATAGAAATCGTTCGAATGTATGGGGATGACTTAAGCGCCAGTGACAGCATATGTCATCCCCATACATTTGAACGATTTCTATTGTAGAAATCGTCGTGGCGTGTTGCTCTTGGCTAGCCCCCAAGGTATACGTATAAAATGTTATGCATCCAGTTACAGCGCTCTCATGATGACGCAAAGACAGACATTGGCAGCGACTTACGTGTCGTGAAGTTCCTCGAGGCGTAGGCGGCGCTCTCCTTGTCGTGCAGCAGCGTGAAGGCGTGCAGCTGGTAGGTGGCGCCGGGCGACAGGTCGCGCAGCGTGTGCGTCCAGTTGCCCGCGCCCTCCACCGTGATGTTGCGCGCGCCGCCCTCCACGCGCTCCGTCAGCGGGATCACCTGCGGAGGCGTCTACTTGTAACCAAATATAGGCTCGAACAGCATACGCGGGGCATGCCTAAAGGAGTTAGATACTCTTTACACATTTGATTGACACTGGCAAGTTATACACCATCTTATAGGCTGGTTGTTTATAGATATACTTGAAAATAAAACACACATAATTTTATTTTTATTTGAATGAGCATCTTTTTTCCGAAAAACTGGCGGGAATTCGCTTGCGGAAATGGAGCTCAGTCAACGTGATTTTCGCGCTATGATTTATTATGACAATAAAAAAGGTTTAAAGCGTCTAGAATGTTTTGAACTTCTGGCTACTACTTTTGGTGAGTCAGCTTGTTCACGAGCAACAGACATTATTATTTTTATTCTTTTGACATTATTATTTTTATTCTTTTTGACATTATTGTATTTTGTGTAACTGTAACTTTATTATTGACATTAATTTATTCTCTTGACATTATTGTATTTTGTGTAGGTTATGTAAATTTAGTTTGCTTGTATTTAATTTGAAATGACTATACCTGTTTTAACCATACTGGCGCGTTGGGAAACTGTAAGTCGGTATGTGCATGTTTTTTATGATTAAATGATTAAATGATTAAACAGTATTAAATTGGTTTGCTGAATTTAAAAGAGGACGGGAATGTCCCGAAGATGAAGCGTATGTACAGCTGGAATGAGAACTGGGAATAGGATCAGCAGCAATGCATAACATGATTCACGACCACCTTTCCCTCCGTAAACGTTGTTATAGATGGGTGCCGCATAAACTTACCGATGAGCAGAAAGACCGTCGGGTGGATTGATGCCTATTCATCAGAGAGAAACGGTGGCGAGAAAAAAAACGTGTTATGATAATACTGACTGGAGACGAAACATGGCTATATAACTATGATCGCGAAACAAAGCGACAGTCGACTGTATGGTGTTTTAAAGATGAACCAACTCCAAAGAAATGTCGCCGTGCACGAAGCACACAGAAACAAATGGTCGCCTCGTTTTTCTGCAAAACGGGTCATATTGCTACTGTAGTGCTAGAGGATCAAAGAACGGTGAACTCTGAATGGTATGTGACAGTTTGTGCTCCAACAGTAATATCAGCTTGGTGTGACAAGCGACCGAAGTCAGGAATCCGGCACCTTCTCTGGCACCACGACAATGCGGCGCCGCACACGTCTGCCAGACTTGTGCGGCGCCGCATTGTCTTAGTCAACTTGACTTGACTTTTTCAACTCAAAAAATGTGTCAATCCTTCCTCACCCACCATATACCCCTGACCTAGAGCCTTGTGATTTTTAACGTGTTTCCAAAAATTAAAGAAAAACTAAAGGGGAAGAGGTTTGAAAGCAAAGAAGATGCACTGGCTCCTATAATTTCGAGATTTCTGAGGTGTCTAAAGAAGAGTGGTCACAGGTATTTTCCAATTGTTCAAACGTAATGTGGATAAAGTATAACGTGGATAAAGTCACCGTTCTAATTTGGATACGCTCAGTACGTAGCCAACATCAAATTGTAGGTTCATTACAGATGATCGGGCCCGGGCATCCATCCAAAACTATTATCCCGAATGACAAAACAAAACTAAGTAATGTTTGTATCACCTATTTCATTTTCCCGGATCTAGGACATACCAGGTCATTCAGACTACTTTGGTGCAGATTTCTTTGAAAAAGAGTTATAATGTAAGTACGGAACACTGGCCGACAATAGTTTCCTAAAAAAACACGAAGATGATAGAAAAAATTACACACTTTTTAAATATGCCAGAATGTCCAACTGGTTTGATTTTCTCGTTGGGGAATGGAAGTGATTAGGTGCATTAATTAGAGCGAAAACTTGACTTCAATTTAATTTCCTAAAATAGTCACCATTAATTACGAATCAAATCTCTCAATCCTTTGCAAATAAGTACACATGATTCAATGTCATGTAAGCCTCACACTTACCTTGACAACGTGCTTACAAAGTCATTAGTAAAAGGTAATTGCAGTTATATCTTTTTAAATTAAGTTACCTTATTAGCACACATTTTGATCTAATTAATTGTTAATCGTATTTATTTATAAGGCCGTTTAGTTTTCCAATTTAATGACAAAACACTTAAACTTCCAACCGGATATGAAACTTTTTAGGTTTTTACTTTGTTGATTTGTACGTGAATTTGCAATGTGAGATAGAACGCACAATAATAAATATCTTCCCATTCGGCACAGGTTAAGGCTGGTACAGATCCCATCAAGTAAAAAGAATGTTTAGCGAAAATGGCGGAGATGGTTCTGGGCACTGTTATAGTACAATCATTTTACGAGAGCGCGTGCCGACGCTCTTAATACTGAACAATATAGTGCAATTTCGTTAGATTCACGGGCGCTCGTGATTTGCAAGAACTATACAGTGTACTATTTCGATGTAAGTCAATGTCTAGTTACTCATGTAGTTAATGGATTATCTGGAAGTCCTTGTTAGAGATAGAGATGTGGCACAGTCGCCGAACGGTATGGATCACAGCCTGACTTATCGACCAGTACAGGTAAACCTGAGTCCTCACACGATCTATCGTCTATTACTTTTCGGCATAAGCGCAAGCACTCTGATGGTGGTAATGAAATTCAATCTCAACTACTGGCAATACAAAAGCAAATGGCGGACATGATGACCCTTTTATCATCATCAGCAAAGGAACAAAAAGAAAGAACAGACGAAATTGGCAACGATATTGCTTCTATTAAGGATCAAATATCAGATATTAAAAAAAGTATACATTTGAATGATCAAAAAGTGAATAAATTGATACAAGAAAATGATGATATTAAAACAGAAATTAAATCACTAACTAGCGTTGTAAAAGCTACGGATGAGAAAGTGTCGTCTTTAGAATCTGATGTACAAAAGCTTAAGGCGCCTTCTGTAGAATCTTTTTCTACTAAACAAGAGCTTTACGAAGATCTTTTACTCGAACTCACAGAGCAACAGTCTAGAAAAAAGAACGTAATAATAGTTGGCATTCCAGAGCCTGATTCATCGGATTTAAGGCACCACCATGACCTAGACAAGGATCAAGTGCTTAAAACTATTAAACTGACATGGGATAAGTGCCCTGAACCTACTAAGCTCATGCGTCTTGGTAAGTATCAACCGAATGAGAGTCGCCCGATTAAGGTATTTTTTGAGTCCGAAGAAGCAGCCAAAACAATACTTATAAAAAAAAAATGGTGAAAGATAGTAATACAAAGATTTTCTCGGACCAAACTCCCTACCAAAAGACTCAATTGAAAAATCTAAAAGATGAGCTAACACGCCGGAGAAATAATGGAGAAAATAATTTACGGATAAAATACGTCAAAGGCGTGCCGAAGATAGTGAATGAGCCGTCAAAAAACTTCAATCCCCAAACGTTGCCCAACTAACAGACCAAGCTTCTACATATCAAGTGCTAAACGATTACAATGGTCTTAAAGTCAATAAACAAGCGCTAAAATGTCTATACGCTAATATTCGGAGCATCGTAACTCCTGGCAAACTTGATGAACTGAAATGTATCGTAAGATCTATAGTACCTGTATTGCATCTAGTCATTTTGACAGAAACTTGGATAAAGTCAAATGAAGAAGCTCAAAGACTTCAAATACCTGGATATACACATTATCATCAGCATCGTCAAAATTCCATTGGAGGTGGTGTTTCTATTTTTGTTAGTAACAGCCTGAAACATAGTCATATCGAAGAGCTATCTCAGGACGACAACTAATTTCTCTGGATTCACCTAAAAAAATTCTGTCTCGACATTGGTGCTGTATATAAACCAGGGAGAACCAACGTACGAGATTTCCTTGAAACCTTCTCGATGCAGCTAGGCCGAAGACAGCGAGCCATAGTATTTGGGGACTTTAATTTGGACTTATTAAACCTAGAAAAACCAGTCCAGGACTATAGAGAAATGCTCCAAGAAAATGACTACAAAATTCTGAACAAAATTGATCTCAAATACTGCACTCGCAAATCAACTCAAAAAGATTCACTACTGGACCATGTTGTTACTAACTTAAAGGAAAACAATTTTCACCTAGCCATCATAGAATCCCCAATGTCAGACCACAGACAAATATATTGTGAAATACAGAAATACCAACCGAAACCTAAGAAGAGCGTGGAATATGAAGCGATAGATTATACAAAACTAACTGAAAATTTTAAAGAAATAGCTGAAACAGAAAATGTAGACTACAGTAATTTGGAAATGAAGCTAATCAGATGTATCAAACAATCAAAAATTAAGAAGACCAAGATCCTGAATTCACCCAAGCAAGACTGGATCAATAAATCAATTATTCATAAAATCAATCACAGGAACATGCTTTGGTCCCAATATAAGAAGAACCCCGATGATATTATTGCACAAAAATTATATACAGAAGAAAGAAATAAGGTATCGAATGAAATTCAAACCACGAAGAAACACTACTACAAAAAGGAATTTAATGGCTGCAGAAACAAACCCAAAAAAAATGTGGATGTTAATTAACAATCTTACTCACAACAAGATAAAAGAATTATATATACCATCAAAACTAGAGACAATAACACACATTATAACGGATGAAAGCGAAATCTGCGAATATTTTAACGAATTCTTTTCGACAGTTGGATCAACACTGGCACAAGCCATCCCTTCCATATATCATAATGATAAGATCTATACCACTCCGACTGTTGATGCAGGTAAATCTGGGTTAGGATTGAGGACACTAGAACTTGCTACTGTCGATGAGGTTCTGAGTATAATAAAAAATTTGGATTCTAACTCAAGTTCTGGTATTGATAAAATTAACACAAAGACAATCAAACACATCAAATTTCTGATCGTCAATGAACTAACCAAATGTATCAATAAATGTCTAGAACTAGGTACGTTCCCTCGTGAACTTAAAATCGCGAAAGTATCTCCTATTTATAATTCTGGATCTCGTTCAGATCCTTCTAACTATCGCCCCATATCCGTCCTTCCAATAGTATCTAAGTTCTTTGAGAAAATAATTTACAACCGGTTAGTGACTTACCTTACTTCAATCGATTACCTTTATAAAAAACAATATGGATTTCGACCAAAATCAAATACTCTCTCAGCAGCTGTTGATTTAATTACTTCAATAAAAAATAACATTGATGACAAAAATATAGTGTTAGGCATCTTTATCGATCTTAAAAAAGCGTTTGACACGGTTAGTCACAAGATACTGCTCTCCAAGCTGAACAACATAGGGATAACGGGTAGTGCTTACAAAGTTTTTGAAAATTACCTCACGGACCGATATCAAGTGGTAAAAATGGCTGAGCATGAAAGTACTAAGAGACTAATAACATTTGGCGTGCCCCAAGGATCCATTCTTGGTCCCATTCTCTTTCTCGTTTATATAAATAACGTAAGTACACTAAAACTCAAGGGCGAGCTCTCATTATATGCTGACGACACCGCATTGTTTTACTCTGGCAGTAACATGGAGTCAATCACTCAAGAAGCACAGACCGACCTTGACCTGCTTAATATTTGGTTTAAGAGTAATCTACTTACTATCAATATAAATAAAACACACTACGTCGTATTCTCAGCAAAAAATAAGAAGATAAACAATTTCGATCCTCTGAAAATTGATAGCAAGGCTATTTGTAGGGCTGAGAGCGAGAGGTATTTGGGTTTAATGGTGGATAGCCAGCTTTCATGGAAGCCGCACATTGAAAAAGTTAAATCGAAATTAACATCTCTTACTGGAGCTCTCCACAGTATAGTTCGTTGTCTTCCTCGAGAAGTACGATACACAATTTACAACTGCCTAGTTAAACCACATCTTGACTACCTAATAGAGATATGGGGTTCTGCTGCAAAGAGTAATCTTAATTTAATACAAATCGCACAGAATAAATTACTGAAAGTGCTATTTAGCTATGATTACTTAACACCTACAGAAAAGTTATATAAAGAGACAAAATTATTAGACATAAATAAAACCTATAAATACTACTCATGTATATTAGTTAGGAAAATACTCTCAAAAGAGATTCACACAAATATAGTTTTCTCTACTAGACAGGATCATCCGAATCTGAAGCAACTAAGAAGTCAAAGTAACTTAGTACTACGAGCACCAAGAACTAATTATGGAAAGAAAAATATTACCTATGAAAGTGCACAACTATACAACAAGCTTCCTACATATATAAAGTTGTCGGAAACAATGCACCTGTTTAAGAAACGGCTAAAAGCCCACCTGCATTAATTTTAGTAATTTGTTTCAAGTCAATTTATAAATACGATATACCTATTTTAAACTATGAACAAATCAAACTTCCGCATAAATTAAAATTGGTGACAAATCATTTTAAATCCTTAATAATAATAAAATTGTTCCAATATATAAATTATTAAAATAACAATAAATATGATAAAGTGCTAAATTCAATTTAGCTATTCAATTATTTAACCTAAAAATCAATATTACTTATTAATTAATAATGCAAATCTCTCAATGCATAAAAATAAATTAATTGAATATATTTCATTTACTCAATTACAAATTATTAATGTACGTACTAACTTCGGTTAAAATGATAGAACAGTGTTTAAAATAAAATATTAAATAAAAAAATAATAAATAATTTGATACTAATAATAATTGAATAATTTAATTAAGTCAAATAAAATAATATAAATGATCCACACTTAATGAATTGATCCTCATTCGCACATATATTTATTAAAACGCAGCGCGCTATTAGCATCGGGCGGAATAGCACGAGCCGCATCTAGTAGCTGTTATTCTCTGTAATTACGCGCGGACGCCCGCACCGTTCTTTATGTCGACAGTCGCATTGGTCAAGATCTTTAAACTAACACAAAAGTACCCACGTTTCTGTTGATTTTTATGCTAACTGGTATGCTTCGTGTTGTTTGAATGTACTCGTATTTAATTTATAGTACCTCTCGGCATAATATCGTTATCGCATGTTGTTTATTTAATGTTTTATACTAAGTTCTCAACTAAGTGAAATATGTAATTTCTTATGAGAATAAAAATTCTATAAACCGATAGAGAGGTTACAGAAAAAAGCATCGGCCACCTATCTCAAAGACTGGTGAACTACGAGTACTCCGATTGGATTGTTTAAGAGGAAATTATAAAAAAAAATATTTACTGCTAAAAAACGTAAATCAGGTATTTAACTAAATTCAATCCATCGACAGGAACCCAGACAGTGGATAAAGTTACCGTTCTAATTTGGATACGCTCAGTACGTAGCTAACATCAAATTGTAGGTTCATTACAGATGATCGGGCCCGGGCATCCATCCAAAACTATTTTACCGAATGACAAAACAAAACTAAGTAATGCTTGTATCACCTATTTCGTTTTACCGGATCTAGGACATACCAGGTCATTCAGACTTCTTTGGTGCAGATTTCGTAAGTACGGAACACTGGCCGTTAATAGTTTCCTAAAAAAACACGAAGATGATAGAAAAAATTACACACTTTTTAAATATGCCAGAATGTCCAACTGGTTTGATTTTCTCGTTGGGGAATGGAAGTGATTAGGTGCATTAATTAGAGCGAAAACTTGACTTCAATGTAATTTTCTAAAATGGTCATAAGGCAGTCTAAGCACGAACGTACCTTGAAGCGGAAGCCGGTGTAGTCGCCGTTGGCGGGCGGCGACCACGCGATGGTGGCCTGCTTGTTGCGGCCCAGTGACACCGTGAGGTTGGTCGGCGGCTCCGGTGCTGCAACAACCAAACATATAACACCTCCAGCTCACCAAACACATTATCAGCACACTTTAAATTACACCATGGACTGATCGCAGCAGCAAATAAAAGCAGAATTATCTAGTCATCTAAAAACTTTCTTGAAAGCAAAACAGAGTGAGCCATCCAGGTGGCTCACTTTTTTACTCCAGATAGTAAATAAAGTAGTTTGTACTGCGTCTGTACATACTGCTATTGTTGATGTATTTTTTACAATTACTGAGGTAACATTTTTGTGCATGGGCAAGGAAAACAAGTCATGGACTTTGATAAATATTTTACCTGTGATTATGGTTTGATTCCATGTCAAGAGATCAGCAAATGTGGCGTTAGAATAGTAGAGCATGAAGTGGTACTTGGTGCCAGGGAGCCCCTGGAAGTTGATGGTGGAGGCGCGGGCGGGCACGGTGTAGTTGGGCGGGGGGCTGCCGTGCGGCGGGCGGTAGTCCAGCCGGTAGCTGCCGCCCTCCTCCGCGCCGCCCTCGCCGCTGCCGCTCAGACCGGAGCCGGGGATCTCTATCACTAGGTCGGCGCACGAGCCCCCACTCCACCCGCACTGTGTAAACATATATTTACTTGAGTAAATATTTAGGAGTCATAAACGTAAGGATGTAAATTGGATTTTAAATATTTAGGGTGAAAACACATATTTTTTTTAGGAAAATAATAAAATGGAGAAGGTCACATATGTAATGGAGAAGGCCCTGGTCCCACGGGTTTTCTATTATGTTACAGAAACAAACAATAGAAATGACAACATCTTTTATTTATTTTTGGATTCAAAGAATGTATGTAAGTACCTATATTATAATAAAAAAATGGGTTCAATTAGCTTGGTGAAAAGTGAGTGTTCCGAAAGCTGAGTGTTCCGTTTACCATGGTGGCAATAATCAACTTGCCTCTGACATAGTGAAAGTATAGAAGTAGGTTGTCTTCATACGTACGCCCCGACCGCGGTTTGTAAGTGAGCGCGCCTGGACTATGCCCGTTCCTACGCGCGTCGCACGCACACACTGATAAAAAATAAGGTGAAATGTGGGGAGTCAGTCGTGGCTGCGCCGTGCGTAGGTAATGCCGCGCAAATCAACGCAACGCTGCGCTGCCGCTTAAAACTTTTGTTTCGTGTGCGTGTACAACGTACCTACGTCGTATATTGAAGCTCAAAAATTGCTACCAAATAGTATGCGTAAATAGGTATTGTAGTGTTTATGGATGACTTAATAACAACTCATCAAATCCAGAATTGTCTTTCTTAACATTACCTACCGTATAAGAACGGTGAGTACCTAGCTTAACTAAGATTCATAATATTGTGTGCAATTGGATACAGATTTGTACTTCAGGTTGATTGTTCAAATATTGATGCTGTATATTTGACGATTGAATAAACTACATGCAACAGCCCTGTGTGTTTAGGCTATTATCTCTCGCTCGGGGCCCAAGTTGCCTTACTTCTCTCTCCTTTTAATAGTAAAATATATCAGAGGCATAGGCCTCTAACCAACCCATTTGGGATATAGTCGAATGAATGTATGTGGGTATGTTTCGGTGGACGAGATAAATAACGGGTTTGTGGAAGCTGTCCATGCGGTTGGATACAGGTTATTTAAACCTGGCCGTCGGAACAAACCGCAAAAACTATCCACCCGGACCCTCGACTTCATGGCTGAACGTCGATCTCTAATCTCTAGCTCTGCTGACCTCCTATGACGCTGAAAACTATCGGCAGCTCAATAGACAAAAATGGAAATCCTTGCGAAGCGCCATCCGAGTCTTTAATACGAATCTTATTAAAGAGACGATCGAATGGAACGAAGGATCTAAAGTGTTTGCGAGAGATATGTCTATTGGGAAAAGTCAATTGACGAAGCTGAAGACGGAGGATGGCAGTGTGGCGTCGACTGTAACAGCAGTACTGAAAGATTTTACGGACAGCTATACACTTCGACCGCGAAACCCGTTAGTAGCAAGGCCAAAGACCCAAGAGCCCAGATCATCCGACACTACACCGAAGACATCCCGGACATCAGCCGGTACGAGATTAGGATGGCTCTCAAACAGCTCAAGAACAACAAGACGCCGGGCGATGACGGTCTTACTGCTGAACTTCTGAAGGCAGGCGAAACGCCGGCACTCAGAGTAGGACTTCAGAAGCTATTTAATTCCGTGTTGTTCGAGGGCATAACGCCAGAAGCATGGAACAGAGGCGTAGTGGTGCTGTTCTTTAAGAAAGGCGGCAACACCTCTCTGACGAACTACAGACCCATTTCGCTTCTGAGCCATGTCTACAAGATGTTTTCGAGGGTCATCACGAACCGTCTATCGGTATATCGAGGTGCTGAAATGTTTATACAACAATGCCACCATGTCGGTCCAAGTACAGGAGCAGAGCACGAGGGCGATTCCACTGCAGAGGGGCGTGAGACAGGGAGATGTCATATCTCCTAAACTGTTCACAGCCGCACCGGAAGACGCTTTCAAACTCCTGGAATGGCAAGGACTCGGCATCAATATTAATGGAAGGTATATCACTCACATTTGATTTGCCGACGATATAGTGGTCATGGCAGAATCTCTGGAGGAGCTCGGCAATATGCTCGAGAACCTCAATCGTGTTTCCCAACAAGTGGGCCTTAAAATTAACATGGACGAAGAATCAAGAAAAGAATCAAGACGAAGGTCATGTCAAACGCTCATGTTACGCCGACTCCAATATCCGTAGGGAACTCGATGCTCGAAGTTGTCGATCACTATGTCTACCTAGGACAAGTGATCCAACTAGGCCTCATAAAAAAGCTCAAAGTCTAGTCAAGAGCGAGCTATGGAGGGGGCTTTGCTCGGTGTTTCGCTACGTGATCGAATCAGGAATGAGGAAATCCCTAGAAGGACGAAAGTGACCGACGTAGCTCAGCGGGTAAGTAAGCTGAAGTGGCAGTGGGCAGGGCACATAGCACATAGAACTGATGGCCGTTGGGGCAGGAAAGTTCTAGTCTGGAGACCGTTTCAGGGCAGACGCAGCATGGGACGCCCGCCTGCAAGGTGGACGGACGACCTAATAAAAGTGGCGGGATTCCGGTTGATGCAGACCGCCTGCAACCGGTCACTTTGGAAATCGATGGGGGAGGCCTATGGTCAGTAGTGGACGTCTTGTGGTTGCAAATGATGATGATGATGATGATGTGGGTAGTATTAAAATATACAATTAAAAAAATTATGGCCCCTTGAACCCGAGTGTGTAAAAAATATACCATTTAATAATCCACACAATATAACAACTATTATTAAGAAAACCATATTTATAAATGCAATGTTTAATATACCTGCCAAACAAATCTTTTGCAGAACCAATAGAAAGACTGAAGTAAAGTCACAATTCAGTGTCAGTTTGTAAGAAGCTTTTTGCTCATAGTCCAAAAAAATCTCAGTTTTTTATTTTACAAATGATTCTGGGATCCAGTATCTGTCTCATCAATGTGGCAGGCTTGGGGGTTGATGGATGACCCAGCGCATGAACCGGGCAGGTTGTGGGTTCAATCTTAAACTGTTTCTAGGTGGGACTCTATTTAGACTTACTGACAGTGATTTTATTTAGGAAAAACCTAATTATATGTTAAGGTAGAATATCTCTATATTTGTCAAATATTCATTATAATTATAAATAATTATTATTATTATCATTACTTTACTTTATTAATTATTTCTTTTTATATATTTAGTCTGGGTGTCAACAAGGGGGTGCACTATTACTTTATTTTTTTAAATATTTCTTTTTGCGTTTTTTAAGAAGCAGTTCCAACCTAACCTAACTAAATTTGTCTTTTTACGGCTGAGTAAATTTTTCAAAGTCCCTGCACCCCCTTCGCGACACCCTAACCTATTTTTTTTCTTCAGATATTTTTCCCAGGTATATTTACCTGTACCAATAACATATTATCCTTGGTAGTTATTGAGTGATTCACTCTGAAGCCCTCACCACCACAAGTGGGGTTTTATTATGCTAGGTGAAAAGTGTGCTTCTGACCTCCCCATTTCAGATATAATATCTTTAATTGTGATACTGGGTTTTCTGGGAGAGATTGCATTTAGCAATTATACCCCTTAAAACATGTGACTATTCTGGTCTAAAGAATCTATAAATAACTTGATGTTAAATTTAACAATCATTTACTGTGTGGAATAAAATTTGTAAATTATATTTGACAATATTAATAATCTGGATGAAAAAATTGTTTTTGTTGTAATGATAACCATTTTTTAATTGATTTATTGGTCAACTGCCGTCAACCCATGAGGTAAATAGACCTTTTCCATAGTTGGCAATCAAGAATAGATTGCACATTTAATTAGGACACACCAGAATTAATGCTGATTGAGACTAGACAAAGTCAATTTATACTCGAAATAAGACAGCTAAATGTAAACCTATTAGCTGTAAGTGACGAGCAATTTTTTTTTTGTGAATAATGTAACTACAATTTCCACAATAAACAACAGAAAAGTGATGAAAATATTAAAGTTTATAATGGTTTAGTAAGAAAACATGTTAATTTTTGACCTAAGAATATTTTGTAACTAATAGAAAAGTTTAATGGGTATGGGTATCATTGTGCTATTTATATGTGATGGTGATGTGATCGCTATTCTAAAGTGAGCGCTTACAACAAAAACGACCAGTGCCAGTGCCAGGGCCGCGGCTGCGCGCGCGCAGCCAGCCTTCGCTTGCACAATCGTCCCCTTCCACATCATTGAAGGCGACTCTCGGATTTCACACGACACTTTCTCCTCTAAATTTTCTACATTCTGATATGTTTTGAGCATTATTAACTCGTTAGAAAAAACCTTCACATCATCTCGAAACTAAAACTTATTCAAACACAAACACAGGAATAAAATAAACATCGCGACTGCGTCTCTTGCTTCGCAATTTTTCAGTACCATTTGGCATTTGGTTGGGCTTTGGCACTTCTCGAAATTTGACAACATCAAACTTGGCAGTTATGTTTTATTTCATGGAAAATAATTAAAATATCCTCTATATACTCCGATTGCGGGACCGTTAGATATCTGTGATGTTGTATAAATTTACTGTATAGCAAGATTAACATTGAACAGCAGCAATGGAACACGTTACAATATAAAAAAAACTGTCAGATTTTTTTTCGGTCCGAATTGCCTAACATCTTTTCAGCGCCTGTGAGTGATAATGAGGGTTTTCTGATATTGCCTGCGTGAGATGACAGCACTGTAGCGTCAGGCAGGTTCAATCAACTGTCCAATACATACACTAATTTGTATTTTTTGTAGTTTTCTTGAAGGCCAGAGTGTTGTGCAGTGCCTATGTGTCCAAATGAAACAGGAGGGCATAAGTTGCCTACAGGAGATAAATATCAATTAAAACAGTGTGTGGCGCCTATTTCATGATAGGCAACACTGACTAAATTACTCTTTCTTCGTTTCTTGTCAGGGCATTGTCAACCGACGGTTTCTCATCACTTCGAAATGCACTAATTTATCTTGGATTGATTATCTTATAATAATTACTTGTTTGATATACGTTCTATGTAATACGTAATAAACAGTATTCCAAACGTTATATGTTATTTGATTGGACCAAAGATCCCAAAAGTGGCTTGTAGCCATTCGCTCGCAGTGATAAAGTTACTAAAAAGTAGCCTCGTTGATTAATGTATATTAGGCCTGATTTTTCAATTCTTTGTTTAGTCCCTAGTTTCGAGTAGCTATCTGAACTGAAGTATAAAATTAACTGGCTGTTTATCAAGCAAATATATTTTAAATATTTGAGTCGTCCAAAGAATAGCTACTTATCTGATGTCTTATATCGCTAACTTCATACTGATTTTGCACAAGCGAGATGCACTCATACAATCATTGCAATGTTAGAATGAAACAGGACAAAAATTGATACTTCACAAATTGACATTGACGCATAAGAAAATTATACTAAACATTTTTTGTCCTATAAGGTGTGTTTTCCAAAAGTCCTTTTCAACCCATGTACTAAAAAAATTTATTAGGACTCTATTTTACAATCTTTTCTATTAGGCTCAGCGTTTGTATAGTTAAGTATCTGCCCTTGCTCCAAAATCGTTGCGTCGTCGATTTGGTAAAAAATATCCGTTAGCATGTGTAAAAAAAAATAATAAAAAAAAATGAAATAAATAAATAAAATAAATAAATAAACAAAATAAAAATAAATATAAATAACAATAAACGAAATACACACACATGATCTGAAAATGTCAAAGAAAACGCATATATAAAATCTTATCCATCCGCTCCAGAAGCAGATATCTTTATTCCTCAGTTATCGGCTTTATTCAACAGATAACATCTATCTGACTGTTGAAAAATTAAGTAAAAAAAAAAAGTAAAAAATCATTTATTCACATAAGCTTTTACAAAGAAGCACTTATGAAATGTCAAAATTCACAAAAAATATATATAAACGATAATAGACGTAAATAAAATAGTACATATTCTAAATAAACATAATGCGAATCTACCACCGGTTCGGAAGTTGTTTCTTATCGAGAAGACCCCGGCAAGAAACTCGATAGTTACTCTTTTGAACTTTGTTTTGTTTTACAACAAATAAATTCAGAGTACAGTCAAAAGAACAATAAAAATACATTATTTGAGCAGAGCAGATTATTCTTACTATGACCACAAATTCTTGTCGTTCAAGTAATCCTCCACGTTATAATAACCTTGTTTTCTCAAATTTGTTTTATTTTAGACTTGAACTTGTGAAGAGGTAGATCAACAAGACTTTGAGGTATTTTGTTAAAGTATTTTACAGATTGATCCACAAAAGAATTTCCTACCTTATGTAGCCTAAGACTTCGAGTAATAAGTTTGTTTTTATTTCTAGTATTGTGTGTATGAGTATCACAGTTTTTTTTGAACATATGCAAGTTTTTGCGCACATACATTATGTTATTGAAAATGTACTGAGCGTGCACGGTTAAAATATCAATCTTCTTAAATACTTCTCTGAGCGAGTCGCGTGGTCTAAGGTTGTATATAATTAAAAATATTGTTAACCCTTTCCCTACGGGTGTCAACTATTGTTGATTTCACAGTGGCCTTCCTAAGTACGGGTGTCAGCTATAGTTGATTTTGCATAGGCTCTAGAAAAACATTTATTTTGAAATCGGTGTCTATAGCATAACGGTTTTAACGGCATAGATTCAAAGCTAACAAGCTGGTATTTCCGATGCCAGAGATGATAAAAATCATGCTAGTTTCCTTTGCTTAAAAAAAACCCGAAATTGTCTATAAATTGAGTGTCGACTACTGTTGACTCCCGTACTACAGTGCGGTCTTCGGTTAATTTCAAAATGGCGGATTGTAGTGAAGGTATGAACTATTTAGTATTTTTTTTTCTCTGTAAAATAAACAATTACATGAATGCAATTTCAATACAATACTAGTCAATCAATACATATTAAAAAAATCAATAATGTAGCCTTTGTAGTTTTAAAAATATCGGCAAGTGAAGTGGAGCTATATTTCCGCGAGTGCAAAAAAAGTGCCCGTATTGGAGGGTGACATTGGTTTCCAATAGCCCGTTGGTAAAGGGTTAACCTTCGAATAAACTTTATTCTACAGATACATTTCATTAACTGAGGATCGAAAAATCGGCCTTAAATGGTTTAATAAAAAAAAAATATTATCGTGTTTTGTGTTTTGTGAGTTGTAGTTGATTATTGTATATTAATAAAGCACGGTTTATTATGCTTATAAAACAACAGGACGAAATAACCACAAGACATCAGACAGCGACGTCCTGATGCCCAAAAATAAAAGGACCTCACTCAGCATTCAGCCTGGGCTTTGAGGGACCAGGCGCTGATTTTCAATGGGCCCCAAATAAGGGCGTGGTGAGCGACTATAACTGCTCCGGTACCATTATGGATAAATTGGAGTGGGTAATGCCACGGGCTACTCGCCTATGAGTACCATAATGTGTAATGCATTGTGCATTGTGCTTTGTGGCGGCAGGACCTACCGCAGATGGTCCCTGGTACACTTCACGGTGTGCTAGGAATAGTGTGCCTTTTTGCATAGCCGGGAGGTTGGTCGGGGAGGCCACTTAAATAAATCTCAGTAGTTTGGGAAAGGGTCATTGGCCCTAAATAAGTAGACTCACGGACACTTGCGGTGGACACTTATGTGCCTTATAAATAAGTATAATAAATATTTAATATAGGTAAGAGGATTGTGAGTAATTAAATGTATTGTGTAGTCACAGAAACCCTAATACCTAAATCTTTCAACGGCCGGGACAATCGAAAGTAAATCTTATATCTAAGGCGCTACGAGCGCTGGCCGCTCGCTTTCACAAAATCCTGCTTGGCGACCGTGACAGTTGTGCAATTAACTTGTGCATGCAAATACTAGAATATGAAACGCTTCCGTGTGCCACATAGGTACCTATAAATACTGTAAACAAATACGCTTTCTCGTGGTTTGTTTGTTTATCACTACATAGTATAAAACAAAGTCGCTTTCAGTCTCTCTGTCCCTATGTATGCTTAGATCTTCTAAACTACGCAACTAATTTTGATGCAGGTTTTTTTAATAGATTAAGTGATTCAAGAAGAAGGTTTATATGTATATAACATACGTAATATAGTAGAGAAAGACTGATAATTTTAGAGGTTTCCAATGTGATGTCGTAAATAAACACATTTTTTTGCGCTTACATTGCAAACGCTGGCTGAACCCTACAAGATAGATCAAAAAATGCGGCATTACACCCTAAAAAGGTCTACAAAAAAGTCCGCGATGGTATATATCTGTCTCTTACGGATAACCCACAATAACAATTTTTTTATCCTTTACTTTCTACGAGAAATGTGGCTTATTTACGAAGCGATTTTAAGCAATACAGCATAAATTAAGTACCTTAAATACATTGTGCATTTAATATAGACCAATATGATCTTTTGTAGCATGTAATTCAAGTGAATGTTTTCGAAGATATTACAGTTTTAAAATGCAGGGACATGCAGTTGCGGCCTAGTTGTTACCTAATATGTATACCTAACTTACAACGATAACTGCATTGAATTTGTCTTCTTCCCTCTTCAAAATAGTTAAATCATTATTACATTATTATTAATTGTCTCTAAAATACATATTTACTACCTACATATTTACTTACCCTCAGGATTCTTGGAAAGTTTGTGAAAGGTTAAATCCTTATTTTTAAGTTGTGTGGTAATGCAACCGAATGCAGTACAATAACGCTTTTGTTTCACTATCCTGTGAACTTTCAACTTGCGAAAATAAACAACCGCGTCGGTCGTGTCCTGCGAACTGCGGGCGTGACGTGACGCTCAACTAAATGGTCCACACGGGTGGACCGAGCGTGTAGGTGAATAAGTAAACCAAATTACGTAGTGACACAGGCCTCTTCTCCTTTCTTCTTTTCAGCCTATAGCAGTCCACTGCTGGACATAAGCCGCCCCCAGGGCACGCCACAAACCCCGATCTCTCGTTTTTGCCATCCAGTCCCAACCAGCCACTTTCTTTAGGTCGTCGGTCCAACGTACCAGTGGACGTCTAACACTACGCTTGCCGAGTCGTGGTCTCCACTCGAGAACCCATCTACTCCACCGGCCATCGGTTCCGCGACAGATGTGATCAGCCCACTGCCACTTCAGTTTGCTACACTTCTAGTCACTCTGGTTCTTAGCCGGATTATCTCGACTTTCCTGCCTATCCAAGCTGAACTCTTCTGGTGATTTCACCCTGAAAGTTGTCTCTACCCAGCGGAGGCCGTGAACCACATCAATGTAGTTGAATCTCGAAAGCACCAAAGAATCAAATAGCCTAATGCGGTTTCCTGCATTTATGTAGTTTCTAATTTGATACAGTACTTTAAGCCGGTAAAAGCAACCTCCAATAATATTATCTACATGCTTTTCAAACCTCAGTTCCTCATCCATTACTAGTCCCAAATTCCTAGCCTCATTTACTAGTTCTATAACTTGACCCTTAAGTACCAAATTTACCCCTTTGTTTATAATTTTCTTTATTTGGTCCTTAGAACCAAATAAGGAACAGGACATTTGGACTAATCACTGCTAAGCAATAAGGAATTCACATCCGCACAATCACATATACGTTCGAGATCCTCGTTCATAAGTTTTTCAGCTGTCTGTTTACCGTTCGGCCTAGTTGATATGTAAATCTGAACATCGTCAGCGTAAAGATGGCAGGTAACTATTTAAAGTTCTGTATACTTTATACTACGTCAGCACTGTAAATAATAAAAAGCAGAGGGGCCCAAAATTGTTTCGTGGCCCTAGATTGTGACAACAGTTTTCCACTTTCTGAATCTTTTAATTCAACACGCTGCGTACGGTGCTCGAAATAACTGTTGAACCATGTGACAGTTTTAGCACTGAAGCCGTAATGATGCAGTTTTGAAAAAAGCAGGGGAATATTTAAACAATCAAATGCTCGTGAGCAGTCAAGTAGGGTCAAGAGTGTACCCTTACCCTGATCCTGGGCATACAGGATGCCATCCACCTCTTGGAGAAGGGAAGTAGAAGTGCTGTGGTATTTTCTAAACCCTGATTGATTTTCAAGTAGTATATTATTTTTCTCTAAATATGCCCTAACCTGACTAGCCACTACCTTTTCCAGTTTAGACAAACACGGCAAGATGCTAACCAGTCGACGGAGGTTTTTCTTCGGAACGGGCTTTACAAGGGCTTCTTGCCAGTCTTTAGGGTATGTGCTCGAGACAATCGACCTAATAAGAATGTTTGTAATAGTTCTTAGCAAGTTTGGCAGGGTTCTCATTATCATGTTATGGGAGATTCCATTATGCCCAATAGCTTTCGACTTTAAAGAGCCTAGAATCTTGAGCATTTTCGGTACGAATCTATGGGATATGTCTGACAGCTGTTTGAACCTTACGCAACAGCAGCGCTGACTGGTGTAAAGAAAAGTATCGAAAACCCTCATTCGCATATCTAGGCTGCGTTCCGATTTACGCAGAAAGGTCTTTTAGCACTTATGCCTGGTCAAAATTAAAAAGCGCGCTAAAAGCGCTTACTTTGCTATCGGCGTTGAAATCAAATCGGACCTCAAAAATAACCGTCACATAACCTCAAAATTAAAGGACCAATTTATCTTAAGAGTTCTGCAAGATATTGTCACTTTTATGAATGAAAAGTTATCTTATTATCCACGTCGAAGAAGATTTTGTCACTTTTAAGTTTATTCGAAGTATTACTAAGACAAAACTAAAAAATAATTTTACGTAATTTTCATGTTTGACGTTTCTTCTATGAATTTGACATAACGCTTACAGTGCTAACCATAACGCTAAAAAGCAGATGCACCGTTTTAGGGTTGAGAGCCTTCTGCGCTCACCCTACAGACCGGTGAAGCTGCTAAGGCCGTCGAGGCCAAGCAGCGGCGTCCTTACAAAAAAAAAAAAGATGCACTATTAACAGGTGCTGTGCAAGATGGCGGAGTTGGTGACGTCATTTATGACATCCACCATCTGTCAAAATCACGCTCAAAGTACTTTCGGCGCAAATCGGGACGCTTTTAATCCATATCATAAATGTTTTCTTTTAGAATGCCCGCATCTGATTTTGTCGCTTCATAGAACCTTCAGCAATCAGCGCTAGTCGGACCGCACCCTGGACCGCAGCCTCTGTCTACGCTTTTGTCTCAAATCGGACCGCAGTCTTGTCATTTTGACAGCTTGATCGCGTCCGCTGTTTTTTGTAATGTATGTATGCAAAAGCCGCAAGGTTTTTTCGCTGAGCATTGTTTAAATTTATTAATTTTACCGATTCGTAATGGATAGTTTGATAGTGTATGGTTAATCACCTAAAAGTAAGAAAATAAGTTACAATTTCTGATCTATCGTAAGAATATAACCCAATCATAAACATGATTGTCAACGATGCCGCAAACTGGAATCCGGAAGATACGATTAGAGTGCTAATAGCCTCGGATATTCACTTGGGTCACTTGGAAAATGATCCCGTGCGAGGTGAGGACAGTTTCATCGCGTTCGAAGAGGTGCTGTCGCACGCTGTCCAGTACGACGTCGACTTGGTGCTACTGGGCGGCGACCTGTTCGACCACGCCAAGCCCACTCCTAGCTGCATGTTCAAGTGTACGCAGATCATCCGCAAATACTGCTTGGGAGACAAACCTATCAATGTGGAACTGCTTTCTGATCAAATAGAGAACTTCTCCCGCGCTGTGAATTATGAAGATCCAAATTTGAATGTGTCATACCCCATTCTCTCTATTCACGGTAATCATGACGATCCAGTGGGGCACGGAAGCATCAGTTCCCTTGATATTTTATCTATAACAGGGTTAGTCAATTACTTTGGGAAATGGACAGATTACACCCATGTTCGTATTTCACCAGTGTTGATGCAGAAGGGCTTGACAAAACTTGCACTCTACGGCCTCAGCCATCTCAAAGACCAACGCTTGTCACGGCTCTTTACTGAAAAGAAAGTTGAAATGGAACGCCCAGATGAGTCAAATGACTGGTTCAACATACTGGCATTGCATCAAAATAGGGCAGACAGAGGACCCAATAACTACATAAAGGAAGATGTTCTGCCACCATTCTTAGATCTAGTAGTGTGGGGTCATGAACATGACAGTTTAGTCCACGAGATGAAAGGTGGAAAAGGAGAAGGATTCTCAGTCATTCAACCAGGAAGCACCGTAGCTACCTCACTGGCAGCAGGAGAGGCCTTGCCTAAGCATTGTGCTCTTTTACAATTACATAAAACTGACTACATAGTAACTCCCATTCCTTTGAAAACTGTAAGGCCATTCATCTTTAAAACACTTGTACTGTCTGAGGAAAATTTAGGGGATGAGGATGTAAATGAAAATGAGAAAGTACAAGAATTTCTGAAAGTTAAAGTGAATGAAGCAGTGGAGGAGGCTGAGCGTAAACGTAGCGGAGATCCAAAGCAGCCAGCACTGCCCCTGATCAGACTGAGTGTTTTCTATGAGCGTGATGGGCAGGACTTCAACAGGGTGCGATTTGGTCAAAATTTTAATGGGGTAGTGGCTAATCCAAACGACGTGCTGATCATGAAGAGAGAAAAGAAGATTAGAGAGCGTAAGGAATCGTCTGCGGAGATAGACGGGGCTGATATCGCGGACGTGGCAGCCGACGCCGTGGACGTGGAGGCGCTGCTGCACGCGTACTTCGCCGCGCAGCCGCCCGAGCGCCGTCTCGGCGTGCTGTCCGTGCGCGCGCTCACCGACGCCGTGCGCGACTTCACGCTCAAGAACGACGAGGAGGTGTTCCGGCGTGTGTTCGACGCGCACCGCCGCCGCTGCGTCGCCGCGCTCATGGACTCGACGGCGGAAACGGCCGCCGAGGCGGACGAGCGGCTGCGCCTCTGCAAGGAGGAGCTCGACGTGGCCAACGGCGACAAGCTCACCGAGCTGCTCGACGCGGCTCAGCGCCTGCTGCCGCCGACGCCGACGCGCCAGCCGATGGTCGTGCTCAAGCGCGGCGTGGTCGTGCTGTCGAGCGACGACGACGCCGACCCGGATGCGGACATGCCGCTGTCGGCGTCGACGGGGCGCGGGCGAGGGCGCGGCCGCGCGCGGGGCTCTCGGGCGCGTGGCGCGGGCTCGCGGGGCGGGCGCGGGCGCGTGAAGGCGGAGCCCGAGCCGGAGTCGGTGGCGGAGCGGCGCACCCCGCGGCGCTCGGCGGCGCAGAAGTCTGCCAACTGGCTGCAGAGCCTCGCGCAGACGCGCCGCCGACGCACCTCCTCGGAGATCGACTCTGACTGATCGCCCCGCGTCCTTTGCGATTCATAAGCATACTATTCTTATTCTTTTTAACAATTTTGGTACGGATACTTCTGATTTCAAAGTATACTTAGTGAATGTCTCCTTTAAATATGTAATATCTTCAAGAGTGACTGTTTATAAATAAATGATAGTCTAATAGGTGTGTTTACTATTATCATAACCTTAATCAATTTTATTTATTCAGATGACAAGATGCATGGTTTAGTAATACAAAACAATGGACTTAAAAGCGAATGTTAGAACTTAATAGTTATTAATTATTTTACAAAAACAAACAAAAGAACAATAAAACCGGCTTTCACATTATTTGGAAACCAAATTCATAGTTGTTCTTGATAGCAGCACATCATAGGGTTATCCCTTTGTTTGGTGCCTGAGCTTAGTGGAATGTTAAATGATAAAGACTGTTTAGGAAGACTAAAAATATATTAAATGTTCACAAGAGTTCTTAACTGTTAAGTTACTGTTAAGATGATAATGAATGTTGATGAGTGCATCTGATTTCATGGACGGTTAAGAATACACTGATTTACGTAAATGATATAATTGCACTGTCCGGCGGCCAATGACCTAGTTTTGGTAATGCGGCGACGCTGGTGACGATGCAGTTTGCTAAACCTAAGTGTTCGGTATTATACCGAACATATTCCCGGGCAGGAGAAATTCATAACAAAGTGAAACAGTCGATGAAGGTTAGTTATGAGCATGAGACCAGATAGTAAAACATTCTTAATAATTATATCTAATGTTGGTGTTAAACAATGATGAGTTTTTTTTTATACCAGTGCTTACAAAATATAAAAAAGTCAAAAATAGTTTGGTTAATCTTCACTAAACACTAACTTTTTTGGCACAAACGCGGACTTTAAAACCTTTAGTTCAGTTTCACTGTTATATTTACGCACTCGCGCACCTTTCTCACTCTCACTGATATCACTAACTTGAAGCATGCTGACGGAGCGGGAAGCGCTGGCGAGTGGCGGCAGGCCGTGCAGGGGTCCCAGGCTCCGAGGCCGCCGCCGGCGCCTCATGGGTACCCGATGATGATGACGTCACAGCTGCTGCGTCAAATCTGATACGCCGACCTTTTCAGCCATAGAGCAACACGGCAACACGGGCCTCCGGCGGGCAGTTACCAGTTTGGACAGTTGCAATTGGCATAAGTCATTGACGTATATGAGGAACAAGGTGGGCCCAATGACACTTCCTTGGGGAACACCGTATGTGATAGGTTCATCCTGACTTATGTGGTTCCCTATTAAGGTGCGCTGGCTACGACCACTAAGGTAACATTTGAAGATATCCAGTACAACACCTCGGACACCGATGTTTTGGAGCTTGGTAATAAGGATAGGGACAGACACCGTGTCGAAAGCTTTAGTGAGGTCGATAAAAATACCTAGTGAAGTCTGTTTACAGTCAGTGTTATTGATTATAGTACCTGTTACTTCCAGAACTGCGTCCTCAGTTGATTTGTTCGCTCTGAACCCAAATTGGTTTGGAGCGAGCGCACTTTTAGTGTTTAGATAGTCAACTAATCTTCTATTTATATTTTTTTCTAAAATTTTGGACAGTGTAGTAAGCACTGATATTGGTCGGTAATTGTTTGCACTTTGTTTGTCCCCACTCTTATAGATTGGGTGGACTAAGGCTCTTTTGAAGACAGTCGGAAAGATGCCAGTCGAGAGACACAGATTGAAGACCTTTTTTAGAACTGGAATCAGAACATATCTCGCATCAATAATGAAAGAGGTTGGGATTCCATCACAGCCCGTAGCACAATCCCGCTTCAGTCCCAAAATAATTTCTTCAATTTCTATTTTATCTGTGTTGAGCAATACCATGGACTCCATCACAGAAGCATCTTGTTCTTTAACAAGAACTTGGGTCGATGTATCGGGAGGATTCGATGCCAGCTCGGATGCTAAATTCATCCCTACGCTAGCGAAGAAATTATTAACACAGAGTTTACCGAGGCTTGTGGATCAGAGCACGTGGAAAGTAGTTCGTGGGATGAGGTTGAGGTCCGCTGTTGCAGGTTTGAAAGCTTTTTAATGAGGTCCCACATTTGTTTGGGATTCTTTTTTCGCTTCTGAAATTCTGAGCGTTCGTAATCAATTTTCACGTTCTTAAGAAGTTTATTACAAAAGGTTTTATACCTTTTATATGAGGCCTTTATGACGTCATTATTTGGTTGCTGTTTTGTTTTCCGATAAAGTTTGTCCCTATGCCGAATGCAGCGTAACAGGCCAGGTGTGATCCAGGGCTTTACAATGCGTATTTATTACTAAAGACAATTTTTGTACAAGCGAATGAGCTGCTTTTTCGGCATCATTGTTATAAATTATATCGGAAAAATCCATATTTTCTAGTCCCATTAAGCAAGCCTGTATATAATACGCTTTGATGTCCGAATACTCGCAGTTTCTTTGATGCTAGATGAAGAACAGCAAAAAATAATAGGATTGTGGTCGGTGAACAAAGAGTCCAACACCATGGTGATAGCTTGTTTGTTAGTTTTAAGAATTAGATGATCAAGACAATTACCTTTACACGTCGCAATGAGATGAGCTGGTAACAAGGAATGCGACGCCAGTAAATTCAAGTATGAATTAGAGTTTTGGTCGATATTGTTTGGCGAGATATTTATGTTCAAGTCACCGTTATTAGCTATAGTTTTGAAGGACCGCAGTGTGAGTAGTAACGAATCTAACGAATTCGTGAAATTTTCAATATTTCTAAATGATGGTGAGCGATAGATGGCTATGATCACGACGCCATTTGTAAGCTCTATGGTCAAGCAGTTTGCATCGCTTATATTTGGTTCAACAACCCTGGCTGTTAGATTTTCCCTTACGTAAACCACAATACCATCATTTTGATTATTGTATTCTGTGTTATATGATGTAAAGCCAGAAAGATTAGGAAGACAAGGGCACTTGCTCTACCAACATTCCGACAGTACAATAATGTCAAGACCAAATTTGATACGTTCTAAAAGAATAAGCAGATTTTCAAAATTTAAGGAGTTAGTTATCTATGCTTCTAATATTAACGTGAAATACCTTAAGATACTGATCTGGGTTAGGTAGAAAACAGGACGCTTTTTCTGCGGAGCATTCGAATGACTTACTCACTAAAACCATATCAATCTCGGAAGAAACGTAAATGATCAGCCATAAAGTTTGTGAGAAAAATTGCCGCTTATATTCGAACAATTGTATAAACTGATTAAAATAATAAAAAGGAGAAATCTAAAAATTGAGTTATAATATATGATTATGTAGACACTCCTCTTTATTTGTAGTAGTATTATATATGTAGATATGATGTTTGTGAGATTTGTAGGTATTATGCGTAGCTGAATGTGTATTCTAGTGTGGAGAGATATTGATGTACGAGTATGTGTGTGTTTTCCATTTGTTTTAATCCTAATGTAACAATGAATAGATTTAACAATACTTACAGGAAGCCATAACGGTTCGGCAAATAACAGTTGAAGAAAACAGAGATATAGCATGCAAGTTAAACTTATGAGTATCAGTCATTTTACTTTAAGCAGTTTCTCCAGATCCAGATCTGTTTCATCCTTTAATATGTAATAGGGAGATCCATCTCTTTCCCTTATAAAGATTCGGCCATTTGTGGTCCAGCAGTACTTATATTCATTGCTATTGGCAAATACCCGCGCAAGGTAGTATAAGCGCTTCATCTTTGCAGTAAGATTCTCGGCAATGAAAATACGTTTGGGTGGTCCACTTATTTTCATATTTTCCGTGGTTAGTTTTCCGGGTCCCTTATTGTAATTTTTGAACGCTTTGAGTATTGTATCCTTGGTTATAACACTTACTAACTCCAGTATAATAGTTTTGTTTTCTGGGTTTCTAGTGTTAATACGGAAAACGTCCTTGACTTCACTCTGTTGTATATTCACATTTAATATTTTACCGATTGCCGTGAGAGTCTCAATGAGAGCTGATTTTCTCTCCGATTTATTTATTGGGATGTTTTTTATTTCTAGATATGTAGAACGCGAGCTCCTCTCAAAGTTTTCTAGTTTTTGTTCTAGTGATTGAATGTATTTCTCTTGTTGCACAGTCTCTTTTTTCAGCTCTTTGACTTGTTCCGCTAAGGTTTCATATTTTCCAGATAAAAAATCTATAGATAATCTCCGTGTTCTGGGTTTTTATTTCCTCCACGGCCGTACATGTTTTTTCCACTTTTGCGTTCTGTTCATTTTTAAAATCAGCAAACATTGCTTTCATTTCTGACATAAAATTAACAAGTTGAATTTCTGTCGTACTTGTTCTCTTGCTTTTAGGTTGCCGCTGTGAGATATTCGATCTCGAGCTTACCGAGTCGTCAGATAAGAGCTGTGGGTCATATTCCGATTCCAATGCGCTATGTTGGATATTAAGTAGCGACGTCATTTGCTCCTTGCGCGACTCCACGCACGGGTGCGCTGGCTCGTCGCGGGCTAGGCTGTCCATTGGGGAGCCAGATGAGGCGGGGGGGGGGGGGGGGGAGTGACGTAGTGGCATGTTGTTCACACAAAAGTACCAGGAGATACGAACTTGAAAGAGTTATATTGCTCACTGCTTCGGGAGTTCACCAAAAACTGGTCGGTCGCGATTTCGTACAGATCTGCTTTCCGTCTACAATAACTTGATCCGTGATTGTGGCACGCAGATGTTAGTCTCCAACACAGTTATGCGCTCCTATTATTTTTACGAGAATTTTAAGTAATTTTTGGATTTTAATTTGAAATTTAATCAATATGGATTTACTTTAAACACGTCCGGAGTGGTGTCAAATTTCATGCGCGGCGCAAGCGCAAAACGGTGATCCCACCCGCCGCGCCAAGCACGTGAGTGGTTACGACAGTCAGAATTAATTGTGCTTGGACATTAGCTGAAGTTTTAATAATAAAAAAATAGCCAATAGGGCATTTAGATTTTTGTTTGAAATACAAGATTTGAAACTCAAGCACTTCAGTAGCCAGAGCTTCTGAATCACTTGTTACCATTAGGGCATGTAATATCGGAGGATTACTAATTCCGATACTGATTTGCGATATTAGACCGCAATATGGATATGACCGCTATGTGGATTATGAAATCCTACTGATTAAGCTGAGATATTACGGTGTTTCAGATATTTCGTCTAAACTTATACAATCTTTTCTCACAGACAGAACACAAAAAGTGAGTATAAACGGAACCACCTCTTCCGGTGCCACCAGTAGCATGGGAGTGCCCCAGGGATCGATATTGGGCCCACTGCTTTTTCTTATTTATATAAATGACCTTCCTTACTTTGTCAAAGACATTTGTGAAATAGTATTATTTGCTGATGATACCTCGTTGATTTTTAAAACCAACAGAGGTAAGCAAGCATCTGACGATGTAAATAATACTCTTTCAAAAGTACTATGTTGGTTCACAAGTAACAATTTATTACTTAATGCAAAGAAAACGAAGTGTATTAAATTCACTATGCCTAATGTTAAACAGGTTGATACCATTATCAACATGAATGATGAGACATTAGAAATTACGAACTCTACAGTATTTTTAGGAATTACTTTAGATTCTAAGTTGCAGTGGGGTCCACATATAACGGCTCTGGCAGGGAGACTTAGTTCGGCCGCTTGTGCTGTCAGAAAAATAGACTCCCGACTGATATTGAAACAGCAAGAAAAAAAAACTCATTCCAAAAAAGAGCTATTCGGTCGACCTTAGGCCACGCGACTCGCTCAGAGAAGTATTTAAGAAGATTGATATTTTAACTGTGCACGTTCAGTATATTTTAGATAACATAATGTATGTGCGCAAAAACTTGCATATGTTAAAAAAAAACAGTGATACTCATACACACAATACTAGAAAAAAAAAACTTATTACTCCAAGTCTTAGGCTACATAAGGTAGGAAATTCTTTTGTGGGTCAATCTGTAAAATACTTTAACAAAATACCTCAAAGTCTTGTTGATCTACCTCTTCACAAGTTCAAGTCTACAATTAAAACAAAGTTAATAAAACAAGGTTATTATAACGTGGAGGATTACTTGAACGACAAGAATTTGTGGGCATAGTAGGAATAATCTGCTCTGCTCAAATAATGTATTTTTATTTTTCTTTTGACTGTACTCTGAATTTATTTGTTGTAAAACAAAACAAAGTTCAAAAGAGTAAGTAACTATCGAGTTTCTTGCCGGAGTCTTCTCGATAAGAAGCAACTTCCGAACCGGTGGTAGATCCGCATTATGTTTATTTAGAATATGTATTCTAAGTCTCTTGCTATGCCCGACTTTCCCAAGTAGCGATATTTGTTCTGTTTTTTCCGATATACTACTTTCTGCCATTTTTCTGTGTTATTGCTTGACGAGCGCTCTGATTCACACAGTTTTAGCGCGCATCTATCGCCTGCCTTATCAGTAGCGGTCAGCTGTTCCCTTAACTGTGTGCCAGTCGTACTCGATGTGTCTGACGTCACTACCGAACCGGTTGGCTCGCTCGACTCCTGACTCACGATTAGCCGTACTTCTCACTCGCCGCTGCCGGCGCCTGCGCTTGCCTGGGCCGGTTCCACTGACGACCGTTGGTTGTCGTCTTGATTGTGTTCTGCTTGTATTATTTTATTTACGTCTATTAACGTTTATATATTTTTTTTGAAAATTTTGACATTTCATAAGTGCTTCTTTGTAAAAGCTTAAGTGAATAAATGATTTTTTACTTTTACTTTTACTTTAACTATATCGGAATTCCGATATTAATAGCGGAATTGTACATGTTTGTTATAAATTGCACATTTTTCGTTATAAGGTTGGATTGGGCAAAAAAAAAAAACAATACATTATTTAATTTGGCACAAATTTTTACGTACCTCAAGTGTTTTATAGTTTTTATTTAGGTTTAAAATCACAGTTGTCGCATTATCCTATCATTATCATCATCCGTCCGTTTATCCCGGTTGTGAACCAACACTGGTGTATAGGGTCCCAAGGCCCGCCTTTCTTATGTTCTTGGCCCATTTCACACGATCTCGTCATATCACGATATCGTCTTCATCCTCAGAGAAGAGTCGGTTGGCACGAATGACACTCTTATCTACCTTGAGCCAGCGCTTCTTGAGTCGACCTCTTCTACCGGTACTGGCGGAGGTTGCATGGTCAGATATTTGTTGCCTACGTAGTTTGCCGATCTCCGTGAGACATGACCATACCAACGAAGGAGGCACTCCTGCAGCTTGTCTGCGATGTCACGAACACGATGGCTGCCGCGGATGTGAGTGTTCCGCACGCGATCTTTGCGTGACACTCCACTCATCCACTGCAGCATCTTCATTTCCGTGACGCGCAGCTCCTGCTTTGCCCCTTCAGCTTGATCGGCATTTTGCGGTCACAAATGACACCATTCACCTCACGTTATTTGGCCCAAGTCACGGAAATTCGGGCTCTGAAGTCGCTGTCGATGTCCCCGGACGCGCTTAACACAGATCCCACAATGTCTACCATGAGTTGCTATCCCGTTTTACGGCGATCGTTGATCGTTGATGAAATGTTGGGTTCTCTACGCTAAACAGTAACCTCTTATCAGCAACCACTACTCAACAGTTCAATAAAAGCCTCCCTATCTTCAATGATGCCGATGGGTCGTGCTTCTTTGCTCATGCAATCAAAACAAAAACCTACCACCGAACTTTATGTCGGAAATTAATAAAAATCTTACTTTTTTGTGACTGACAGTTTTGTGACCTGACAAGCCCTTCTTTTAAAACCATAAGGTTTCTCAACATTTTATAGATTCCAATGTTCCAATGTCGTCGCGCGCGCGCTACGGTGCGAGTTAGGCGTGTTAGCGTACTTTCGTTGCGTAAGCAAGCGCATACAAATTAATAATGACGAACGTTGTGAAGTGCAATGTATGTGACATCGTAATTAACGAGTTGTTGTCGTACATACAAAACAAAGTATCGATCGCAGACGAGGAAACTTTGGTGCGTATTTGTACGACGACGTTTACAAGCGAAGAAATTAAAAATTTCAAGAAGCTGTTGTTCGAATCGATTCCAACGTACAAAAGGAAGATACTACGAAAGAACAAAGGGAAGGAAGACCGCGATGTAGCAGATATCATATCCTTGTTCAAATCTGAGGAGCCCGACAATATTCCAGTGTTTGTGGCAAGACAGCTAGACAAATTACCACCAATCTTGTGGGATCATTTAGATTGTTCGAAGTTGCTGAAGGACCTTAAAGCGATGAAGTCCGAAATTGAAGCCATAAAGACGACATACGCTACGCTGGAGTGTGTTAACGAATTTAAAACGTAATTAAGAAGACTAAAAACCGATTCCCTACCGCCGGCGACGTCGTTATTCAGAGTGAATACGAAACGAGGTGCATGGCTAGACAGTGGCCCGATGGGACTTTCACATGATTATGATGTGTCGATAAATGAAATAAGTACACGAAAGGAACATGATTCATTGAACAAAAAATCGCTTTAATGCAACCTGAAATATTGAGAGTAGAACGAGATATACAAGCAGAACACAATCAAGACGACAACCAACGGTCGTCAGTGGAACCGGCCCAGGCAAGCGCAGGCGCCGGCAGCGGCGAGTGAGAAGTACGGCTAATCGTGAGTCAGGAGTCGAGCGAGCCAACCGGTTCGGTAGTGACGTCAGACACATCGAGTACGACTGGCACACAGTTAAGGGAACAGCTGACCGCTACTGATAAGGCAGGCGATAGATGCGCGCTAAAACTGTGTGAATCAGAGCGCTCGTCAAGCAATAACACAGAAAAATGGCAGAAAGTAGTATATCGGAAAAAACAGAACAAATATCGCTACTCGGGAAAGTCAGGCATAGCAAGAGACTTAGAATGCACCTTCAGAGCGGCTCTCTGCCACCGAAAGAAACATAATAAGTCATATTTATAATAAGACACAAGAAAGAGTGTTTCTAGAGAAAATAAATATGAAAGTAGAACGAGGGCAAATTTATGATATCTGAGTCCAATTTATCAAAATATATGGACGAATCGCTTTGGCCCGTAGGCGTTATATTCAGACGATTTGTGAATTTCAAGCACAAGAAAACGAACGCGGCTGATTCTGCCAACGTAGACGGTCCGAATAAACAAAACAATGGATAGTTGCCCATTCACACTTGGCACTTTTAATTGTAAAAATGTAAAACGGTCAATAGAAGATGTTCGGGTACTATGCCGTTCGTGTGACGTGTTGTGTCTTCAGGAAACGTGGCTAATGTCGCATGACATCCCCTTCATCGGCACTATTGACAGCGGTTTCGGGTATACGGCGATGTCGGCTATGGATACGTCTGCGGGCATCCTTAGAGGACGTCCGTACGGAGGTACTGCAGTGCTGTGGCGGTATAATGCGTTTTAGCAGGTTTCAGCATTACAGTGTACAAATAGCCGCTTAAGTGGTATAAAAATAATAACGTGTGATAGGACTATGATCGTAATCAGTGTTTATATGCCTACTAATTCTAATAATTTACCTGAATTTATAGACTGTTTGAGTGCAGTGAGTGCGATTGTTGACGAATACGGAAGCGAAGCTGTATTTATTTTGGGAGACTTCAATGCGGACCCGGGTGAGTTGTTTTACAGTGAACTTTGTAATATGTGTAACGACCAACTATGGTCATGTGTAGACACGGAGTTGTTAGGGTTAGACTCAGGCACGTTTACTTTCATCAGTGATGTGTACGGGACCTGCACCGGGAGCTGCACTGTGTAACTTCTCAGTCGGCGAAGCACTCTGTAATTGATGTTGATGTATTATATGACACTCAGTGGTCAGACCACTTCCCGCTGCTTGTACATTGCGACTTAAAATTACTAGCCCCCAAATTATTGCCTTAAATTAAAAATGCAAATAAAGACGTAGTATAGGGTGAAAGAAGTGTGGAACAAATCGATATGTATACCAGTGAGTGTCATAAAAGGCTAAGGTTGATTGACTTTCCTTCTGATTGTGTGAATTGTGCTGATCGTGCATGTAAGGACCGTGGCCACTGGCAAACTCTACCTAGATACGCTGTACGCCGACATTGTGACCGCCATTTTTCTGTGAAATCACCCCTGGTCCCGGCTGAGGATGTGCTCAATAAAAATAGAAATAACCAAGTGGCTCCAATTGCGTTTCAGGCCAAACATGTTTACCACGAGGTAAGTCACCGGGACACGACGGTCTAAGTATTAAGCACCTGCAATACGCCGGACCACATATCGCGAGGGTATTGGCTATGTTTTATTCACTGTGCGTGAGCCATTCTTACTTACCAGTTGAGTTCATGAAGACTGTTGTAGTGCCTGTGGTCAAAAATAAAACGGGTGACCTCACTGACAAAACTAACTACAGGCCTATAACCCTTGCTACTGTCATAGCAAAAGTGTTTGTCGGTTTGATTATTGCACAGTTAAATGAATACGTGACACTTAATGATAACCAGTTCGGTTTTCGACCGCGGCTGTCGACAGAAAGTGCAATACTGTGCTTTAAGTATACCGTTATAGTACATTATGATATAAGTGCGGTAACTTGAAAATTGCTACAAGAAAGCAGAGGCTGTAATTATCAAAGCGCACGTATGTCATACGACGTTTTATAACATATTTGAGAGGAAATAAATAAAAATCGGACTTTCTAAAACAAATAAAATCTTTAATCACTTGCTAGAGCAGTTAGAAAATGTTTACTTGTTCACAAATTAGCGATGCGCGCGCATCAGCGCTTTTTTTAAGGCAAAAGGCATTAAAAACAGCCAGTATTACTGTATAATGTGCAGTGTCAGGTCTGCACATTAAAGATTTGATATGCTGTGAGTGCCGAAGATTGATGCAGATGTAAGAAATGATAAGAGAAATGTCGATTGTCGTAGTCTTTATTCAACACTAACATTATAAATTGATTATGCTAATTACAATGACTAATTAAACTAGGTCAAATCAGTATGAATCGCCGACGTCGTTAAAATGCAATACTATGCAAATGTACAAGGTTTACTCGTACATATTGCCGACTCAAAGAGAAGAGGATCACAACATCATTGGGGGCTGTCATTAATAGGGATCTTAAACTGAACTTGTACTGGCGTTGACTGTAGGTAGAGGGATGTCCAGCCGGTCTTGACTCACACTGCTGGGGCGGTGGCGCGGCGTGGGTTCAGGTGACGCGACCTGCTGCTCCTCCCGTGTCCACTGTCTTCGACGTCGGATGTATCTGTACGTGGCTCCAATGCCAGCCACTGCTACCGTAGCCAGTAGAATATATATGACGGTGTAGTGATGAATGTCATGATAGGATATCTGATCATTTATATAACTATCTTCCTTCAGGTTTGCTATTCGATCGCCGATTGCTCTAAGTTCCGGATTCTCCAGCTTCTGTGCGTCTGTGCTGTTTGTTTGTGGTTGTTCTAACCGTATGTTAAGTATCGAGTTTATAGCGGGTATCTCAAGTCGTCCCATATCTTTTCTAAACTCCAATCTGTTTTCAAATAACATATGGGAATAAATGACGAATTTCTCAGCTTTGATAACGCAATTGTCAGAAACGCTGACTAAGTTAGCTCGCGCCAGACTGTATGTCGTAACTTGATCGGCGCATATCGCTCTCAGACTGCAGTTATGGCAACAAAAATATAAATAGGTGTTCAACCTTTTCAAGTTTATCCACTTGCTCTCACATGCGGCTTTGCTTGTCTGGCATTCATTTTTATTCTCTCTGGATTTTATGCATAAGTCGTTGTCTGATCTCATGGAATATATGGGGGTTTGTAAATAGCACATATATGTCTCTAAATTATGTACTAAACATTGCCCAATGTCCTCAACTGTCACAGGAAGGTAGGAATCCTTTTGAATGTTCATTCCTACATATTCAGACAGTGGAATTATTTGTATCATGTCGTTATGAGTTTGTTGTGGTACTGGAATTATTTTATATAATTCGTAATTGTCTCTGCTGACAAGTGGGAGTCTTATTTCAAATAACATGTAATCACTTGTCATTCTGGCCTTGATTTTTAACAGATGATATATGTTTTGGACAAGAAGGCTAGAGACTAAGGAGAGATAACTCCCTGGAAAGGGTTGGACTAAATCCGTATCCCACAGTGACGCATGCGCATTACGCTTCTTTGCCGCGATCCTCGCGAAGTGTCAAAATTGGTCAACACAACCTCGAAAATGTCAAAAAACAACAACTGTCGCACGTGACACCGTTCAAAACAAAACCATGTGACCATGAAATGACAAATAGCTGCCGCTGCACATGCGCAATACAGCGTTTTGCCCGGCACAGAGTATACGACTTTCGGCCCTCGAAAGCTTACCCCCACTTCGGGAGTTATCTCTCCTTAGTTTCTAGCCTTCTTGGTTTTGGAAATCAGTCTGGATGTTCTCAATCGGTAGTATGACGTCTTTTGAAATCTGACTAGTAATGATGTTGAGCTCGTCTTGTAATTGCTGTGGTGTCATTAGATGAATATTGAACTTTCCATTATATATATTCGTCACGGTGTCAATGAGTGTATCTTGTATATTTTTCAGGAACGAATGCATGACGTTAGCAGATATCACGGCCAAAATAAACTGATTTGTATACTGTGTAGTCTCAATTTCTGTCTTGAGAATATTTGTAGCCTTTTCTAAATTCATGATGTGTCGATTAAGTATTTTGTGTTGCTTCTGTATAGCTGATTCAGCTCGTTTCACAAAATTATATTCGGCTTCTATTATAGAAGTTTGGTTTTTCAACAAGTTGTACAGATGTTTCTGGTTATCTCTCAGTAGGGTTATGTCTTTTTGATATTGTTCTGCAAAACGGGTATCTAGGACGCCGAAGAGATCGCTTACGACGTTCCCAACGAAGTTAACCAGCCCACGTTTTTGTCTCTTTCGAATAGATGTGGCGTTTTGTCGGTTCAGAATGGAGTTGTAGTACCAGAATGATGTCGCATGATGTTTTTTCTTGAATAGGTGCGCATGTATCTTGAAGATATTTTGAATACTGTTTGTAGGCAGCTATTCCTTCCCAGTAAAGCGTCATGTCGTAGTTGATGATCTTCCATTCATTACGTATCAGCTGCATGTTAGTGACCCGGTCGAAGTATAGTCCTTGCTTAGCATCAATAGGGGTGGTTTCAAGGCTATATCCCACTGATAGTAAGGAGAATAGATAAAGTAATGTAGTAATTATGATCATGATGTTGGTGAGTTGTTGGTGTGTCTGACTGTAACTGCACTTGATGCACGTCCTCAAATCCCGTTTCACACACCTGAGACCACTTAAGATCCAGTAGTGGTCCCGGAAGTACGCCAATATGAGCTTCGGGCCTCCGTGTAAAATGGCAAAGTGAGCTTGTCGAAGGATAAGCCCAGTAAAAAGGCTTCCAGACGTCAGAAGGATGGGATGCTTTGCAGAATAAGATAGGTCAGAGTTGCTTAGTCTGCCACCAACTCTCAGGATGCCTTGTTGGTCTATGAAAGGGTTCAGGCTCGCAACCTTGCTACTACTCCTCACGTGACCCTTTGCGCGAAGGTCCTCAAGATCAGATTTGAATTCCTGTGCTTGAATAGTCTTGATAATCAAATGATAAGCGGCTTGCATTTCACTCGATGTTAGTGAACTCGGAAATGAACTTTGCACTTTACGCAAACGCCCGATGAAACGCAACACCCAGCAAATTGTTCTTATGACTTTGTCAATGGTGCTATTTTGCGTTAGTAATTCATTTATTAGAAATGAATTATTATGATGTAAGGCTGCATGTACAACTGCCTTCTTTATTTCGATTGTAGGCGTTTCATATGTCTTGGTCGTGAGTTTGGTTTTGTCAAAATTTGTCAGCCATCCTGGACCAGTCCACCATAGTAAATGCTTGTCCAGGGATTTTGTCGTCATTCCTCTTGTCACACAGTCTGCTGCATTTTCTTCTGAGGAGACATGATTCCAACATGTCGGTGGTATAGTGTCTGTTATTTGCTGAACTCTGTTTGCTACAAATTGCTTCCATCTTGCCTTGTCGCCATGAATCCATCCTAGGACAATCATAGAGTCTGTCCACGCAAACATGCTCATGTTCTCTGTCGATATAGTTGCTGTTACTCTTTTTACTAATTGTGTCAATAATAACGCTCCAAGTAGTTCCATTCGTGGTAACGTGATTTGTTTATTGCAAGGCGCTTCTTTGGTTTTTGCAGCAACAAGCTTCGATGTGTATGCGCCTTTATGATTTTCCGTCACGATGTAAATTGCGTACGCGTAAGCTTGTTCCGATGCGTCGCAAAATCCGTGGAGTTGGTATTTCTTTTCTGTATCGCCCATATGTCTCGGAATGGTATAATTACAAATATTATGTAGGTCATGTCGCAATAATGACCATTCGTCTTGCAATGCCTTGGGTAGTTCTCCATCCCATGAAATGTCAGATGTCCATGTCCTCTGAAATAACAGCTTGGCTCGAATCGTGAGTGGAGACAGCCAGCCTAAAGGATCAAATATCCTGGATATTTCAGATAGTATTTGTCGTTTAGTGATCGATTTCTTGTCATTGTCTATTATGTTTCTAAAGGTAAATGTGTCTGTTGTTGGTGTCCATCTCAGCCCCAAAGTTTTACGAGATTCGGTGTCCTTGAACTCGAAATGCGCAATGTCCTTTTGTTCTGTTGCTAATGTAGAAAGTAGATCTGGTTCATTTGACGCGACCTCGTACCTGCCATCCACTAATCGCTTTGTCGTAGCTTGGAAAAGTTTCTCGCAGCGAGTATCTTCTTGACTCAAAGGGCTTTCTTCGGAAATATCTTCTACTTCCCAGTATTTTGTCAAGTCTGCAAGTTTGGTCAATACTACATTGCAGCTGAATGTGTTCACATTGCCTGATAATATCCATCCGAGTAGCGTTTGTTGTGCTATCGGTGCTGTCGGTGGTCCCTTGATAAGACCACTCAAAATGATGTCGGAATAAACGCTCGCATCTAGCAAGATGTCGATAGGTTGGGAGATATTGTACTCCGGGTCCGCTAACTTCAAGTGTTGAAGATGCGACCATGTCTGTCTAGGGAAAGAAGCGTTAGGCAGGTTGCTTATCACGTGTTTGATAACCAGAGCTTGCGTATGGAATGTGTAGTCGTCGTGAATTGATCTGCATTGTAATGATACGATCCCTTTTCCTTGCTTAGAACCGAAGCCAATGCCAGATACTGATGCTTGATATTGTCGTCGTTGTAAGCCTAATAGCTGTGCTGCGTTTTCGGAGATGAGTGAGATCTGAGATCCCTGATCTAAAAGGGCTCTCAAGGTGATAAAATTGTCGTCAGATCCCTTAATGCGTAGCGAAAGGGTTGTCAGCAAAATCTCTTCATCATGTGTAGCAACATGATTGACAAATTTGGAAGTTGTCGCCTTGTTTACGGTTTCAGCTAGCGCGTTTGCAGACGGGTTCATTGCACTCGGTGACACGCTCGTAATTGTATCGTGCAGTATCGTATTATGTGCCGATATTATAATGATGTTGATAAAGACAATTATGGCAAATTTGTAATTTGTTAATTATCCTTAGCCTATCTTCTGAGGTCTTACTCAAGAACTTCTTGCATGCGTATGGGTCGTGCTCAGAAGCACAATACGGACATTTCCTTGTGAATGTCGCAACTGTCTGATGATTCTTGAACGTCGATCTGGGTTGAAAATTGGGTTTGCTGTACGCCGGTTTATAAGAAGAATGCTGGATGGGCCTTATTGGTGTAGAAGTTTCCTTTTCTCGTTTATGTAACGGTTCAAGGGCAATAAATTTGTTTTCAATGAATGTCATAAGCTCATCGAATGATGGTAACTCTCGTGGTTTTTTGCGTGACTCTTTATAATCCGTGTATGTATCGGGGTCCAGCTTTTTGACAACCAGGTGAACCAGCATAGGATCCCAGGTAGAGGTGTCAATCCCGAGATTATGGATGGCGTGGATGCATTCCATTGTGGTGTCGTATATCTTTTTCAGCTCCTGCGATGATTGTTTATGTACTGTCGGTTGGTTCAAGAAAGTCTCTATTTGTTTAGTGAACAATACTTGGGGGTTGTTGTAACGGTGTAAGAGAAGGTCCCAGGCAGTGTCGTAGTTGTCGCATGATATGTTAAGATGTTGTATCAAACGTTCTGCTTCGCCCTTAACCTTGCTTTTCAGATGTTGCATCTTCTGCGTCTTTGTCAAGTAGGTGTTAGCATGGATTGTCTCAGTAAATAGATCGCAGAATGTAGGCCATTGAATGTAATTGCCGTTAAATACTGGTAAATCAATTTGCGGTACAGATCGCTGACTGTGATTTGTGGAAAACATTTTCCTGTTTAATGCTTTTTTCGTGTCCTTGAAAATCATTTCCATACGTTGGAATTCACCATCATAGAAACCATCTTCTCCTTTTAGCAGGTTATCGATTTTCAAGTGGAGTTCGTCAATAGTATGCCACCGATGCTGTATGTTCTTCAGCTCGTCTTCGATTTCCCACTTTTCAGAGATGACAGTGATATCGATATTGTCAATAAGACGTTGCAGTGCTCTGAAATTCGTCCTCTGCTGAGATAACAGATCTTCCAGCCGATCTGAAGGTTGGCTATCCGCCTTTCCCGCATCGGCTACCGGAACATTGAATTTCATGTCAGATGCATTTGAGAGTGGGATTTTCTTGAAAGAAGAAATTGTCTCCTTTGTACTGTCAAAATATTTCTTGAACTCATCAAAGACGTTTTTCGCAAAATATTCATACTTGTCGTCTCTATGCTGTTCTAGCTCAGAGTTGTTCTGCAGGAATTCACCCCACATATTGTCTAATGCTTGCACACGTAATTGAATGTAGTCACTTGTTTTCCTGGACTCACTGTCCTTGCGAAAGTTGGTGAAAATCCTTTCAACTTCATTGATGATAGTGTTTTGGCGGTTGAATAATACCTCCATGTCGATAATGTCGAAAATGTCAGATGATGATGAACTTAGTAAGATTTGTAGCCTCTGTGTAGTATGTGCGTCACCCTTCTCAATTCGATCGGTGATACCCGCTTCTGGGTGGCCGACCAAACCGATACGCTACTACACTTAAGCAACAAACTCACCAAGTCAATGTCGAAAATGTCGATTAATGTCGTGTATTCTCCAGATGTCGTGGTTCAGTGTCGCTCGAAGGACCATGTATAATGTGCAGTGTCAGGTCTGCACATTAAAGATTTGATATGCTGTGAGTGCCGAAGATTGATGCAGATGTAAGAAATGATAAGAGAAATGTCGATTGTCGTAGTCTTTATTCAACACTAACATTATAAATTGATTATGCTAATTACAATGACTAATTAAACTAGGTCAAATCAGTATGAATCGCCGACGTCGTTAAAATGCAATACTATGCAAATGTACAAGGTTTACTCGTACAATTACTAATAAAGTAAATTAATATTTCTGTGTTTTTGTTACAGATGGTTGTAATTTACTGTCAAAATTAAATAAATTAAAGAATTAAATGTTTATTTATTATATTTCATCTCCCAAAGTTAATTTTATTCATAAAATGTTGACCTCTTTTCTGACATAAAAACTCTTTGCTAAAATTTAAAAAAGTACCGTTCGTTTTAGACGGAGCATCTTGCTAAACCGTACGTTTTACCATAATAAAAAAAACTCGTGCGTTTTACATTACATTACCGCACAAGTGCGTAATGAGATACATTACGTTATTGAAATTGGTGAAATAAGAGACCCTTTACGAGCAAATATGTTATAAAATACTATACGAACCGTAAGACGCCTGTACACGCCTGCTTCCTCGATTTATCAAAGGCTTTTGATCTGGTGCAGTATGACCGTTTGTGGGATAAGCTTAGAAGCATAAACTTACCCGAGGAACTCATCAGGTACTGGTACTCAAACTAATCAAATAGCGTGCGTTGGGCGGAAGCAGTGTCGGATCCGTATCGGCTCGAATGCGGCGTGAGGCAGGCGTTAATCCGCGATTAACATCTCCGACTCTGTTTAACTTATATATGAACGACTTAATTGTATCTCTCGGTAGTCAGCGTGTCGGATGCTATGTCGATGGCGTATGTGTGAACAACCTGAGCTACGCCGACGACATGGTTCTACTGAGTGCGTCGATCTGTGGCCTAAGAAAACTGATACGTATATGCGAGGAGTATGCGAGTGGACACGGTTTAAAGTACAATGTGAGGAAGAGTAAATGCATGGTCTTCAAGGCAGGTACCAAGTGTCTCAAGGGCTTACTACCAGTACTATTAGATAATGTCCCGTTGTAGGTTGTCGATCAGTTTAAGTACCTGGGACACGTAATAACTCATGACCTCAAAGACAATGCGGACATCGAGCGGGAGCGGGATCGTTGTCCATTAGAGCGAATGTGATAGCCCGCAGATTGGCACGATGCTCACAGGCTGTCAAAATTACATTATTTGGAGCTTATTGTACATCGCTCTACGGGGCCAGCATGTGGGCTGACTATAATAAATGGAGCTACAACGATCTCCGTATCCTGTACAATAACGCTTTCAGGGTGATTTTGGGGTTGCCCCGCTTTTGCAGTGCCTCGGGCATGTTTGCGGGGGCGCACACTGCCTGCTTTCACGCGACCATGCGTAAGCGGTGCGCGTCAATGGAGCGCAGAGTGCGAGCCAGCTCCAATGTCATCCTGAAGGCGATAGGAGATGGGCTGGACTGTCTCTTCCTCCGGCGCTGCTGCGACAGACATGTTCCAGTAGTTGCTGAGGTAAGGGGCTTCTAAATGAATACAAGTAAATGTTTATGTTATACGGTTGTAATGATAACAATAATGATATATTTCTGATGAATTGTAATTTCTAATTTTAAAAATAATTTAATTTCTATTAGTAAGTATTTTCTTTTTTACAAATTATTATTATTATTTTTATTGCAATTTTAACTTTATTTTATTTTAATGAATTGTATGAATTATATGTATAGATCAATGGAATCTGAAAATAAATAATTTTGAAAATTTGAATGAAAGGGAAAAAATGAATTTATTGTCTATATATGTATTATATTTAAATTACACAAATTCTATATATGGAACAACATCTTCAGGGAAATTTCTAAGAGCTCTTCTCTGAAGTATATCCCAGGCATGCTCAGTAGGATTTAAGTCAGGGGATTGTGCAGCCAGTCTAAAGCTTGGATATCATGCGGTTGCAACCAACTTGTAACGACACGCGCCTTAAGTGGAAGGGCATTGTCGTGAATTAGCTGGAAATTTTGTCCCATTTGCTGTCTGTGAGGCAAGATTACAGGCTCTAGCACCTCATCTCTGTATTTTAGAGCAGTCATATACTTAATGCCTTGTATCCAAACGAGGTCCGTTCTACCGCAAACTCAAACTCAAATAACTTTATTCAAATAGACTTTCACAGTAAGTACTTTCAAATCGTCAAATTTAAAGCAAGATATACTAAATAATAGACATAATTAATATAATAATATAGATATATAAATACACAGTATACAGACATACCGCCGAGACGATTTTCTGCCCAAACCATAATCGTGCCACCTCGATACCTATGCATGAACTTGTTGTGGCTGCTGCAGTCGATTCCAACGTCCAGGTTCTCTCCAAACGCGTACTCTTCGCGAATCAGGATGAAATCCAAACCTGGATTCATCAGTGAAAAGCACAAGTGACCATTGAGAATGGTTCCAGTTTTCGTGTGCAATAAGCCCACTGTAATCTTCTTCCGCGATTGCCTCTCCTTAGCGCTGGTACCCGAAGTGGCCTACGAGCACGTAGGTTGACTTCATGCAGTCGTCTTCTCAAAGTTTGACCGCTTACCAGCAAACCATACTCGATCTGTAGCCTTTGAACCAATTGCATCGCCATTACATTTGGTTGACTTCGTGCAGCATTTACTATGAATCGGTCCTGTACATGCGTTGAGGTCCTCGGTGCCGTTCCACCACTTCCTCCGTGACACGATAACGTGACCTAAGCCTGGATATAACGCTCTGACTGGTCCTCATGGCTTCAGAAACCACAATTTGGGTAGCGCCAGATTGAATCATGCTCACTGCTCTTAACATTTCGTTCTTGGGTCAAGTGTCTACGTGGCATGATTAAATGAACAACGGAGATGCGTTTGACAAAGATTTACAGAAATTTATGGAGTTTTAATCAAGTTAGAAGTTCGTGAAGATTCACTTCTTTGGATGAAATTCGATGAATGCGAATTTCATCTTAAAACCAAACCTTTTATATACAAATTTGAATTTAAAAAAGGAACTTAATAATGTTTTTATAATCTCTCAGTCGCGCGCGCGTACCGACAAGCGGCGGGCGTGTTGATATCGGTGACGAAATAGTTTATCGTTAAAACTCGCGAAAATGACGTGTACAGTAAAATGTAATAGCTGTAATATTGTGATTGACGAACTATTATCTTATGTGCAGAATAAGGTATCGATTGCAGATGAAGAGAGTTTAGTGAGAATTTGTGTATCGGCTTTCACAAACGATCAAATAGAAAAATCAAACAAACTATTGTTTGAATCTGCGTCTACCGAACTACGGAGAACGATACGCAAGGGAAAAGGAAAGGACCAACGGGCTTTGTCCGATATCATAAACTTTTTCAAGGTAACGGACCCAGATGCGAATCCAATATTTGTGGCCCAGGACCTGCACAGACTACCACCTATTACGTTTGATCACCTTGATGTCGCCAAGCTGCTAAAGGATCTGGTTTTATTGCAAACAGAAGTGAATATAATCAAATCATCATATGTTACAAATGAACAACTAGATAAAGTCAAGCATGAATATCTTATGTCCAAGCCCAATTCGTCATCGTCACCCCCTTTTTCTGCAGCAAAAATAAATATGAAAAGGGGTGCGTATTGTGATAGTGGTCCAATAGGACTATCGCTTATGGAAGTCTTTGTGTGGGAGTCACCCAGGAAACCAATCAGTAACAACGGGAACAGAGAATAACTATCGATTCAGAAGTATTATTGATAAAAACCACTGCGAGGGTAGTGATATGGAAGATATTCAAACGAACAACTCAAGCGACGGGGACCGGCCAGCTGAGCGCGATGATTCATCTGTGCCCGTTATTATCGCCAGTCAAGTAAATAAGCAGTGCGGATCGACCGGTAACAGCGCAGGGGAAAATGAATCGTATGCTCAGGTTGTAAAGTCGTCGGACAACTGGACTGTTGTACGGAGGAAAGGGCGCCGAACAAGGAATGTTTTTGAAGGAAAATCCGGTACAGTTGCAGTGGACTTACATGAAAAGTTTAGAGCAGCTGATAGAAATATACCGATGTTTATTACAAATGTCAACAAAAACACCTCGGAGGCTGATATCGTTGATTACATTCATCGAAAAACGCTAGAAACAGTTGAGCTTGAAAAAATATCGATAAAACGCCAGTGTGACTACAATGCATTTAAGTTCCTGATATCACAGTCTAAAATACACTTATTTTTGGATGAAAAAATATGGCCAAAAGGTGTTATCTTTCGACGTTTTATAAATATTAAGAAGAAGCGGACTTACGAAACCACCAAGGTGGTAAACGGATCGGAAAACAATAAATAATATGGGAGATAAGAACATCTATAAATTCGTCACTTTTAACTGTAAGAACGTTAAACGGTCTTTATAAGCGATACGCGACCTGTGTGGGACCGCTGATTTGATAGCACTGCAGGAAACATGGTTGTTGCCGGAAGAGTTATCCTTTCTGAATACCATAAGCGACGACTTTGGCTGCACTGGTGTATCTGCAGTGGATACGACGGCAGGTATGTTGCGGGGTAGGCCTCACGGAGGAGTCGCATTACTGTGGAGACGTAGTGTTTTCCAGGAAGTGGCTGTCGTTCAGTGTAATAATTCTCGAATTTGTGCTACAAAAATTGTGCTAAATGATAAAGCGTTTCTGGTGTTTAGTGTATACATGCCAACGGATGCAGTGGTAAACCTTACGGATTTCACAGATGTACTTAGCGCGGTGAGTGCTATTATTGATAGTTGTAGTGTCTATATCCTGGGAGACTTTAATGCGCATCCGGCAGAGTTATTCTATAATGAGTTAATCGAATTTTGCGTAGATCAAGAATGGCGTTGTATGGATGTCGAATTGTTAGGGTTATCGTCAGATACACATACTTTTATTAGTGATGCGCATGGGTCTAAGAGGTGGCTCGATCACTGTATAACTACTAAGGCGGCGGCATACTCTGTAACGAGATCTTACGTTGAATACAATGTGTTGTGGTCGGATCATTTTCCCCTTGTAATCGAAATCGGTTTAGATGCTGTGTTACCCGGGAAATTGACCAAACAGAATGTGAAAGAAAATTATATATTATGGGGAGAGAGAAACCCTCAGGAAATCGATATGTATAAAAATGAATGTAGTAGTACGTTAAGTTTAATTGATTTTCCTATTGAACTTCGTGACTGCTGTGACAATATGTGTAACGATCTTGGTCATAAAGTTGTAATTGACAGGTTATATCACGACATTGTAAATGCTTTAAGTAAGTCAGCTATCTTGTATGGTGAACGCAAAAGGCGTGTAAATAAAACAAGACGCATTGTTGGGTGGAATAAGCATGTAGCCGAGGTTCACGAGGAGGCCAGGCTGAAGTTCCGTCTTTGGGTGTGGTATGGCAAACCCACGTCCGGTAGGGTATGCGATGATATGTGTGATGCTAGGCGACGTTTTAAGTCACGACTAAAATGGTGCCAGAATAATGAAGCACAAATAAAAATGGATAAACTAGCAATCCATCGCGCTAAAACCGACTTTAAATCATTCTGGAAACATACAAATCGATTGCAAAGTAGGCCTGGGCTCCCTGTGAGTGTTGGAGGGAAAACTGATCCTAAGGATATTGCTAACATGTTTAGGGATGGCTTTATGGTCGAGTCCCCCTTGGGGCCCTCTCGCTCAGTGCTGGATACTGAGTCTATCGTGGATAGGAAAACCCAAATTACTGCTAAGGATATTGCAATGACTATTAAATCCATGTCAAAGGGAAAATCGCCTGGACACGATGGGCTCAGTATAGAACATCTCAAATATGCAGGACCGCATTTGCCTAGGGTGCTATTTATGTTGTTCAACTTTTGTCTGGGTCATGGCCACTTGCCGGATAAGATGCTACAAACAGTGGTCGTGCCAATTGTGAAAAACAAAACAGGAGATCTTTCGGATGCAACTAACTATAGACCCATCTCTCTGGCAACTGTTGTGTCCAAGGTGTTTGATAGCGTGCTTAATACTCAATTGAACAAGTATATTGAACGATAACGTAAATTTGACGATTTGAAAGTACTGATACAGTCTATTTGAATAAAGTTATTTGAGTTTGAGTTTGAGTTTGAACACCATGATAACCAGTTTGGGTTCCGACAGGGCCTGTCAACTGAGGTAGCTGTTTTGAGTGTTAAGCATGCTGTCACTTACTACACTAAGCGTAGCACACCTGTAGTCGCTTGTTTCCTCGACCTTTCGCGGGCCTTTGACCTGGTTTCATATGACTTGCTGTGGCAGAAGCTCGAGAAGTCTCAATTACCTAGAGAGCTTCTGAATATATTCAAATATTGGTATAGGAACCAGGTCAACAGTGTGCGTTGGGACGGGTGTTTGTCTGATCCATACAGGTTGGAATGCGGTGTGAGGCAGGGGGGATTGAGCTCGCCAACGCTCTTCAACCTGTTTGTTGGTGCGCTAATAGAGGAGCTCAGCAGCACTAGAAGCGGATGTTATATTGATGGCATTTGCATGAACAATATTAGTTATGCGGATGATATGGTGCTGCTGAGTGCCTCAGTATGTGGATTGAGAAAGCTCATTGCAATTTGTGAAGCATATGCCGAGTCCCATGGTTTAGCATACAATGTAAATAAGAGCCAGGTTATGGTCTTTGGGGAAGGGCGCAAGAAAATTGAGATGCCCAGCGTATTTTTAAAGGGTAGCGCGCTGCGCCGCGTGAATAAGTTTAAGTATCTGGGCCACTTGTTGACCTTAATGATGGCGATGATGTTGAGAGAGAACGCAGGGCGCTTTCAGTTAGAGCGAACATGTTGGCTCGCAGGTTCTCTCTCTTTTTACACGTGCAGCCTGTGGGCCAACTGTCCGCGTGCGTTGTACAGCGCTTTGCGAGTGCAGTTTAATAACGCATTCAGGGTGCTGATGGGGTTGCCCAGGTATTGTGCAGTGCATCAGTGATGTTTGCAGTAGCGCGGGTGGACTGCTTCTACGCAACTATGCGAAAGCGGTGCGCTTCCCTGGTGCGCAGGGTACGGGGCAGCTCTAACACCATCCTATCAATGATAGCGAGTAGACTGGATTGCCGCTATATTAATCGTTGCAGTGCAATTTCTGCTGGAATTGCTCAGATAAAATAATTTTAAGTAAAACAGAGTGTACTACTAACATGGAATAAGTATTTTATAACTAACAAAAGTGAGTCATTGTAACTTTAATAAATTTATTATTATATTATATTATTAATAGTTTTTTTGAACGCCAGTACTTTTTAAGTTAATGAGTTTTATATATTCCTAGACCATGTTGTTGTGTGTATTTTTTTTGCGCTAAGTTTGAACTACAATTTTGAGAGATTAAAGCAATGAGTTTGAGTCTGTTTAAAAAAAAAAATGAAATGGACTTCGGAACTTGGTGGATTCATGAAAATTTAATTAAGATATGAAAAATGTGTCTCACCTATTCCATTGGTATTGAAATAATATTTTCAATGATATATAAAAGCTTTATCAACTGAGTTTATTTTCTTAACAAACACGACGAAAAGTTGACTGAAACTGTTGAAGTTATGATAAGATAAGATAAACTTTATTGCACAAACAAAATGTTACAGTTTCATTTAAATAAATTAGGTGTACAATATAGGCGGCCTTATCGCTAGTAGCGATCTCTTCCAGGCAACCTTCAGGTAGAGAATCAGGAAGAAAATTAAGTGGCGGTGCAAGATGATAAATAAGAGATGCAGTAACTAATTTTGAATTTTAGAAAAGGCGCTTTTAACAGGACATCGATGCACATTATTTGCTGACGATATTTCCATAATTATTAATAAAATACCTAATATTGATTATGAATATGAAATTAACAATACAATTAATAATGTAGTAGGCTTAAGTATAACAATTTATCATTTAATCTAGCTAAAACAAAATATCTACAATTTCGTTATAAAAATGGTAGTCTGGAAAGGGTACCTATACATAGGGCATAATGATGACCCCATTGCGGAGTGCGCTAGTGCAAAGTTTCTTGGTATCGACTTAGAAAATCTAATGTGGAAGGAATATGTTTCCAGTGTGTGTCAAAAACTCAATAGATTCACTCAAGCTTTGTACAGACTCACAAGGCTCGGTAATCAAAAGACTGCGCTTACTGCGTACCATGGTTACGTATGCTCAGCCTTGAGATATGGCCTTGTTCTGTGGGGAAACTCGGTGGATGTTGGGTGTGCATTTATAATTCAGAAAAATTGTCTCAGGGCCATGTGTGCATCTGGAGACTCATGGATTCCTGCCGACCACTATTTTAAAAAAACATTTGTTAACTTTGCCATCCATGTATATTTTTGAGATTTTTGTGTTTTCACCAAAAATAATATAAAGCTTTTTAAAAAGAAGCGTGATCTCTGTAAATTCTCGACCCGGTATCTGGATCGTTTGGTGGTGTGCCGTCTTGTTCGACGACAGTTTGGCAAGATAACTCATTTATCATGTGTATTAAATTGTATAATAAGTTGTCGGATGCTATTAAAGCCTTACCTTTTACACAATTTAAACGTACCTACCTTATACAAGTTGTTGACCAAAAAATATTATTATAGTGTTAATGAATTTATTAATAGTAAAATTTGAATTTGAATTTAATATGTAATTACACACATCAAAAGTGTCTAGGGATCAAGCATTTTTATGCGGATTTCTTGAGATTGAGATGTGGCTTTGTAATAAATTTATGATTTTATAAATTTATATGGATCCTTTTTGGTGCATTTCATAATTTGAAACAGGAACTATCAATCAAATTCGAGTAAAAGATGAAAATCAGCTGTCAATATTTTCCCTATAAAAACATACAACGCATTGAAGACATTATTAGTGCTACTGAATCCCTACTACTGATTAAAACCAACGTTATTATGGAGCGGCGACGTCATTTAAGCAGGGAAGAAATGCTCAGATCCGTGGGAATGATAGAAGCTGGTTCCCGGCAACGTACTGTGGCTTTAGCTCTGAATACAAGTCAGAGTGTTATCAGTGGACTTTGGACACGTTACCGTAGCACTGGTACCGTGGCTGAGCGCCATAGAGGACGGTATCGCTGCACCACACGGAGACAAGACCGATACATTCAAATCACAAGTCGAAGAGCTCCAACAATAACCGCCATGATGTTAGCCGTGAAGCTTCATCACTCTTCAGGGAACTTAATTAGCGACCAAACAGTCAGAAACCGCTTGCATGAAGTGAACCTTCATTCCCGAAGACCGCTAAGGGTACCACCTATAGCAATGCACAATCGTAGGATTCGATATCAATGGGCTCTTGAACACAGAAATTGGGCAGAAGAACAATGGCGTTTCGTGTGCTTTTCTGATGAGTCTCGTTTTGGTATGAGACCGGATACAAGACGTATACGACACTGGAGAACCCCTGGACGCCAACAGCGATTAAAATCCTGCCAGGAAGTTTACCCTTATAGTGGTGGAACCATCATGGTATGGGCGGGTATTTGGATCGGCGGAAGAACTGAGTTGATTTCGATCAGAGGCAACCTCAACGCTCAAATTTATGCTGGGACGATTGTATCAGACGTCATCGTTTCTCTACAAGTGCAAATCGGTCCCTTATTTCAGTTAATGCATGATAATGCACGACCGCACACCGCAAGAGTTGTAAGACAGACTCTCGCCGCAGCTAACATCAATGTCCTGCCCTGGCCTGCTCAGTCGCCAGACTTGAACCCGATTGAGCATGCATGGGATATGCTACAGAGAAGAGCTCTGCCGAATATGGAGGGTATCCAGTCGCAAGAAGACCTTTTTTTGTTGTTGCAACGAACATGGGCGGCCATTCCACAGCGTGATTTGGATGAACTCATTTTGAGTATGCCAAACCGATGTTCTTGTGTTGTTAGTGTTCGCGGTAGAAACACGGATTATTAATTGTTTAAGTTACCCAATAAAATTTTAAAGAAAACTGTTATTTCAGTCTTTTTTTCGAACTTTAATGTTAGTGGTTCAAATGTCAAAAATCCCTTTATTAGGAAAATGGCAAATTTCTTTATTAATGCAAAGGTGACTTGGTTTATCGTTACTGTAGACAAACGAAAACACTTTATTTGATGAATCCTTAAAGAAAATTTTAATTAATATCAATCAGGAGAAAAGTTATTGCAAAAATATATGTTGATCCCTAGACACTTTTGATGTGTGTAATTGAAATAATTTAATCCTGATCTCTTTATTTATTTCATGTTCGATTTTGAGTGCATGTCTTTCAATTATTGCATGCCAATTGTTGTTGGTTAAATGTGACAAACCAATGTAATGTAATACCATTATGTACAAAATTTACTGCAGTAAATTATTATTCTATTCTATTCTGTTCTATTCTAATAAACTTCATGTAAGTTACAGCACAACGTAACCTCAGGACAACAAATGATCGCACACCGTGTGCGTTGAGTCCGCAGTAATTAGTTTCTTGAAATTATTATTATTGACGACACGATTGGCGTAGTGCGCCGTAGCACGGTTTCTCGCCTCGATTTCCCTAGTGTCCCGGGTTCGATTCCCGGTCGGGTCAATTCAGGAAACGATCTTTTCTGAATCGACTCGGGTCTGAGTGTGCTGGGAGACGCTCCTGGCTTATTTCCTTGTGTGGTACCTCGTAACACAGGGATATTAATCCCTACTTCGAGACCAACAAGAGGTGTGTTGTCTGGCGCAAATTAATTAAAATTATAAACAAGTAACTGTTAAAATAAAACACATTCTTGTATTATACATTAAGTATATATATATATATTTTTTGACCATTCGTTTTTAGTTTTAATCTCAAGTTTCCACAAAGTTCCCTTTTTTATAAAAATACTTATACCATTTTAATAAAATTATACATTTTCGAACTTAAGCAAACATAAAAATCTGATTTAACACGGAAACTGAAAAAAACATTTGAGTAATATCTATCTATTATCTATTTCTTAATTATATTAGGACTTCAGAAAGTTTAAAAGAAAATATTGTACAGTATCCAGAAAAAATGTGAACTTTACTGACTTCTATTATTACTCTTTAGTTCAAAAGAAAATATTGTACAATATCCAGAAGAAATTGGAACTTTACTGAGTTCTATTACTCTTTAGTTCAATTTATTTCGAAGTAAATATTGTGTAGTTCCTGGTCTTCTATTTCAACCCAGGTTCAAAATGTGAAAAATAAGGAATCGGTGAAGACATCACAAGGTACATAGTATCTTTTTTTAATGGAAATAGCAGAGGCTCGAATAATGTGAACAACAATAGGCAAAAACATCAGACAATGTTGATAATTTAGATGGTACAGATCTACCTAACTACTTTCGCCGTATGATGATATCCCTGACAGTTCATAATTGTCAAATAAAGTGATGTAACGAATGTAATTTAATTGAGTTGGCAAAGGAAATTCGGATTTACCGATTTTTAATTTTTAAATAAATTCTTAATAAGCGGGTTATGGCTAGTAAGTTATAGAATAAAACGCGGTATATCGAAATAATAGTTAAAAAATAGCACACAAGGCAGACGCACTGGTAGTACTGGTACTGATGCGAATGACGTGATTACAAAATGGTCGCTCGTATTCATTGATTTTTTGTCGATTCAGTAGTGTCAATACACCATTGAATGGCGTTCCTTTTCACGCATCAGGAACTGTGAAGATATATTAATGTAGTTTACTTCATTTATTAACAGTTAATAATAATAACAATAAGTTACTTGAAAAGATTCGAAAAAACAATAGTTTTTTAATAGTTTATAACATTTTCTTTCGCCAGTTTATTTTTATTTAGTTTGAAATAGTATGCGTGACGCGGAACAATAAGAGCTGTCAGGCATATCATCTTACAGTGAACATAGTCTAATTAGTCTAATATCTACAGTCGTCGAAATCTAATAGACCCGTTTTGACACCTGTCATCGTGGCGTAACTAGTGATGTGTGTGAACCCAACCGTCGCACACTGGGGCCGGCTGTATGGGAGCGATACCCATAACTCAGCATCGCTCAGTAAAAACTAGGAAATGCTCAATAAACACCAAGAAAGTGTTTCAAACGAAATAAAAAGCATTAACATTTTCTTTGAGGGTTATATTTAACTTTCAAACATATTTATAACATATATTTATGCGAAAAAATTATGAATTCATGATTATCATTAAGCCACAAACTCTCTTTACATAAAAATCTGTCCTTATGTCTATTACAACTTTCCCATTTAGATTTAAATTGATTTTTAAAAAACCGTAGCTGTGATGTTTGATTAGGGCGCCTAAGGGAGGGATAGTAGAACTTGTAATCACTATTGACTTTTGTTTCGATAGAAGAGGGTTTAGGGTATCCACTACTAATTTTACTTTAAATTACAAGTTGCGCAATCATCTAATAAAGACCATGTAATTTTGAAAACTGTGGTCTTTAAAAAATACTTTAAAACCCTGGTAAAATAGTAAGAACGATCTATAAATAATAGTATTTAATTTCACCATACCTTGCTCCATAACTGACATCACTTAGAATTCGTTTAGATAGCACAGGTATTTAACAAAAAAATAAAGCATAAATGCAACTAAATAAAACAAAACTTAAAACGGTCTCTATCACTGCAGTTTGCAGTTGTTTACATGTCGCCTATTAACCTTTAAAATACATTGACCGTCACTAATAGATACTAAGATACCTACACTGAACATATTATGTATTTATTTTCTAATTACCCTCCTTTTAAGATTCCGAGTTATGGGTATCGCTACCATACAGCCGGCCCCAGTGTGCGTCGGTAACCTGATTACCGATACCCGGACAGGCTTGCTGTAGATTTTTGTCCTAAGGCCTCATTATACCAAAAACTAGCTAAAACATGTGTATGGTCTTTAACAAAATTCCAAATACGTACAAGATCGAAATGATCGTAAATTGCGCGAATGGTTGGTGGATTGTTGTATCTAGTGTTAATGATTTCTTAACTCACATTAAGGCTGCGTTCCAAATTGAGTGGAATTTCAATCTGAGGAGTGAAAATCACTCGAACCCGTTCTAAATTGACCCTGAGTGAAATCGAAGATGACCGGGCTGTCACCTGGCAGTTTCCTAGTTGTTTCGGAACGGGTTTGGGTGACGTTTATCACTCTGACTAGTGTGAATTCTAGCGGTGCCTGAAGCCCGATGAAATACACCTGACAACTGTCAGACAATGGTTTTGCTTGTTTTGTCTCTCTCTATTCGACGAGGGTGAAAATCACTCGGCGAAAAGCGAATGGGCACTAAGCATGATGTTAGTTTTTAAGCAGAATAGTCGGTGTTTAATAGTTTAAATAAATATTTCTGTTTGGGAGTGATTCGTACCGGGAAACGATTTTTTTGGTTATATTATAAAATATAAAAAACCCAAAATATTTTCGGACATATTACTGACCTCGCCCCTGAAGGTTCAAGTGTCTATTTAAACGCATCTGAATGATTGTTATTTATTTATTCGAAGTTTTTATGCTGAGTATTGCAGAGTTACATTCTGCGGTCTTAGCCAGCTGTCAAAACGGGCCTATTAGATCTCGACGACTGTAGTTTTGGAAATTTAACGTGATTGTTTATTTATTTGAGGTCACTTCGAAAAAGAGCGCTCCTCTTTTGGTACGCCAAGTCCGTCCCCTGGCGTAATCTTTTTCAATTTATCTGTTTTCTTCGTTTTGGCTGATTTGCATGCGTCGTGTCAGTCCGGTCGGCCCTCTCAGGCGTAGGTGGCCCGCAGGCTCGTGCCGGCGCGGGCGGGCGCGGGGTCGGGCTTGGCGGGCGCGGGGCGGGCGAGCACGCGGCGCAGGTAGCGCGCGGCGCGGGCGCGAGCGGCGGCCGCGTCCAAGCCGGCGAACGCCAGCGCCGGCGCGGCGCCTTCTACTTGCACTACGAACAGCGGACCTGCACCGAACCACACATTGAGCGACGTTTTTGTTTTAATATAAATTAAGTGGTAAACTGGCATTGAAATAGAAACATTGTCGAATTTCTCACCAACTAGTAAGTACTGTCATGATTTTATTTAATTACAAACGTGGTAATACTTTTTATTACTAACTGGCAAAACTGCCCAGCCCCGCCAACGCTCTGTGTCGAAATGCGGGGATGGGTAGTTGGGCATGACGTGAACAGAGAGTCAGTTGCACGGGTAGTCGTGTTTTGGGTGTTTTGACCGTCGTGGAGTAAACCATTTAAGTTGTGAATTTGTGTAAGCTAAAGTGAAAGTAAAGTTACCTGGTGTAAGCTACCGTAAAATAAAATTATATATTCAAGGCTGAAGTTTTCTTTATACTTCAGAAGTGGGATACACCAAGGTATGTACGCTCACTTTCTATTATTTTCCTTAGTGATTAAAACAAGGTTAAAATCACGAATTAATGAGTTTTCTGTGCAACGTGTTGACTAATTTAATACTGCATCATGCATTTACATTGCACGTGGTCGAGGCTACTCTTCAACAGTGCATACATTTGCGAATTTTCAGGTTGAGCCGGTGTTTTTATTTTTTTTTATTTTTTTATATTGCCCGTCAAGATGACCTCACTCCACGGATGGAAAGCGGTCGTGAGGTCCAGATATGAGGTTGACAAGCCCAGTCATTCAAACGAATCACTGAGTTCGCCATCCTCACCTCGACGGCCTGCAGAAATGCCTTTTCACGCCCCGCTCGAAGAACCCGGGACTATACGAGGAAGGAAACACATGTGCTGGAAGAGCGTTCCACGTCTGGATGGTACGACAAAGAAACGAGTCACCGAACCTTTTAGTTCGGGCCAACAAATGTTGAATTGTGTGTGGGTGACGCCGTAGTCCAGCACGCGTGGTACGGGAGTGGAAGGGTGAGGGTGGGATAAGCTGGAATAACTCGTCAGAGCATTCCCCATTGTAGAAGCGATAGAGAACACTTAGCCTGGCAATGTCTCTACGCAATTGGAGAGGCTCAAGGGTCAAAGTTGCCTCTGGGTTTCCAATAATACGGATAGCACGCCGCTGCAACCTGTCAAGAGCTTCAAGTAGGTACTTAGCAGAACCGTCCCAGAGATGAGAGCAGTATTCCACACACGAGCGAACTTGTGTCTTATACAAGAGACAGAGCTGCTCAGGCGTGAAGAATCGTCTCACTCTGTTCAGGACTCCCGAGTTTACGGGATGCAGTTCTAATGACGCTCTCAATGTAGTCCCGCTGGTTTAGGTTGCTACGAACATCCATGCCAAGGATGTTTAGGCTATCCTTAATCGGTAGCGGGGTGCTCTGAAGAGTGGGATGGGAAAGGAACGGCGACGCCTTTGCTGTGAATGCACACACCTGCGTTTTCTTGGCATTGAACTCGACAAGATTGCATGCACCCCATTCTGAAATGCGGTCCAACACTCCGTCCAGCTCAACAACAAGACTTCGCCTCTTCTCCTCGATGTCAGTCTGCTTTGCCCCAGGGCGCTCGAATTAATATTTTTATTATTTAACTATAACAAGATGCACTCGCAAAGAAAACAATCAATTAATGATTTATTGATACCGTTTAGCAAATGATTATTCCTTATTTCAATCTTTGTTACAAATGTAGTGAATAGTCAAAAGTGATTGTAAGGAACCTGAAGGGCTGTTGAATTTATTTATAATTCTTTGCTCACAGCGTTCACAGCCAGCTAGTCAGAATAAGAGTCAGGAGAAAAGTAGTCAGAAAAACGGGACTAAACATTCTTCAGATGTCCCAACCAAATTATAAAATGCAAGCGTTGCTATAGGATTGGTCATGATCCCCCCCATGAGCTAAGAGGGCTCAGGCATGGCAGTGCGGTGGACTTCCCACCCACCCATTGCCTGCCGCCGGGCGTGGTGGTGGTATGGTGCTACCACTGCCCGCCCAAAGGGGCGCCCACGGGCGCAGCGCCTTAGGGCGCGAGGTGGGAGCCGCTATGCACAACCGTTTGGAGAGGATCAGTGATCCGCGGCTGGCCCCCCCTGTGCACTGCGGCTCGGCGGGGCCGCACCGCCAGATGTGGCAGCGGATCCACCTTTTAGGTGGATCGTGGTTGCGGACCTAGTAGGGTCCGCGTACGGTGGGAGCCAGCGGGCTTGAGTACGGGGGTGCTTTTGCCCGCAATGCACGGCTTTCACCCCGACGGCGGAAGTACCTGCGTGCTCCAGGTACTTCCGTGTTCCCTTCATTGGGGGGTCGGCTGGAGGAGGCCCAAATACGGGGAAACACTGGCGGCGGGGCGTTGTGAAACTTTTTAGGGACCCCTCCTCGCCGCTGAAGTGTTGAGGTCGAGTACCGTGGGGTTTTAGTCGGTAGAAGTCCGACATAACCTCGTCGTTCCCCCGAGTGACGAGGTATCCATGAGGATTTCCCCACGATAATAAAAAAAAAAAAAAGATTGGTCATGATAACGATGACTGTAAGTTGCTGCCATTACAACGAGCACCACAAACACGGAATGAGGCTCCATCGGAAAAAAATGACCATGAAGATTACATGGTTAGGATGGTTTGGGCATATGGAAAGGATGGAAGAAAGGTGATTAGCGAAACAAATTTACAAGGCGAGGGTGGATTGAGCTGTTGAAAGGGGAAGGCCTAGACGGACGTACTTAGGACAAGTCCAAGACGTGCTCAGAAAAGGTCAGGTCAGGAGTACCCATAATCGACGAGCATGTATGAAAGGATTAATGAGAGTGGAAGAAGCGCAAGAGGTGTGTCAGGGCCGTAGCAAGTGGAAAGATGTGGTCTCTGCCTACCCTGTTGGGAAAAAGGCGTGATGGTATGTATGTATGTATGTAAGATTGACATCTCAAATAAAGCCAATAAGAAATTTTTCAAATCTATTCCTGTCAATGATCACTCCCAAGTTCCCATGCTCTGGCATACCTTGAAGATGTTCTCATACCATCTAAAACCCCTGAAGAGATGTTCCAACGATTGAAGGAGATTTTAAAGCTTTTCAGGCAGTATGGTCTTACATTGAAACTCCCCAAGTGTCAGTTCTTTACCACTACAGTAGAATACTTTGATGTGAGAGGTCTTTTCCGTAGACATTCAGCCCGGTAAAACGAAAATTCAGGCAGCGGAAGGATCGGATTTTCCAATTTCTCGGTTCAACAGGATGTTACCAAAGCTATGAAGAAAATGCTAGGCCTTTAACGTGCCTTCTGAAAAAGGATTCAGTCTGGCAATGGTCACACGAACAAGATAAGGCCTTCAACGTGCCTTCTGGATAAGGATTCAGTCCGGCAATGGCCTCACGAACAAGATAAAGCTTTTGTTCTCTTGAAAGAAAAGCTTGTGAGTAGGCCAGTCCTTATATGATCCCAAACTCGAAGACTGAACTGCACACCGATGCCAGTTCTCTTGGCGTAGGAGGTATTTTAATGCAATGGCAAAGAGACACTCGATTGCTTAAGCCCGTTGCTTACTTCAGTCGGCAAACGACGCCTGGAGAAAAGCACTTGCACTCCTAAGAACTCGAAACACTGGCCGTAGTTTGTTCTCTAAAGAAATTTAGGGTGTACTTGCTAGGCCTGCATTTTAAGGTTTACACAGATTGTGCAGCGCTTGGGACCGCTTTGAAAAAACCGGGACTTGCTACCGAGAATAACGAGATGGTGGCTACAGATTTTCGAATATTCTTTCGATTTTGAATATCGTCATGGCGTTCAGATGTCACACGTGGACGCCCTAAGTAGAAATGCCACGCATTCTAGGGGTACAGATAACAATTCTTGTGTCAATATCTATAGCATAGAGGAAGAAAGGTGGCTCCTCACTTTGCAGCTGGCGAACCCAGATATTGCACGGGTGTTTCAAGTTCTTAAGCCAGATGAGAATGAGGTGTAAGGAGATTAAAAATAACACAATTGAAAATCGGACCGTCTATAGGAAAGTAGATGATGGCTTGCGTCTAGTCGTTCCAAGAAACGCTAGATGGCAGATGTGTAAGGCAAACCATGATGATGTAGGTCATCTTGGTTACGCCAAAACTTTGGAACGTATCCAAAACGAATATTGGTTTCCTAAACTCCGACGATTCGTTAATAACTAATTAAGTTATTCTTAACTCATTAGCGGCTCAAAATTGCAACAACCACGAACGCGACTGGGACAAGCAACTGCGCAAAATCCAGTAGGGTTTAAATAATACTGTGAGTTCTACTACTCAAAAGACGACTACAGAAGCATTATTAGGCAGGAAATTAGTTCCAACATAGCCGATGATCAACTGAAACAGAAAAGTAGACATGACACTAATCGAGCCCCGGCAATCAAACACAAACTTGGCGATTCAGTAAAGATATCGCGAAACAATTATGGTAATGACGGGAAGAGTACTAAACTTCTCTCTAAGTTCATTGGCCCCTTTAAAATCTCCCGAAGTCAATGGAAATGATCGTTATAGAGTAACTGACGTCCCTGGTGGTTTTCTAAAACGAGGTAAAGCCTATGATTCAGTTGAAAGCTGCAGATAGGATTAGATTCGTGAATTCACGTAAAGGCCCTAGAAATACACGACGTGATAAAAGCAGTTACAGCGCACATAGTGATGTAGATAGTGATTAAATTGTAGTTATGCACTTATACATGGGATTGCCGATTCTACCAGTTATTTTCTAATTATAGGAATTAGTAAATAGGATTATGTACAATAGAATAGTTCACGTTCATCAAAGTAGTTAAAAAAATGATAATATACAATGCTGATAGTCAAAACCTATTTTAAATGATTTGGAACGATTTCAGGGCCTCAAATTTTTCAATTAATAAATATTGTGAAATCTGATACCATAGCTTTATAGGCATATTGGTATATTGGTTAGTATTTATGCTAGCTAAATAAAGAAATAATGCTAGTATCAAATAGAATGAAATCATGGCACTGATTAAATATAAAAACTTAATGATTCTGTGATGATGTTATATCAAGAAATTTCAATATGAGTAGCTGTAAAAAAAAGTTAATGACAGGAAAAGTTATTAATTACTCAGAAAATATTTATTTTGTAAGAATTAACAATCTCTTATTTTCTTATAATGTATTTAATGGAATTATGTTCACCGAACGTCATGATTTTTATTAAGTGAATGAATGTATTATTTAGAGTAAAATGTTACTTACTACATTACAATTGGGTATGGGGAAAAAAACAAACATGGCCTAAATCGAAAAGCATTTCGAGGTATTTGTATCTTATACCTTATTTAAATATTTAACATGTTTAAAGGCAAAGGATTTAGGATATTTTTAATTAAATACGTTAGCAATCTGGGGTCATTCAATTTGCCAACGTACGAAAAGAGTACTTTGAGGTTCTTATAGGACTCTTGACGGTAATCAAATTGACAGCTCACAAATGAAACCCATTGGGTCGTATAACCGTCCTTTCACGTTATTGGTTGATAATCTTTCCATCAACCAATCAAATGACGCGATCTGTATCTTAAGTGAGATTTTTAGCTAGGTGATTCTACTGCATGGTATTAATGGTGTTGTCAGATAGCAAATTTTAAATTCCCCCAGGTGAAAAATATTTTGCACAAAGTTATTTTTAATAGTACGTACATTAATTTACACCCATTGTCCAGACGGGTAGGAAGGACTTAAAATAGCCATTCGCTATAATCCCAACCCTTTCAGGTAGGGTTTGGTTTCAGAACTTGGCAAAATAAATTGTATCAGAAGTCTACTTCTCACATTCTCGTGAGATGCTACATGATGAACGGCGAGCTCTGTTTCAGCCGTAAGTGCTGTAAATCAGTAATTTTCTCCTCATTATTTATTTACCTCGAATCGGGGAAAAAACAAATGTGGGAACACTACGTGAATTTGTGACGTCCTGAGTTCGCAATATTTAAAAATTTATAAAAAATTAACTACCGGCTAGATCAACGAAATATTCAAATCAGTTACTTAAAATAGTAAAAGGTATTTACTATTTTAAAAAATTGTTCCCATACCCAATTAAGCATGCTATTCGGCAGGATCACTATAAATAATATTAATAATGTTAAAAAAATTGCTAATTGGTAAGCTACTTAATAGTGTTAATAACAATCATGTAGAGTAACCAGGCAACCTGACCCTCAGAGTTATTTGACACGTGCGCCGGGAGACCGCACTTTGTAGGATGGCCGAATGTCACGATTTTAATTAAATTACAAACGTGGTAGGTAGTACTTTTTATCACTATCTGGAAACACTGCCCAGCCCCGCCAACGCTCTGTTGCGAAATACGGGGATGGGTAGTGGGGCAAGACGTGAACAGAGAGTCAGTTGCACGGGCAGTCGTGTTTGGACCGTCGTAGAGTAAACTACTCAAGTTGTGAATTTGTGTAAGCTACAGTGAAAGTAAAGTTACCTAGTGTAAGCTACCGTGAAATAAAATTATATATTGAAGGCTAAAGTTTTCTTTATACTACTAAACTGTAGCTACTGTATGTTTACCTCACAGTAATCACAATTCACACTCCCCTTTTTAAGCATGCCGCCCTATGAACAAAGGAGCGGCGAGCTAGACAACACACCACCATCATGGTCTCGAAGTAAGGACGAAAATATCCTCGTGTTACGAAGTACCAGACACGCGCTTAAGTACATACTAACTCGAGTACAGAGTCAAAAGATCGTTTTCTGAATTGACCCGACCGAGAATCGAACCCGGGACACCACGGAAGTTGAGGCGAGAAACCGTGCTACAGCGAACAACGCCAATCCAAGAAACACCAGAAATTCTAATAGACTTGTTATGGAATCTTGTCCAAAAACTACACTTTGCCAAAAAAGCTGCTATTACATGTGTATCAAAGTTTATAACAAAGTTCCATGTAAGTTTAAGATGGGATCTGTGAATGTAAGGATTAGAAGCTTTCGAGAGTGGCTTATTGATGGCTGCTTGTACAGTCTCAATGAGTTTCTCACTGGAAATTTTGCATGCTAGAATTAAGCAGAATAGTGAATTATAATTATCCCTGGACATTATTCCACACAGCGCCATCTAGCCCCAAAGTAAGCTAATTAAAGCTTGTGTTATGGGATACTAGACAACGGATAAACATACTTAAATACATTTTCTTTTGTAAATACATACTTATTATACATAGGAGACACCCAGACCAGTACAAACAGACATGTTCATGCACACAAATGTTTGTACTGTGCGGGGATCGAACCCGCGACCTCTGGTGTAGTAGCCAACTTCTTAACCATTACACCAAGTCGGTCGTATTATAAACATATTATGTATGTTATGAATGTAAGACCTTATGTACACCTATTCTTAGCAAATAAACTATTTGTATTTGTAATCGGATCGTCAAAAAACAAACATACGATATAGGTTCCTTCGTCACTGTCAGAATCGCCGGTCACTTTATTATTTAGAAGTATTTATCGTTGAAATTGTGACCAATAATTGGTGCCATTGGTGCCGATAAGCAGACAATTGGTGCCATCACATTTGAGATGAAAAAAAAAACATTTAATGGTGACCGGCCATCCTGACGTCAGGTTGGCCGGTCACCTAGCCGTAGTGACTAATGTACGTAGAATCACTAAATTTTACATCGACCAGCCATTGGTGCCCATTTGTCGCCGTATAACTTTTGAAACTGCGCTCCTGTAGCTATCATAGAAATAATAAAAAACATCGATCAATTTTATTAGCGCCTGACAGAATTTAACGATCATGTTAACACTCGAAATTACTATGACAATATGCTCAGGCGCTACAAAGAGAGAGAAGTTTATTTTTTTACTTTGAAAATTGTTGATTGAGTCAGATAATCGTGTGATAGTTTATATACACCCTCTTACTGCACTTAGCATTGCCATAGCAATTTCGAGTGTAAGCATGTTCGTTAAATTCTGTCAGGCACCAATAAACTTGATCGATGTTTTTTATTATTTCTATGATAGCTACAGGAGTGGAGTTTTAAAAGCTCTACGGCAACAAATGGGCACCAACAGCTGGTCGATGAAAAGTTCAGTGATTCTACGTACATTAGTCACTACGGCTAGCTGACCGGCCAAACTAACGTCAGGATGGCCGGCCACCATTAAATGTTTTTTTTCATCTTAAATGTGATGGCACCAATTGTCTGCTTATCGGCACCAATGGCCGGTTAATGCCTACTTCTTTTGTGTTTACTTTATAAATGTAACGATGTCCATAAAGTTAATAAATGTTTTTCTATTTTTATTTCCATGGCACCAATTAGGGCACCCATGATTGGTCACAATTTTAACGATAAATACGTCTAAAATAATAAAGTGACCGACGAATCTGACGGTGACGGTTCCTTCTTACACAAAATCAGTATTTTTTTTATAATCCTATTAAAAATTCCCACTTGACATTAGGTGCCATGATGTTTCATTCGCGTACACAAAACTTATATCACTGAAGAAGTGGCTACTCTTAAAGTGTAATCAAAGCTTTTTTCCTATTCTACACGGTACCTAGTGATTGCTAATTTTAGAAATTTTACCAATTTCATATAAAAAATGTTACGTCCAATAGAGTAATATACACTTTAAATACTGATTACAAGATTTAATTTCGTTTAAAGATAGTAAAATCCGTTCCTATCCGACGCGATACGGGCCGTTTGGTGGAGTTGGACCTTTACCGTTGTTAGTGTCGAGCGTGGCCGCCGTGGCCTCCAGCCCGAGCGCGGCCAGCGCGGCCTCCAGCCCGGCGTCGCCCGTCGTCTCCAGCGAACTCTTGGCCGTCAGCAGCGACTCCGGCTCTGCAACATGAGACGTGCCTACACCAAAGCTTAGGTACCACCGGGCCCCAGGATCAGCCCCTGGGATCCTCCAACGCGGAGGATTTTCAAGCAATAAAAGAAACCGTGAAATCATGCAACTATAATCCTGTAACCAGATTGGTCGAACTGACAACAGTAGCAATAATTGACCGTAACACGATACAATTTCAGTAGGTACAATAATTAGATAACGGTAATTTACAATTCGTAAAATTAATAAAAAAACAGTTTGTTTATATTTCTAGATTATACCACTCATTGAATTGATTCTAAAATACAAATGGTTAGTAATGATAAATAAAGTTATGAAGTTGTTTTCATTACCACCACTTGGAACATGTCTGCCTAGTAAATGCCTACTAACTCTTGCCTTGAAGAGACCCAGATTTTAATGGTTCGGAAAAACATGCGCGGGCAGCGAGTTCCACTCCTCCGCTGTTCGCATCATGAAAGAGTCCGCAAAACGTTTTGTGCGAATGGCTGGAATATTCACAACGTGCGGGTAAAAGGCTAATGTGCGTCTTGTGCTCCGATGGTGAAAAGGAGCCGGCGGAACCAGCCCATGCAGTTCACTCGTTCATAGGCGAGCAGCTCGTGGCATTACCCACTCCCATTTATCCGGAATGGTACCGGAGGAGTTATAGTCGCTCACCACGCGCATCCCAAAGAACGCTAGCGGCTTCAATCCCCGCTGGGGACGTCAGAGTAGCCAACTACCATTCCTCCAAAATGGTGCCGGAGCTGTATAGCACGCTCACATCTCGATGCACTGCCGCACATCTACCCTTAGCTACAACAGGGTGGCCGGAAAGGCAATCTAGCGGATACCCATCTCCTTGCTATCCAGGGAAGTACCGGAGGAGCGGCAAGCGCTGTAAGGGTTCCTCACTAACCCCGCATCTAAACACTTAGCAGCCCAACGCCCTAGACCAGTGAATTTAGATACTCGTGGCGCGCGAGAAGGAACGCTCAGTACACACTACCGAACAGACGAACATGCCCCTCCTCTGCAACTAACCACATGCCACCACGAATCCAACTCCAAGTTGGGGCCTGCCTTAAGAAAGGCAGTGCTGGGACCCCCAACACCCGTGGTACCCTGATCCTAACAGCCAGACCCGTAGTTCCAGCTGCGAAAACCCTACCTACCCGGGTGGAGTAGATAGGGACTTAACCGACAGTGAAAAGTGGTGAGTATATATAGGGTTAACAAAGTTGTGAATGGTGAATATAAAATAACGAATTTTAACGCGTATAATGAGGCTGCCGTGCCAAACCCTATCAAAGGACTTGGATATATCAAGCGAAGCGACTCTCGATGGCCTCACTCCACGTGTGAGTGGCATACACTAGAAGATGCCCAGTGAACGGACCTTCCACGACGGAACCCATACAGGTGGTCACTGAGACGGTCGTTATCTTCTAGGTATGCCAGGTATACTCTTGCAGAGTATGTAAGTAATTGAGATAGGTCTGTAGTTATTAGGGTCAGCACAGCACGGCTCCCCTTCTTAGGCACTGGTTAAACGTTTGCAAGCTTCCACGACGAGGGGACCCAACCAGTCACGAGAGACAGGCGAAAAAAATAATGCAATTCCGGAGACAACTCAGAAGCGTAGTTTCGCAGGACAATTGCTGGTATTCCATCCGGCCCACTCACCTTGCCCACATCGAGACAACGCAAGACCGCAACCCTGTCGAATACATATATATTTCGCTTGGAGATGTTGGGTGGAGGTAGTGATGATGGATGCTGGCCTGCTATGCCCAAATGCGAGCTCTCCGCAAACACTGCAGCAAATAGATTTGCTTTGTCGCTAGCATTGTGAACGAGTGAACCATCAGGCTTCATCAGAGGTGGAAAGAAAGGGCGACTGAAGTTCGACTCGACCACCTTTGCCAGAGAGCAGCGAGAATGCAGCGAGTCTCGCACCAGTTCGGTTTCTGTGGTCGAATTTTGCCCTACGCAACTTTCTTTCGTAGGCTTTAGAAGCGCGATTGTATGCTTTCTCCTACCTTGTGTTTCCGGAGATTCATGCGATCGAGCATCAGTCCATGCAAGATAGGTAGACTGCTTCAGCGCCTCAGCACGTTGACAGTCCGCATCAAACCATGGGCAAGCTTTGCCACCCGACGGCACAGCCGAGTACGTAATGTTCAGGTACGGAATATTCCATACCAAGATCATGGCATCTGCGCAACTCGTCGGATCACGCGAAGAAAAGCACCTGCGTTCCTTGCCAGGAATATAATGCAAAAAAGTATCGTAACTCATCCCAATCTGCAGCTGCATAACGCCGGGTAGCAATCGGAAAGACTTCACCAGACAGTGGTCAGAGGACCCAAAGGGGGCTGACACCGTCACGAAATAACTGTCCGGTTCAGATGTTAGAAGTAAGTCCAGGTAATTGGCCGTGTGTGACTCAATATCAGGCACCCTCGTGGCACAGCTGATAAGCTAAGAAAGGCCAAGTGTCAGCGCGAGCTTGTGAACTTCCTTTCCTAGCGTAGTCGGCCATCTGGTATGGGAACTCTTAATGGTGAGCATTGAAGTCCCCAAGTAAGCTAAACTGTGCCAAGGGATACCGAGCCATATCTGCAGTCGTGCTTAGGTGATCGCACAACTTGGTCGTCTTCAGGTCTCCACTGTGCGAGCGATAAACGACAGCATTTAAAGAGTCTATTCCAAGCCAGTATCGGCGAGGAGCCAGATAACTGAAGAACTAGGCCTCACAAGGTTGCGAAGGCGCTTGAAGCATATGTCATGGCGAGCATAAACACAGACTCCGGCACGAGCTATGAACTTGTGCTCCAGAGAATACCCAGGGTAGCTGAGGTATGCCGCGTCAGCTGGACATTTGATCTGCGTCTCCGTCAGAAATAGTAACAGCGGCCTTTTTGTCTCGAGGTGGTGGTGGACTGCGTTGATATTGGAGTGCAGACCACGGATGTTAGTGAAATGCACTTTTAGTGGGCGGAAGTGCAGCCACTGTTTATTTTTTTCTTTTTAAGGGTCCTTTTCATTTTGTTTTGTTGGTGAGTAAATAGGCGAATGGATGGAGGTAAGGCGAGACGTCACTCAGCATACCTTGTGCCTAACAAAAAGCTGCCACATGGAGAAGGAGCCTAACTTGGAGACCGCGGGGACGCCCGAACCCCCCCAAAATGGCCACCTAGTCCTCCCATCCGGTCTCTAACCATTAGATTAGGTAGAGCATTCTGGGATTTTTCACGAGGTGGCGAGGCAGCGGAAACACTGTGCTTCAGATCCCGCTAGCCTCCAGAGGTAGGCGCCCAATGTGGCAGCCCTGGGCTGACCAGAACGGCCTTACTGATGACGCTACTGCCCTGCCCCATCCATCTACAATGGCGACTCAGAACATCATGCCGGAACACGGTGTTAGCCGTTTGGCGACATGGCTTTGCTCAGAGGGTGGTCCCTGTCGCGACCGATGCTTACCACCGGGGAAAAGCTACTCTTTAGCAGCACCCAGGGCTACTTGTAGGATCTCGAGGGTAAACCTACGTAAGCGAGTAGCCTCGACCCCCAAAATCTTGAGAACTAAGCGCTGTGTTTTTTAAGTATCTTATATTCGTATAACTCATTTATTTATGTTACAGTCGCCAATTCAGAGGGTTTCAATCGGATCATAATTGCAATAAATTATGATTTTACGGTATACAAACTGAAGCATGCTAGCATAATACAATCGCGGTACAATACATAAGACGAAAATAGTAATAGCAAAAGTGCATTAAGTGCAAAATGAACATATTTTTTTTTTCAAAACAAGAGAAAGTTGACCTTTTGGTTTTGGGACTGGAGAAAGATAACATGAAAATATAAAATGTAATAAATCATTACCTAAGACTGTTATATAATGAACAAGTTGGTTGATATTTCATTTTAAATGAGAGAAAATTAAAAAGTTGGACCCAAACCTAGAATGCACTATTACTACTACTTTATAAGCAAAAGATTGACTGTGCTATAAAAAACCTTCTTTTGCAAGAAGCTAGTCCATAGGCTCAAACCTCTTCCCGCTTCTCACACAGCGCGGTACTGACCGCCACCACAGCTGAATTATTATTTTTTATGATTGTGTGGATTTGAGAATTTATAATGTTGTGCTAATGGATGTGTATGGAAATTAGTACTACGCACTTAAATTTCATTGCTTTGGATCGAATTTGAATTGAATATAAACAGTATTTATCGTAAACCGGAGTTAACAAAATAATATAAGGAATTGAAGCAACAAAAAACACAATTTTCAGGCACAATCACCATGATGGAGCTTTTAGCAACATGCGATGGGCTTTTTGTAATTAGCCTTGGCCACTTTCATGCTTAGTTCTACCAAATAAACTCAGCAACAATAAATTTCAATCACATTAGTCTTGTCTGCAGATATAGCTACAGCCATAGACATTCGATACTTATTGTATCACCAGCCCGCATTTGGCAAGTGGTGTTATGTGAATGATTTAAGACTAATTTGTAACCAAATTAAACTATTAAGTTCAAACACACACAAGTTACTATCTGCCTACTGTGCCACGCCTCTCACTAATTAATTAACAGGAAACACGACTTCAAGCTGCTATTTTATTTTTTGTGTTGATGTGTGTTTATAAATAATAAGTAATTTATAATGTTTTTAGTTTGAATAAGTTAGTCATTGTGTAACCTGTGAACCGTTATTCACGCATTTGAGCACCCGGTCTACTAATAATAAATACGATTGAAAATATTTCTGCTCAATAAAGAACGTATGAGGACGATTCTTTCCGAGGTCCGAACGGCTGAAAGAGGGAGGTTAAGTCTTCAGCACACGGGCGCCTTTGAATTGGAGGAGTGAGAGGAGCTTCGCTGCAGTGCACAGTGGCGCCACTGATTATGTTATTGTGTGACAACTAGTAGCGGCGGCTAAAGAAAGAAAGAAGTTTCACTGTGGCGCCACAGTGGCGCCACAGTGAAACTTCTTTCCATCCTTCACTTAAAGGCGCCCTGGGAAGTTGGGACTCCAAAATGGTTACTAGCTTATGAGCGTGTACTGGGGGTTCATCGGAATCGTTGCATTTTTGGAATATTATCGTAATTACTTTTTCTTCATAACAAATTGGAATAAAACTATTATTTTTCCTTACTTATGATTTGCATATTACCACATAAACACACATTAAAGCGTCGAATTAAACAAAAATCATTTTTTACTAAACAAGTGTGAGGAAACGCGAACATTCATTGTAAAAAGTTAGTAAGATAACAAGATGCAGAACATAACAAAGAGAAAAATTCAGCGATATAATGACGAACATCCTCTAAAATGCGATGTTTCCGATCCACCCAAGTGCACGCTTCGAAAGCCTTGTATCCACTGCACAACAATGTGCGACGTTGCCAGCTGGCGCGCACCATTGTGTGGACAGACAATGTTGGGCAACATGTCGCGTGTCAAATGGTGCCTAATGGATACGAGGCTTAAAGCTGTGATGCTCAAATGCGTGAGGTCTGTCAGTGGCGGGCTAGGGGGTGGCAGTGGTGGTGGCAGACGTACCGCGGCGTTGGAGCAGACCTAGGTGGTAGTCGGCGACGCGCTGGCCGAGGTCCGGCCGCCGGTCGTCGCGCGTCTCCAGGTAGCGCTCCATTGCCTTCTCGTGCGCGCGGACCAGTGCGTCCTCCTGACATGGAAATCAAGACGGTTACTACCACAGAGAATAGAGGCAGAATGGTGAAGCTAGATAACCAGTATCGACTGTCAGTAAAATAATCTACATAATATGAATAAGGACTTTAATGTCAGCGTGCAACTGCAATGGGTGTTCCTGAGTGACACACGCTGATCCCGCCCACTTTAAACTTCTACCTATCACTTCTCGGTGGTTACTGCGATAATACTTAGGTTAAAAAAGTTCAGTTGGAAAAACATAATTAAAAATATCTTGATGACGAAAACCACAAATAAGATTGAAATACGATTAAAATACAATACAAGATGGTCAACGTTCTGCAGTCAATGACAGAAAACTAATCATAACGTCTTTTTTATATTGACAAAACGCTTTAGAAAGGGAGGCTTTTTAATCCAGGCAAGGTCATCGATAGAGGGAGCTTCATTCAGTTAAAGATCCTGCACCATTTTGGCTTAATTATTAATCAATAAAGATGGATAGATAGATAATATTCTTTATTGTACATTTCACAAAAGGAACTTAATTCTAAGTATTACATTGAAAACAATGCACAATTTAGGCGGCCTTATCGCTAATAGCGATTTCTACTAGGCAACCTACAGGTAGAGAAAATATAATATAAAATGGCAAGTACGTGCATAAATACGTTAACTTAATAACATAAATAAAATCAACCTAATAATATACTATAGTCATATGAAGATATTTAAATAGATACATATTATAGTATGAATGTAAACAAACAATTTATAAAAACATTTAATCAATAAATTTAACTTATCTTTAAACAAATAACGAATACACCAAAGCTAGCTAGAAAATTTGAAAAAGATAAATATCAATAATCACAGCGAAAGATAATGTGATTTGACCTTTGCCTTGAAGATAGGAAGTGATTGAGATTTCCTAATAGAGAGGGGTAAGCAATTCCACAATCTGATAGATTGTACAGTAAAGGATTGTGAGTAGGAGCGTGAAGAATGAGGAGGAAATTTAAGTCGAAATATTCGAGATGATCGCAATTGTTGTCCGCGAGGTAGTTGCAGAAAGTGGAAATGCTCTTTGAAGTACGCTGGCGACTTGGGATAAAATAATACATTATACAACAAAGAAAGAATATGAGAGTTACGGCGAAGACGAATGGGAGCCAGTTAAGCTGAGCTCGGTACTCGGAAACGTGGTCGTACTTACGCAGACCGAAAATGAGGCGTATGCAAAAATTTTGGAGTCTTTGGAGCTTATCAAGGAGATTTTCATTGAGATCTAAGTAGCAGCAGTCTGCATAATCAAGTATCGGGAAAACTAAGGCCTGAACCAACGCAATTTTGGTGGGTATCGGAAGGAAACTACGTAATCTACTTAAACAACTTGCAGCAGAAAATATTTTCCTGCTTACCTCGCCTATCTGCGCCTTCCAGGTCAAAGAGCTATTTGAAGACTCCCAAGTTCTTCACCTTTATACTAAATTGGATTGGGGCGCTGTCAAATGAAATTGTGGGCAGTGAGTTCCAATTAATTCTGTCAATTTGCCAGGGGCTGCCAACTATGATTACAATATGTAGGTTAAACACTAAAAAATTAATATTCAATGTTGATAATTTCTTAATTTCCTTTTTAATCAAGTCTGCACACAAACCTCGACAAAGTCCTTGGTGAGCCTGGCGAGATTCTCCCTTAGGTAGTGGTACAGCTGGTCCGCGGCGAGCTGGCGCGCGGCCTTCTTGGTGGTGGCGGTGGCGGAACGCTGCTGCGAGCCCACGCGCGCCACCACCGTGAAGTGGCGCAGGTGCGGCGGGCCTGTATCGCCCACCTACACCCAACAACATTATACAAGAGATACTAGAAGAAACCACTAAAAGTTTCAGGGGGGGCTGAAGTCCTTATCCAGTCTTGACAGACTGTCACATAAAATAACTGATAACGCACTTCCTTACGTAGTTTTTTCTTTCAGTTGTTTGTAACGTTGCATTTATTGGTTTTGATAGATACAAATCGCAACTTTCAATACTGTTAGCGCCATCTATCCGATCCTAATCGATAACTTGTATTTAGAATTGATTTATCTTTGTTACTTTTACGTCACCTATCGGGATTTTTGATAAACGCGTAACGTTTTGTTGCATCAATAGTTGGATTTAATAAGAATTAAATATAATTAGCAAACAATGAGGTATGTGTTTCGTGAATCCTATATTTTTGGTGTATAATCGCTAGAGAATGTATGAAATTTTACGAATGTGATTATCCATTGCATACTTTGCCTAGGCAATGTATGCAATGCTTAGGTATTGTGTACAATGCCAGATGCGCAGCCGGCAATGTGTTTAAACGGGTTCACTTAAAAGAAGGATATACAAACCATCTTTATCCTCCAGAAGCGAGCGATCAGATCCATCTATAAGCTTCGTGCACGGGCTTCACTTAGGGAGATTTTTAAGGAAATTGGTATCCTCACTGTAGCGTCACAATACATTTACAATTGCATTGTTTTGGTGAGAAAAAATATTGAAGATCAGAATTCAGAATCAGAATTGTCCTATGGCATATTATTTTAAGTAGGAAAGAAAAATCGATTCTTTGGGGTAGGAAAGAAATTTTTTCATTATCAAAATATTTAATAATAGTTATAATGTCAAAGTATAAAACAACAAAAAAGAAAACGAGGCAAATGTGTGAAATAAATAGATTTGGCCTTAAATTATCAAGCTTAATTGAGATATATAATTAAAAAATAATTTTAATTTGATATAAATTTTTAAAGACTGAATATTATGTAAAATAAAATATAATGAAATGAAATATTATATAGTTATGTTCAATTTAATATGTGAACTTAATGAAATGCATGAATAGATTAAATAAGTTTAATATTAGTATAAGGCTGGCTACAATTGTATTAGGATAATTCCTGTAAAAATGGATGTATTTGTTTTGGAAATAAATAAACATATGCTCAAAAGTAGGTATGTAAAATTGAACAAAACTAATAACCTATAGTTTTGTTCGATTTTACATACCTACTGAAAACCTTTTTATGCAGAAAGTGTTTCACTAGCAGCAACGATCACCTAGGTTGACATGAACCAGCTAGCGAGAGCGAGGCGAGCGTACCGCGTTAACGACCGGCGAGTGCTAGAAACGAACTTACTTACGAGTATACTTTAATATTCTAAAGATATTTTGATAATGAAAACATTGCCATTTCAGACTTTCATATTTTAACTAAAGATATTTTGATAACGAAAACATACGTATTGATTTATCTTTCCTACCAAAAATGGACGATTCTGCCAGTGAACTTTTTTTAGTGAACCTTTTTACGCACATTGCCGGCAGCGCACCCGGCATTGTATACAATGCCTAGGCAAAGTATAAAATTAATAATATTTCATACATTGCCTGAACGTTTTAGGCATTGTATACAATGCAAATATGTATATATTTTATCATAATATACAAGTTTCAGTATAAATCATTATTTTCTTTGCCCCATCACATTTATCTAAAGGTAAAAACAGATAAAATTTATTTATTTACCAATTGTTGATTAAAATATTATAAATTTATACACTGATTCCCACACTAGGCTAAGCCTGTCTCGTAGGAATCAAATCAGTTTCAATTTTGGATGTACATGATGAATAGCTTAAAAAATATTCAGATAAACAAAAATATAACATAATAAGCAATTCTGCTGTGTCTGGATGCGTGTGTGCGTGTTTGGGTATGTGCGCGTGTGTGCGTGGGCGTGTGTGTGTGTGTGTGTGTGTGTGGGCGCGTGCGTGTGTGGGTGTGTGAACAAATGTATACTAGTCAACTGTGCTAAGGATATGTAAGGTTATGGGTTATGGTATAGGTTCTCCATATCTCATCTAAGAATAGTTATCGGTAAGAAACAAACAAACTTTTTAATGGCAGTCTCAAATAATATAAAAATCATATTAACAGCGCAAGTTAATAAGGCACAACACAAAATTAAGACCGAATATCAACATCACTGAAGCAACTGGGCTAATAGTGCCTAACGGTACATACACCCCGAAATTCAGTCAAAACCGGCAAATGGTGTTAAAGGCATGAAAATCGGAACGATTGATCTTTAGCCTTTAGGCAAGAGTGAATAGGCATTTGCTAGGCAGACATGTACCATCATAGATCGCATCGTCACTTACCATGAGGAGCGATTGCGATCAAATGACTGTCTAGTCCAATATAAAAAAAGGCTATACGAATCATTTTGACCCCTAGCACGGATAAAAAAAAAGTTGAGGAGTTATGGCGTCATCTTTTTTGTATGGGAATAAAAAATGTTTGTTCCTATCGTGTGTGGTATCTAATGAAAGGGCTCACTAAGCCAATTCTTAGAATATATCACATCATTACATTTTAGTCACTTGTATAAATAAAAATCATTTTCAAAACAGTTTGGGCTCCTCCAAATATGATACGGTAGAATTATTTTTTGTAAAATATGCTTCAAATAGTACGTAATATCTTCATATCTAACCCTAAAAAAGGATTATTGAAAATATTTACATTTAGTATTTTTTTATAATTTTATAAAATGTTATAAAATTACGATTAGTAAATTTAACTTTTAATACATGGTTAAAAAAAATAAGTTTCTTCAAAAAACCCTGGTTTATCACCAGGGTTTTTAGAAGAAACTTATTTTTTTCGTTACTGTTCTGTAACTATGGCATAATTTCTGCTATTTATGATCACAACAAACCCAATTTAGTTTTACCTTAGACTACCAAAATTTTACACTAAAACCGAGATAATTATCGTAAGTATCATGAAGGTATGTAATATGAAATAATGTGTCATGTCTTGATTTGAGTTTGTTGAATGTTATTGTAAGCGACACTTAAAAAACGCGTGTTATTTTTCACATGTACACTGTAACCCTTATAATTGTCATCTTATTCCATGTGACGTGCAATTAATGAATGAATAAATGAATAAATTTGCCAAATTGCCAGCCTCACCCCTCAAAATGAATCATTAGTTTTAAACCTTAATGCATCAATTAAGCTTTATAATTATTATAGTAAACAACCAGATTGAGGTTTATAGCAAAACTGATTTATTTCAAAGTAAGTCACAGCTACCCACATAAGTTTTAACAAAAGTGACAATCAACTTGAACATAACATACCTTCTCATCATAAACAAAGTAACAAACTTAATTTTGATTCCTAAGATAAAAATCTAACACAATTATTTGTTAACAAATCAAACTACACTAGGTATTTCAATTAACGTTAGGAATGCCAATTATATCTGGCCATAAATCTGGGTTGGGTATTCCTACACTAGGTTCTGGAGAATCATTATCTGACTCAAATTCATTATCTGGTCGATCCCAAGATAACCTTGGTTGAGTAATAGTCTGTGCCTGAGGCACAGCTCTAATCAATATCTGGTCAGCATGTCTTCTATGCAACTCTCCATCTTCTGTTCTTACCCTATACGTCATAGGCCCTTCAACAGTTTCTATTCTGCCCTTTAACCACTTTTCTCCTGGACCATATATACGTATCAAACAAGGCTGGTTAACTGTGAAGGCCCGATTTGGCGGGCGTTGTGCTGCTGCCTCCAATTGTTGGTCAGCTGTACCTTCCACATTATCAGGGTGGAGTAAAGACACTGCCGTTTTAAATTTACGTCCATTCAACATTTCTGCTGGTGTCTTGTTCGTACAATTGGGCACAGTACGAAGGTAATATAACGCTTTCGCAAGTTTTTCTGACCAAGACACACCATCATCCGACATCTTTCGGAGCTTATTCTTAAAAGTCTGTATTGCCCGTTGAATTTGTCCATTACTTGCCGGATGGTATGGTGGAGAAAACAAGTGTTTGATGTGGTTCTTTTTCAGAAAAAGATTAAATTCATCAGAGCTGAAAGCCCTATCATTATCAGACACCAGCACCTCCGGTAGCCCTTGGGATGCGAAAATTTTCCTTAATATAGTAATAACCGAGCCACTACTCATTGATGGTACGATTTCTGCCTCAAACCACTTACTATAGCTGTCAATTAGAACCAAGAACGTCTTGCCTTGGAAGGGGCCTGCAAAGTCCACGTGAACACGACTCCATGGCTTATCATGGCTAATCCATGTCTGAGGATCTCTAGGTGGATTATTTCTGACCACTTGACATTGTTCACATTCCGCCACCATTCTTTCAATTTCAGTATCCATTTCTGCCCACCACACATATCCCCTTGCGAATGCTTTTGTTTGCACAATACCCGCATGTGGGGCATGTAATAATTGCAAAACCTCTTTTTGCAAGGTTGTTGGTATAATAACCCTATTACTCCACAGTAAACAATCTTTACTGAGGGAAAGGGCTTCTCTGCGCACCCAAAACGGTTTTAAGTTTGGATCTGGATTAGTGCGCGGCCAGCCATGGACAACAAAAAAGAATACCCTTTGCAGAAGCTGGTCCCTGCGAGTCTCTTTCGCAATTCTATTTGCATCGATTTCCCAGCCATTTGGGCGTTCTTCTAATAAAAGCACTTCTTTAAGGTCTTTCTCTTTTACTACTGCAGTATTTGGAGCATTCCACCGACTCAGAGAATCGGCGTTGCCTATGGCCTTACCCGGCCGATACTTTATAACATAGTCATAGCAACTAAGTTTCAATGGCCATCTCAGCATTCTCGGTGATATCTGATCCGGTATTGGTTTTTCCGGATTAAATAATCCCACCAACGGTTTATGATCCGTAACAATACAAAACTTCCGGCCAGCTAAATATTCGTGGAATTTTGATAGTCCGAATATGACAGCTAGAGCTTCTTTGTCGATCTGCCCGTATCTTCTCTCTTGTGGTTGCAAAGTTCGCGAAGCCATCATTACTGGTCGTTCAGTGCCGTCGTCCATGATATGTGCAATGATCGCACCAAGCCCATACTCCGAAGAATCACAAATAAGCAGTAAATCTCGCTTCAAATCATATCCTACTAACGTGAGATCGGATGCAATCAGATTCTTTGCTTTTTTGAAAGCTTCTTCTTCTTCTTTACCCCACGTCCAAGTTCTTTTGCATTCTAAAAGGCGATATAAGGGCTCCAAAACCGTGGCCTTATTTGGCAAAAATTTCTCATAGAAATTGTATAACCCAAGAAATGCCCGTAGCGATTCCTTGTTAGTCGGGGCAGGCTTATCTTTAATTTCTCTCACTTTATCTGGGGATGGGTGCAAGCCATCAGCATCAATTTTATGACCCAGGAAAGTTATGCCCTCTGTTGCAAAAACACATTTACCTAAATTCAGCCTGAAGCCCATTTCATTTAACACACGCAAGACATCCCTCAGTCGACTATTGTGTTGCTCTCGGGTTGCTCCGGTAACCGCTACATCGTCCAACAGGCATGCTACTCCCTCCATACCCGCAAGGGCAGATGACATGAGACGTTGAAAAATAGCCGGCGCTGCACTTACACCAAATGCCAGGCGATTCATTCTCATTAATCCAATAGGTGTGTTAAGGGTTAACAGTTCTGCGGTATGCTCATCGACTTTAAGTTGTGTATAGGCTTGTTTGAGGTCCAATTTACTAAATATTCTGCCTCCACTCAGCTTAACAAAAGCTTCTGATGATTTAGGGAGAGGATAACTGTCAACCTCTATAGCAGCGTTAACCGTAGACCGATAATCCCCGCAGATTCGTAGCGATCCATCATCTTTTTTAACAATCCTTAAGGGTGTAGCCCATTTAGAATATGTCACAGGTGTTAATATACCATTTTTCACCATTCTGTTTAATTCATCAGAAACTTGCTCTTTCAGAGGGAATGGAACTGGTCGCGCTCTCAAGAATTTTGGCACTGCATCAGGTCGCAATTTCAACGACACCTCTGGACCTTTATATTTCCCAAGGCCCTCTTTAAATAACTCTGGAAATTCTTTCACAAGTTCTTCTAACTCGTCTTTAGACCAGCACAATCCCGAAATATAAACGCCTAAAGGCTTAAACCAATTTCTTCCCATAAGACTTGGTCCTTGGCCTGACACAATTAGAAGTTCACATTGAGCTTCCTTGTTGCCCAACTTGACACATACATTTGCTAGTCCGAGCACTTTCAAAGATTCACGAGTCCATGTCACTAATTTTACATTGGTAGAATGCAGCGGTGGGGGTTGAGCCCATAGTCTTTTATAAGTCTCCTCTGATATGATGGTTCTAGATGCCCCTGAATCAATCTCCATCAGCACTGTTGCCCCATCAATAGTCAAATCTGCTGTTATCTGCGGCTGGTAAATTTCTGAACAGTTGTAAATACCATTCATGTTTTCAGAGGCCTGTCTATCAGAACTACTACTCTCTTCCTGAACCTGATGAACTTTTCTTCCTTTTTTATCACAAGCAGATGCAATATGTCCAAAACGTTTGCAGTAGAAACACCTTGCTTTAATAAATGGACAACGTTCCCCGGGTTTGTGTATTCGTGCACAATGCACACACTCATTAGACTTGAGTCTACCAATGTCCATAGGTTCGGTGACACTGGACGGAGTTTGCTTTACTTCAACATGATCAGGGTATAAATCAGGAAATGTCGCTTGGTAATTTAGACACATCTGTAATGCAGTCTCATAAGTTAATTGTTTTGTTTTTAACAGTTCTCTCCTTAAGCGATCATCTCGTACCCCCAACACTAATCTGTCCCTCAATTGACGTTTTAAGTCCACAAAATTACACTTGGCAGCGAGTAAGCTTATCGCAGCCACGAAGTCCTGCACGCTTTCACCTTGTGATTGTTGGCGTCTATGAAATTTGCCTGCTTGCAAAATTTCATTAATTTCCGGTTCATAAAACTGGTCCAGAACACGCAAAATTTCCGAAAAAGACACATCCGTAGGTCGATTTGGTACCAGTAGTGACGCAATTAGAGCGTAAGTGTCTTTTCCGCACTGAGATAGGAACAAAGAACGCGCCTTGTCAATGTTCTTATTTTCATAACCTGCGGCGTCGAGAGCACATAATAACTGTTCCTTGTAATCACGCCACTTGTCCGTTTTTGGGTTAAAAGGTCCCGGAAACACTATGTTCGCGATATTTGACGCCATTATTCACACAATCACTATTATTTTCCGAAGTCGCCAATATAGTAAACAACCAGATTGAGGTTTATAGCAAAACTGATTTATTTCAAAGTAAGTCACAGCTACCCACATAAGTTTTAACAAAAGTGACAATCAACTTGAACATAACAATTATGATCGACTAGCTGTCCGTCAGTGGCTTCGCTGGCGTAGACTGTCTTAAAAACAAAAATTTTAACGTAAAAAAAAACAATTTCAAAAAAAACTAATCCAAAACAAAGCACTAAAAAGTAAAGAAATAATTGTGTATTCTTCTAAAACTTATACGATAATATAATGTAGGTACAATTATTGTTATTGTTGAAGTCGGTGTCAGCCAAGGAAACACTACAATATATCTATTTTTTACATCTTACGTTTACGTATGTATGTAGGTAGTTACAAACCTATTTCGGACTTTTTTGTAGACCTTTTTAAGGTGTACAATACTGTAGTACATTATTTTGATTTATCTCGTAGGGTTCAGCCAGTATTTGCAATGTAAGCGCAAAAAAATTAGTTTATTTACGATATCACATTAGAAACCTCTCTAAAATGATTAATGTTTCTCTACTATATTATGCATGTATCATACATATAAACCTTCCTCTTGAATCACTCTATCTATTAAAAAAAACGCATTAAAATCCGTTGCGTAGTTTTGAAGCTCTAAGCATACATAGGGACAGACAGACATCGGGAAGCGACTTTGTTTTATACTATGTAGTGATGATAATCAGATAATAATTCAAAATGCTCTGCGGTGCACAGCAGCTCTCCATAAAGTGCTTGTGTCCAGGTTAATCAGCAGAAAAACCAAGCTTCGTGTTTACAAAACTGTTATTAGACCGATCTTAATGTACGGCTGCGAGACCTGGACACTGACGCTCAAGGAGGAGGAGAAGTTGCTGGTGGCAGAAAGGACAATATTCCGAAAAATTCTGAGGCCAACCAGACGGGAGGACGGGACCTGGAGGCTGAGAAAGAATGCGGAAATAGATGAGCTTGTGGCTGAACCCAACATAATGGGCGAGACAAAGTCAGCTAGACTGCGCTGGCTCGGCCACGTTGAAAGGATGGAATCGGATCGGGCTGTGAAAAGAGCATATCTGGGTCGGCCAACCGGAAAGCGTCCAGTGGGCCGGCCCAGGTATCGCTGCATAGACCAGGTCGAGAAAGATCTCAGTCACTTGCAACGGCCCGACTGGCGACGGGTGGCTGGAGATAGAGCAGAGTTGCGGAATCTCGTGTCGGAGGCCAAGATCCACTTTGGGTCGCTGAGCCAGCGCAGTAAGTAAGTAAGTGATGATAATCAATCCTATATTTATATTACCTAATGTACGTGTTCAACGTAACGTAATTCACCACAAACACGTTTATTCCGATTGAATTATTCGGGCGAAATATTCGGAATGAATCTTTCTCGCGCGGGGGAAAACTTCTCCAGGGAGCATCTTCCCTCTTACCGCACCCCGCACCGCCATGCACGCACGACTCGTTCGTTAGTCGTCGCTTTCGTTTCGGCTGACTTCCGGCGGTCGGTGTCGGCGCCACGCGGGGGGCGGCGGCGTACGTACTACGTACGTCTTGAAAAAATATAAACAAAACTCTTTCAAAATTTACTTTTAAAAAGGATCTCCTGTGTTTGTCACATAGTTTCATTTTCCATAGAATTTTTTCATCTTGTTCATTTACTTATTGTCTTTAATGAAATAATTAACCATAATTTTAATAAAAAATATCTAAAAACATTATTTACATTTTTTTTCAAGGTCAATTGATACAGACTAGCGTAGCAGCTCAATCAGGTTCGGACTTCGGACCGACCACTATGTTGAGTGGTTGCTTCCAGGCTGGAAGTTCCAACCAGCGTAAGCGGCATCAACCACGCATACACAACACAATGATCGATCGACGATCGTTCCAAATACGTTTTTTTAGCAAATTTTAGTTTAAATAAATAAAAATCTTAATGAAAATTATTTGGAATAATTCTGATTTAAAGAAACTTTTCGAGAATATTATTACGTATTCCGGAATTAATAAGAATTTTTCAGAAGCTTTGCAACTATACTTATTCCCTGTCGAGTACGAATTGCTGTTCAAAGGCAAGACTTTGGGCACTAAATGTAGGATATTATCTCTGTCTCCATTTATGGAAAGTGTGTGTGTGTGTATATACGTGTGGGCAGAAGGCTGCAAGCTTCAATATATAGCTTTGATAAGAAGCATCCGATATTGCCGCATGCCTCCCATAGATTAACCAAACTTTATTTTGCAAGACAGCATTTCCATAATATGCATGCTGGGCCGCAATTATTGTTAGCAACTGTAAGGGAAACAGTATGGCCAATGAATGGCAGACAGTTGGCTAGGCGTGTAGTTAACAACTGCGTTCGGTGTAGACGTCTGAGAGGTGAAACGTTATACCCTAAAATGGGCGATCTACCAGTTCAGCGCATAAACCCAGATTTCCCATTTTTATCCGTTGGCTTAGACTTTGCTGGTCCATTTATGATTATTAATCAAGCAAGGGTCGTGGAAGTCGTGTAATAATACTTGTGTCTTTTTGTATGCTTGCGGTTCAAATGCATTCACCTGGAGGCTGTAAGTGATTTATCCAAAAACGCATTTGTTATGACTCTTTGACAATTCGTCTCGCGCAGAGGTAAGCGAGCAGACAAATTTTGCGAGAACGGCCGTAATATTTGTAGGTGCAGCCAAAGAAGTAGGTGCGTTTTTAAGGGAAAATAGTGACCCATTATCTGATTTCGCAAGTCAGCTACGTATTAAGTATATGTTTATACCAACTTATACTCCTCACTTGTCTCACTCCTCGCGGCATTTGAGAAGCCGGTTAAATCCGCGAAACATCACGTAAAACGTGTAATTGGCAATAGCCACTTAACTTTTGAGAAGATATTGACTTTGTTTGCACAAGTGGAAGCGATTCTTAACAGTCGAACTTTGTGTCCCTTATCTTCCTCTCCCAATGACTTCCTACCCCTAACCCCAGGGCTTTTCATGATCGTACGGCCTTTGACTGCGATGCCTTCGCAGCCGCTAGAGAATTGCAGTGAATCTAGGCTGACACGTTATGAGCGAATGGGGAAAATTCGTCAGCATTTCTGGCAGAAAGATACATCTCCAAGCTGCAACAAAGAACAAAATGGCGGAGTAACATCACCAAACTTCAATTGAGCGATATGGTGCTTATTCACGAGGATGGCACATCTCCACTGAACTGGCGCCTTGGATGAGTGCTACACCTATTTCCTAGAGAGGTAAGATGGTATCTCAAGAGTGGCTGATATCAATACCACCAGAGGATGTGTACGCCGGCCTTTGGTCCGTATTTGTCCACTGCCAGCTGCAGAAGTAGTTTAAGACAAACAGGCTACTGCTAAATGTCAACAAATAAAACGTTATGATATTTTCAGGAAGGGTTTTCACTTTACCATCATGTATAGTAAATACATTCCTTGGTTTCGCCCTCGACTAAAATCTGACCTGGAAGAGCCATGTTGACAAACTGTGTGATAGACTGAGTGATGCAGTCTTTGCGATGCGTAAATTGATATCGCTGATCTCTGACGATGCATTAAAAAAAGTCTATTATGCACACTTTCACTCCCTCGTGTCGTACGACATACTTGTTTGGGGTAACTCAACAGACGCTGACCGAATCTTATAATGCAGAAACGAGCTGTGCGTACGCTTGTGGGAGTGAAACCCAGACACTCGTGCAGAGATCTGTTCAAAACGCATCGTATAATGACTCATTACTCAGTCTATCTATTCGAAATATTATTGTGTATTAGGCAAAATTTAAATCAGTTCTCAAAAATGGATAGGGAAACGCTTCAACATAGCAGGCCGCCTTAGAGCAGTTTCTCGTCGCACGGCTCTTGCTGAGAAGAACCGCAGAGTCATAGAATACATACAAACATACAATGTTTCAGCGGGGAGACGAAATAAAAAATGAAAAATCTGACGAAGCATTCACGCTAAGAACTCACTTTTTGTAGAATGCAAAAATTGTGAAAAAATTGAAATCAGAACTCACGACGCTTTTTATAGCCGCGGACGAGGCGGCAGCCGCGTGGCTGGCGGCAAACCGCAAATCTGATGTCATTTTGTAGTGACTCGTTTGTAGATTAGAGTATGTTTTAGCGTATAGCCGTCTCACTATTTTACTATAGTGCTGCCATCTACTTCCCAACCCCCAAACTATAAGCTAACGAAGGAATCTCCTAAATGGTATATAAACGTAAGGGTAGAAATTATTGAAGCTTATACGAGTACATAGTAGAATAGACATCTAATATCGCTATTATCCTGATTATTTTAAGGATGATCGAGAAAATACGGCGCATCCTAAGACGATTGCGAACGAACAATAATTTTCTGATAGCTGATTGGCTGATAAAGATGCAATATACTGACGGATGCGCTGATTGGTCAAAAGTTACGTTCACAGTTCCTTCGCCTTTGTTGTTGTCAAACTTAACTGCAGTATTTTATTAACTCTAAAACGTAACTGCGTAAGCTAAAACCAAAACGTGTAACATATCCATAAGTGTTATTGTTTACCAGTGCAATGAGTGAATCGACTGAAGTGGCTGTGTTAATCAAACCAATCAGAAAAGAGATGTCAGTCAAGTCCACTCTTTGACTAACCAATCAGCGCTTAATTTTCCTATCTTCCTAGTACTGGCCGGATTATCGCGAGCATCCTGAAAATAACTAGGATAATAGCGATACTAAATGTCAGGTTTCTTTTATCTGGCGCATCGCGATCGTCCCGAGCATTTTCGTGAAATTCTGGTTCTTCCTATTATCCTACAACATTCATAAGTTACTTCTGGGGTTGCGTACCAGATGGCGCTGCCTATGTAAATTATGTTTTTTATAGAAGATAAACTACCATGCTTAACTATGCTTGTACATTCTTTTCTTATTTTTTTGATAGCTCACGCCTAAAAGTTACTGTTTTCTATTTTCGAAATAATGTTCTACAATAATGTCGTACTTTATTGACGGGTACCGATCATTTAGTGATGTGCCCTGTGCATAATAAAACAGGTCTTCAGAAGAGATAAATCGTTTTTAAATTTTCTGGAGATTTAATGAGCATAAAAAATTTAAAATTATAATTATTATTTGTAATTGGATATTTAACAAACAAACATAAAATATCTTTATGTCGCATCCGGTCATGAGTACGGGCACTGAACGAAACGCAGGCGCGCAACCTAGCGGTCCGTCTGCGCAACTACGATTTCCGGTGCGCGCCTAAACAGAGTCGTGACGTTGAGTCCGCTCTCGACGGAGCTCACTTTCGTTCGAGTCGCCGAAGAGGGAACAAGTCGTCACGGAACTGTTCTACGTTTCACCTAGTGCTCAGATTAGTGACCTGGAATAAATGTAGTGCTTTGATATCACGCTACTTTTTATTGCACGATACCCACATTCGCCCACACAATGTCAGAAAATACACCTGATCCGACATCAGAAGTGGGATCGAATCGTGCAAATGAGCGTCGCGGCGAAGAAAATGAAAATCAGTGGCGATTACTTTTTGAATTGCAAAATCAACAAATGCGCGAACTGATTCAAGCATTGAAGACTCCAAATGTGAACAATAATGTAGTGCTGCCTGATTTCAACCCCGATAAGCAAGACTCTGATGCGCAATCATGGTGTGCAACGGCCGATTTATGTTTGGACGGAAATTCAGTGCAAGGAGGTCAGCTTGTTATGATCATCAGTAAGGCGCTGAAAGGGTCGGCCTCTGCATGGCTGTCACAAATAACATATCCAGGTATGACTTGGGCCGAGTTTAAGGAGTATTCATGGCCAGATTTGTTAGTGTCGAAACATCTGCGGCTACCCTCATAAATTTGAGCAACGAAAAACCTAAAGTTAACGAGAACTACGCCGCATTCGCGAGTCTTCTTGTTACGTCATTGATTAGCCGATGGAAAAATACGAGCATTGAACAAATTGCAGTGTCGGCTGTTGTGGCTCATTTAGCTCAAATTGATACTCGCCTGCAACGACTTGCTTTTACAACGGAGGTCACAACGCGTCATCAGCTGCAACAAGAGCTCCAAGTTTTTTCATACCTGAAGCGGAAGATCCCTATGGACACACGTAATGATGTATCAAGTGAAAAACGGCCGAAGTTTTCAACACCATCGCAAATTGAATGCCATGCCTGCGGCAAGCTCGGGCATAAGCAAGCGGATTGTTACACGAAGAAGACTGAAGCGAAGAAATCAACTCCCGCACCAGCTCCAGCAACTACAGTCCAGCGCCAGCAGCCAAGCAGCAGCGCGGTAGTCTGCTACAAGTGCGGTGTCCGAGGCCACATCGCCAGCCGCTGCACAGCCGGCGGGTCCAGTACTGCAGCCCCGGCGGAGAAACGGGTCGACCTGTGCCAGGTTGAGGCTCCATCCGGAACCTTAACTCACCTAGGTGAGTCTTTTAAATTTGACTTTGATTCGGGAGCTGAGTGTTCGTTGATGAAAGAGAGTGTTGCGAATAAATTTAGCGGTAAACGAATTAATAATTTGATTTCGTTAATTGGTATAGGCAATAGAAAAGTAAACTGTACTTTACAAATATTATGTCGGGTAGAAATTAATAATTTTATGACCGAGATTTTATTCCACGTTTTGCCAGATGCTTATTTGCGTAGTAACATTTTGATAGGCCGTGAGATTTTAAACAACGGGTTTTCTGTCAGCATATCTGCAACTGAATTCACGTTAATGAGAGACAGTGTTGTAAACGCGTGCAACTCGACGGATGTGTGTGTGCCTGCAGATAATTTTGATAATATTGACACTGATATTTCTTCTCAAGTCGTCGCTCGGACGTCTAAGAGAGTGAACGCTTGTTGATTTTTTGCTTAAAAATAAATAAAAGTGCTATTCAAAATTAAGCTTTATCTAAATCAGTATTAACTGGGTTTTTGTGCTTTGTTTAACCACGTAAGTGGGCTCCTTCGTTTCTGGATCGATTAGCAAATTACTAGTCTCCGTTGGCTGTGCGCGTGCGCCTCTCCCACAGCTCCCCCGCGGAAGGAGAACAGTTGCCATTTTTTGCCTCGCTCGCACAGGGACTACAAGGTACGCTGTTCATACTATACCACACATCTGCGCGATAACAACGGAAACGTTTCCATCTCCATTGCGTCGTTTGTATGAGACACGAATAAACGGTGCCAACTGTGCTGTCGTTGTGCAGCGCGAAGCTTGATTTGCGCATTCCTACACACACAATCGTACATCATTATGAGTCTAATACGTTCACCAACGAACACTACTACGGGCGGTGGATCGCAGCCTGATCTATCGAAGCTGCACAGTGTGGACACGGATTCTCTTATCACATTCCGAAAAAGAAAACAGCACTTCGATCATGAATGTGAGTGTCCTAATGAAATGAGTAAAATGCGCAATGAGATTTCTTCTATAAAGTCATTGCTAGAAAAATATATTGGCTCCAATGAACAAATATTAACCAAAATGCAAGACAATATTGCCGAAGTTAAGACACAAATTACTGAAATAAAAGTGGCCAATGAGCAAACGACTACTTTATTGAAAGAAAATATTAATGAAATGAAAACACAGATTGAAGACATTAAATCCAAAACACATGAAGTTACACTAGAAAATGATAAAATTAAAGCTCAGGTGACTATTCTTGATAATAAAATATCTGTTGGAGAAAACAAACTAAAATCAATCGAATCTGTGCTCGAGGCCACAAACCTCTCAAAATTATCTACCACATCAGGTTTGGGGTCCGAAACTCAAACTCAACCTAAGTTGGACGAACTTTTGATTCGTGAGGTTCAAGAACGCAATATAAGGGAGAAAAATATCATAGTTTCAGGACTTCAGGAGCAAACTTCAGCCAATGTTACTGAAAGAATATCTAAGGATGACGCCGAAATAATGAAGATTACTTCTTTAGTTTGCGCGGATACACCAAAACCAGTTAAAATTATACGAATCGGGAAGTACAATCCAGGGAAGAATCGCAGCATCAAGGTATGCTATGATACAATCGGGCCTGCAAAGGAGCTTTTACGTAACAAAAATAAGTTACCTGAAAACATAAAATTTTATTCGGATCAAACCCCAGCGCAACAGAAATACTTCCGGAACGTAAAAGATGAGCTTGCCCGGCGCGTTAAGGAAGGTGAATCTAACCTCACAATCAAGTATGTCAATGGCACACCTACCATCGTAGAAACTGTTCCAAAAAACTAGACCAAACACATCCTCCAATAGATCAATCCCCCATCTTAACTAAGCAAAGTAACAGTTATCAAGTTGTTGATGATCATCAACACATACAAACATGCAAACCCCGTCTTGTCTTTCTTTATCTGAATGCTCGTAGTATACGAAGGCAAGGAAAATTTGATGAATTAAAATGCATTCTAAAGACAATGCCAATAACTGTACATATGATTCTACTAACGGAGACTTGGATCAGAAATGAGGAACAGGCCATGAAACTAACTATACTGAACTATACACACTATTTCAACTATCGTACGGATTCAAGGGGTGGTGGAGTTTCAATATTTGTGCACAACGATCTAAAGCATAACTTAGCTGAATCAATTTATATTAATGGAAATAATTATTTATGGATAAAGCTTCAAAATTACGGTTTAGATGTCGGAGTAGTGTATAAGCCAGGTGACACAAATCTTGAAGACTTTCTCGATACATATAATAAACAATTACAACAAAGAAAAAGAGCCATTGTATTTGGTGACTATAACGTGGATCTGTTGGCGAAAGACAAAAAGACTAAGGACTATAAAGAATTGATCAATGAAACTGGATATATTATACTCAATAAAACATCTAAAAAATACTGCACAAGAGACTCGGCTACAAGAAAGTCTATTTTAGATCACGTTACCACTAATTTGAAAAGTGATTACTTCCATATGGCGTTAGTGGAGACCGCAATGTCTGACCATAAACAAATTTACGTTGAAATAAAAAAGATCAAGTCCCCAAAGAAGATTCATCATAAATACGAAGCAGTAAATTACTCCAAACTATACGACACAGTTGAGAGGGCTGGGTTTCATGAGTGCAGTAAGGACTATACAAAATTAGAAAACACTTTGAAAGGTTTTGTAAATTGCTGCAAAGAATCCAAAACTAAAATACTTAATTTGCCGCAGCAGGATTGGATTAATAATGAAATAATTCACGAAATAAACCGAAGAAATCAGTTGTGGGCAAACTTAAAGAAGAATCGGGAAGATAAAACGCTGGAAAAGGCATTTAAGGTACAGAAGGATTTTGTGAAAAACCTGATACAGAAAACCAAAGATAACTACTACTTTAATGAATTCAGGCAATGTTTAGGTAAACCGAAGAAAATGTGGAATTTAATTAACCGCTTAGCTCAAAATAAAATAAAAAAAGACTGCGCTTGTCCAAGACTGATCATTGAATCCAAACAGATTACTGACACTAGGGAAATTTGTGAGGCATTCAATAGGTTTTTTTCTTCAATAGGTTCCACTCTTGCGAATGAAATTCCTAGTCACTTTCATGTTAACTATTCAAGAGCTTTACCTTGCGCAATGCAGTCGTCAGAACTTTTAACACTTGAACCTTGTACTCCTGATGAAATTATAAAAATAATTAATAGTCTTGACTCAAATGCTAGTGCTGGTATGGACGGGATTAATACTAAAGTTTTGAAATGCTTAAAAACACTCATATCTAGTAGCTTAGCTACAAGTTTCAATGATCTTTTACAATCTGGCTATTTTCCTATAAGCTTAAAAACGGCCAAAGTCACCCCATTGCATAAATCAGGACCAAAAAATGACCCTGGGAATTACAGGCCAATTTCAGTTTTACCTGTGATATCTAAAATCCTAGAAAAAGTTATACACAAACGTCTGGAAAGTTATTTAAATTCAGTTGATTTCATTTATAAGCGCCAATTTGGTTTTCGGTCCAAAAGTAGCACTCTCGCAGCCACTATAGATTTAGTAACAAAAATAAAATCAGAAATTGATAAAAAAAATGTGGCTCTAGGCATATTTGTTGACTTAAAAAAAGCCTTCGACACCGTTAGCCACGAATTATTAATAAAAAAGCTAGACAAGATAGGTATAAAAGGCTCTGCGCTTAACATGTTCCGTTCGTATTTGGCAAATAGATCGCAAATAGTCAAAATGGGTCAGTTTCAAAGTGAAAATTTACCCATAACGTGCGGTATTCCGCAAGGTTCTATTTTGGGCCCATTACTGTTTACAATTTACATAAATAACATCCATGAACTAGATTTGCATGGCCAAGTAACCCTATACGCAGATGACACATGTCTATTTTATTTCGGAACTGACATACAAGATATAACCCAAAAAGCGCAAGAAGACCTAACAACACTGTTTTCGTGGTTTCAGTATAACCTTTTAACCATAAATCCATCTAAAACTAGTTACATAATTTTTAAAGCTAAAAACAAATTAATTTTACCTTATGAACCTTTGAAAATAAACAATATCATCTTAAAAGAAAGTAGCTGCGAGAAATATCTTGGCCTTAGAATCGATAGCGGCCTGACGTGGAATGCACAGATTGAACACATTAGATCTAAATTAATGTCACTCATTGGATCACTGAGACAGATTTCACGGTGCATACCGCGTCGGGTTCGTTACTCTATATATAATTCTCTAGTTAAACCACACCTAATTTATTTAATAGAAGTATGGGGTAGTGCATGTAAAACGAAGTTAGCTAATCTTCAAGTTGTACAAAACAAAATTGTTAAAATACTTTTCCAATATAACTTTCGAACACCAACTTCAAAAATATATTTGGATACTAAATTGATGAACATAAAGCAATTATATAATTATTTCACGTGTATTCTTATTAGAAAAATTTTGCATAACTCTCTCCATACTAGCATAGCCCTAAACATCGTTAAAAATTTTGCTAAACGAAGTACACGCCGCGCAAGTCTTCTTGTATTACCCAAGGTAAGAACGAACTATGGCAAAAAAATGATCACTTTTGACGGTGCGCAGCTTTATAACAAAATACCCTCAGCGATTAAAAATGTAAACTCATTTGGTGCATTCAAATTTAAAGTCGCGCAGTACCTACGTAACTGAAACCCAGTCTTAAATTTGTGACACACTAGATGAGTAAGCAGGTACTTAGTTCGAGTGACAATACACAATAATATCTATTATTAAGAAAATTATTGTTCTCATGCAAGTGGATGTAAATCTTTTTTGAGAATAAATTTCTTTAACCCAAAAAAATATTTGTGGTGATAGACTTGACGAGCTAGTGAAAATTTTAAAACAATATTCTGAGTATTTAATTAACGGTTTCCCAACATCTCGCGTGAACACTGGGAAGTTGAGCGGAAAGAGTGACAAGAAGGAATATGCTTTCGTGATGATAGATGCCTTCACAAAGTACGTATTACTCTTTCACACTAAAAACATAGACACCAAGAGCAGCATCAAAGCAGTTAAGGAAAGTGTTGCATTATTCGGTGCTCCTGTACGCATTATAGCAGACCAACGTCGCTGTTTTGCTAGTAAAGAGTTCCGTGACTTCTGTGACAGTAAGAACATCCATCTTCATCTTATTGCTACGGGGTCATGTCGCGCGAATGGTCAAGTAGAGCGTATAATGAGTGTCTTGAAGTCCATGTTAACCGCGGTAGAAACGGACAAAGAGCAGTCGTGGCAGGACTCCCTAGGCGATGTGCAGTTAGCACTTAACTGTACCGTCAATCGTGTGACGAAAGCTAGCCCGTTAGAAATTTAATAGGAAAGGTAGCTCGCCCTCTTGATTTGATGGTCATAGATAGTGAAGAGGTCGTAAAGCTTGACAAAATAAGAGTCAGCATCTGACGGCATACAAAAGTCGGCGAGTTATAACAAGGCACGTTTTGACAGTACCAAGGCAAGTGTGAATAAGTTCTCGGTCGGGGAATTTGTTTTGATAGAAAACGAGGAACGCAATCAAATGAAACTAGATGTAAAGTATAGAGGTCCGTTTCAAATTGTAGAAGTTTTAGATGGAGACCGATATGTGTTGAGGTCATTGGTTAACAAGCGTACCTATAAGTATGCACATGATCGTGTTAGGAAAATGCCCGATGGCCAAGTACCCATTGAGGTAGTGGAGGAAGACGAAATTAATGATGAAGTAGCAATTAGTTAATTGCATGCACAGGATCTCGGCTCGTTGGGTCGGAGACTGTACCAGAATGCTGTAGCCGTAGCCTAGTAGAAATCGGTGTCTGCTCCTTGGGTAGTCCGTGGGTAAGCGGTAGTTCTGGGTAGTACAGTCGGATCTTGCCTTGAAGCAAAGATCATAATTTTGGGTTCCCTGGGGGAACGTTGTGTAATATGTTTACGATAGCTATTGTGAAAGCTATGGACCACGAGTGTGATACCTGGTGCAATGTGATTAGTGATAATGGTTATTGATTGATTTTTAAGTTCTGTTTGCTGAAATCAAGTTGAGGCTCAAGGGTACATGGTCTCGGTGACTATTTTCAATATTAAGTTACTGGTAAAATAGCTATAATCCATTAGTAGTTGGTCAATCGCTATTGTTAAAATTTGATTTTTATCTTAGAGTAAACTTAATAGAGTGACAGTAATTGGGTTCAAATAGTTAATGGTAATAAACCTCATACAAAAGACCGGAGTTTTATTTCCTGAAAGTAAATAAAGATTAGTTGAGGTAGGATTGGCCGAACGGAAAACTTTGCGGTTTTCTTTCATTTGCAGGGTAACACACAGGATGGCCGTGTCGCATCCGGTCATGAGTACGGGCACTGAACGAAACGCAGGCGCGCAACCTAGCGGTCCGTCTGCGCAACTACGACTTCCGGTGCGCGCCTAAACAGAGTCGTGACGTTGAGTCCGCTCTCGACGGAGCTCACTTTCGTTCGAGTCGCCGAAGAGGGAACAAGTCGTCACGGAACTGTTCTACGTTTCACCTAGTGCTCAGATTAGTGACCTGGAATAAATCTAGTGCTTTGATATCACGCTACTTTTTATTGCACGATACCCACATTCGCCCACACAATGTCAGAAAATACACCTGATCCGACATTTATTTAAATAGACCTGTAACAAGTACTTTTAAATCGTCATTACAAGAAAGAAAAATATACTTAAATACTATAATAATATGAATGAAAGCAGAATATTAATAGGATCCCAATTTCCTTAAAAAGCTCCCTAAGCGAGGCCCGTCCGCGAAGCTTATATATGAATCTAATAGCTCGCTTCTGAAGGATGAAAATCGTCGGTATATCTGCTGGCTTACCCCAGAGTACAATGCCGTAAGACATACTACTATAAAAGTATCTGAAATAAACAGAACGAGCAGTGTCTATAGCTGTTAGTGACCTTATTTTTTTAAATAGCGAATGCAGCCGAACTGAGCCTGCCTGAAAAGGTATGTATATGAGGGTTCCATTGTAATTTTCAATCAAGTGTAACCCCAAGAAAAACTGTTGAAACTACAAGCTTCATGTTACCTTTAAATCAATGAGATTATTTTAAACTTGCAATTAATTTCTTTTATTTGGTCTTTTTTGCGTTAAGCCGTAGGTTATTAACATTAAACCATTATAAAACCTCAGAAAGCGCGTCAATAACGTCGTAAAAATTCCTGTCAATAATAAAAACTAAGGATGTGTCATCTGCAAATAATTATTTATACACACATCAACATGGTCTAGGGATGTTTCAAATAAACCTAAATAACTAAAATTCTATTAACTTTTTGTTCAGACACCTACACATTTAAATAAACCTTGTTCAATAGCCTATCTAATCTGATGAATAAACTTTTAGATAAAGTTAAATTTAAGAAAAACTTAGAAGAAGAGGAAAAACTCAAGACAAAATTTCAATCTTAACTTTATTTTTGAAACATCAAAACCCATACAAAACAACTATTTTTTTTATAAAAATTGTTGAAAACTTAAAATTAATAATCCGTGGATCCACCTAAGACTCTCCTGACACATCTGCAGCGGTTCTGCATACTCAAAACAAATGTCAATATCCTGTTGTGGAATACTGTCCCAAGTCCTGCTAAGATGCAAGAAAAGCTGGTTTTCATGCACAATATCTTCAGTGAAATTCCTAAGAGCTCTTCTCTCAAAACATATCCCAGGCATGCTCAATAGGATTTAAGTCAAAGGATTGTGCAGGCCAGTCAGTAACGTTACGCGCCGTATGTGGACGGGCATTGTCGTGCATTAACTGGAAATTTTGTCCCATTTGCTGTCTATGGAGCAAGATTACAGGCTCTAGCACCTCATCTCAGTATTTTAAAACAGTCATATTGCCTTGTATCCAAACGAGGTTCGTTCTACCGCCGAGACGAATTCCTGCCCAAACCATAATCGTGCCACCTTGATATGCATGAACTTGTTGTGGGTGCTGCAATCGATTCCAACGTCCAAGTTCTCTCCAAACGCGTACTCTTCGCGAATCAGGATGAAATCCAAACCTGGATTCATCAGTGAAAAGCACAAGTGCCCATTGAGAATGGTTCCAGTTTTTGTGTGCAATAGCCCATTGTAATCTTGTTCCTCGATTGCCTCTGCTTAGCGCTGGTACCCAAAGTGGCCTACAAGCACGAAGGTTGACTTCGAGCAGTCGTCTTCTCAAAGTTTGACCGCTTACCAGCAAACCATACTCTCTCTGTAGCCTTTGAACCAATTGCATCACCGTTACATTTGGTTGACTTCGTGCAGCATTTACTATGAATCGGTCCTGTACATGTGTTGTAATGCGTGGAGGTCCTCGGTGCCGTTCCACCACTTCCTCCATGAAACGATAACGTGATCAAAGCCTGTACATAACGCCTTGGCTGGTCCTCATGGCTTCAGAAACCGCAATTTGGGTAGTGCCAGCTTGAATCATGCCCACTGCTCTAAACATTCGGATGTGACGAATGAACACCGGAGATGCGTTTGACAAAGATTTATAGAAATTTATGGAGTTTTAATCAAGTTAGAAGTTCGTGAAGATTTACTTCTTTGGAAGAAATTCAATGAATGCGAATTTCATCTTAAAACAAAACCTTTTATATACAAATTTGAATTCAAAAAAGGAACTTAATAATGTAGTAAACTAAAAAGTAGTAGTAGTAATAGTAGCCAGTTTTTTCTTTATGTGGAAGATACATTGTATCTTCGGTCAACTCAAAATATGGTACCTACAAATATATTTGTATCAAAAAAATGAATGTCATGTGACAACTGGTCAGGTTATACTGGTAATATTAAGGTCATGAATGGCCTTGTTTTGACAAACAGATAAAGTACTTGAGTAAGGGAAAGCACACAAAATGAATTTACATTTGCTCGACTTCTGCAAGAAAACTAACTTTTCCATATTTTTACCTTAACTTCTTTTTGTTAATGACCGACTGTCCCCATGAAAAACTACCACAGTGGTGTAATCCCCTAGCTCCTTTTTTGGGATTTTGCCTACCAGGTCAGAGTAGGAAAATCCTGGGTAGCATAGGTTATTTACCTGAGTGCTTGCTTCATTTGCTAGCAGTGTGCCCAAACCTTGACATAACTTATCAGATAAAATTACTATGTTTTTGGGTGCAGACAGTAATTTATTGCAGTTCCTCACACTAGTATGTTGTGGTATGACCGGTAGTTGAAAACTAATAAACGAATAATTTAAATTAAAACTAAAAATATTTCAACGTTCGAATTCGATTTAAAGTTCTTCTTAAATAAAATTGTATATTTTTACAAATCGAATTGGTAACGTGTGAAGGCGTCACTAATTAAATACAAAAGTTTGCGACAACCGCGGCGGCTGCAGTCTCGTGAGTTCAGAAAAAAAAATGAAACAAGCGTCATAAATTTTCCGCTGACTGTGAGTTTTATAATACTATTATTGTTTTTTATTGACATTTTTATTGAAATTTTTATTGTGACACTTGATTTTGATTTATTTCCATTTACTGTTTAATGTTGGCATTATTATTGTTGACATTAAAATTTTTGTTATTTGTGTTTTGTTATGTCACGTAGATACCTTTACCTATTTTACTATTGTAATTCCATTCTGTATTATTATTGCTTTTGACATTTTATTTTTACTATTACATTTAGACGATCTCAATATAATTTTTTTGTAATTTGATACCATGTAGTTTTACAATGTAATGATAAACTGAGTAATAAACAATCTGATCTAAATGTAAATATTTTCAGAAAGGGTTCTTTTTTAGGGTTAGATATAAGGAAATTACGTACAATTTGAAGCAAATTTTACAAAAAAGGATTCAACCGTATCATATCTGGAGGAGCCCAAACTTGGTATGTTTTGAAAATGATTTTAATTTTATGATGATATGCCTGACAGTTGTCAGTGTTCCGTGTCACCCATACTATTTCAAACTAAATATAATGAAACTGGCAAAAGAAAATGTTACAAACTATTTGTTATATTGTCCTTTCGAATCTTATCAAGTAAATTCTCGTTATTATTATTAACTGTTAATAAATGAAGTAAATGTAATTAAATTATTTTATCTTTACAGCGCCAGATGCGTGAAAAGGAACGCCATTCAATAGTGTATTGACACTACTAAATCGACAAAAATCGATGAATAGGAGCGACCATTTTGTAATCACGTCATTCACATCAGTACGAGTGCGTCTGTCTGCCTTGTGTGCTATTTTTTAACTATTATTTTCTGATACCGCGTTTAATTCTATAACTTATTAGCCATAACCCGTTCATTAAGAATTAATTTAAATATTGAAAATCGGTAAATCCAAATACATTTCCCTTGCCAATTCAATTCAATTTAATTCGTTACATCACTATAATTGACAATTATGAAGTGTCAGGGAAATCATCATACGGCGAAAGTAGTATAATAATTGAATACAAGTAACTAAAATGTAATGATGTGATATATTTTTAGAATTGGCTTAGTAAGCCCTTTCATTAGATACCACACACGATAGGTTTCAGAGCAAAAAATGTTTTTTCCGATATAAAAAAAAATTGTCGCCATAACCCCCTTTTTTTTTCCGTGCTACGGGTCAACTTGATTCGTATGGCCTAAAGATCAATCGTTCCGATTTTTATGCTTTTAACACCATTTGCAGGTTAATATGGCGTACCGATGGCACTTTAAATAAAATACAGCGACACTATTTTAGTTACACGTAACCACGGCTAGTCGCTGTAAGGAGGTGTTGACGTAGGTTAAATTAATTGGACAGATAAATACAAATAATAATAGTTTTGTTGCGTGCCTGATAGGGTCCATAATTCTGGTCACACTAAATGACTTAACAGCTCATTAAATAAACGTTATGGTTTTGTAACAAATAAAACAGGTATTTTATAGAAAGGAGACTAATGTTTATCAGATATTTTCAATATAAAAGCAAACGTTACCAGTTCATAGTCCGGCGCGGGCAGGTGGTACTCCTCGGAGAGCTCCTTCAGCAGCGCCACGTAGGAGCACGCGCCGCCGCCGCCGCCTGCCTCGCCCGCGCCCAAGCAGCTTGCGTCGCCGCCCGACCCGGACCCGCCGGCCTGAGAGGGAAACATCGAACTTGACTAGCAAAGAACTTGAAGGTAAATGCAGCGTGGGACGTTCACCAAGTAGAGAATCTAATAAAGGTTCTAGGACATATAAATAAATATACGCTAGACAACACACCACTTCGTCTAAAATTAAGGATAAATATCCCTGTGTTACGAGGTATGATATCTTAGATTTAGAAGATAGTTAGAATTGTTTTAATACAAAATGTTCAGGATTGTCGATGTGTGAACGCGACCATAAATCGTCTTTCGCCTGGCAACCCCAGTCAGTTCAAATATGGTATATATGCCCATACATACTTGTAACGGCGCGCCATTCAAATTGTTCTCGTTGTCGTTTCATGGTAGTCATTGTCGGTGCACAAGCACATTTTCGTAATTATATCGTTTTTGTAATATTGTAATTTAGTACACAACCCTTTTCGCTGTCGCTTCACGTGTATTAAACTGCAAGGGGAAAGAGAGAAGTCGACTGGAGGAAACACTGTTGTTCTACACCCGGTATTAGGTACTTGGAGAAAGGTAATTGTTGCTGGAGGTGAGTTCGAGTTCCCAAAGGTGATAGGAGCCCCAACCAACCGCCGAAGACCGAGGCACAGAGAGAGAGCACAGCTTTATTGGTAAGTGTTTTGTCCATTTGATTATCTCTTCCCACTATTATCGTCTTATTTTCTGTCGTATCGTATATATTTAGTTTATCGAAATACAGTCACACTATAACTATACTCTTATCGCTTACATTTTTGGTCCTTCGAGCCGGATTTATTGGAAGGCGACCTATGGTTTTTCGATTGATAAACATTGTACTGTCATTGCCGTAACGGTAAATAATTTGTTAAAAATTTCGCGGGTAGTTGGCATTAGGTTTTCGTGACCGTTATAACTTTAGTCGTTATTGAGTGTAATTATCGTTCGTTGCGTTATTTTACATATTGATGCTTTAGCCGTGGCATTATTAAAGTCATTAACTGGATCTGTGAAGGATGTATGGTGTATAAAAAAAAGAGTTTGATTAATTCGTCTTGTCACGGTTGTCTGATTGTCATACAATAATGTCTTTCCAATGGTTTGTTTATTTCAGAGATTTAAATTGTCGGTTTTTCGTATTTTCGTTGTAGTTCTTCGGTTGTTTTCGTAAATATCTCTGAGATAAGCAGTCATGGAGGGCGGTGTGATGTCGGGCACCGCGAACAATTATCGTATTGTGCGTAATATGGAGTATGCCCGTATGGAGGAGATGGTAGGTACGGATTTACATGGTTATGCTATGGCTGATGTAGACGAGACTTCTGCCGCGTTTCATAGGGCTCAAATAGACTTGTTTTGTTCTATTGCACCTTCTGAGAGACGAAAGGAAATGGAGGTAACTCGGCAGTTCGAGCTGATAGCAAGGACCGTAAAATTACGTTTGCGCCAGAAACCAAATGTAACTGAACAGAAGCCTATAGTGTCAAGTGTTGGATTGTCCAAATTTAATAAGCCGCCCTTCGATGAGAAGGTGGAGAATGTGTCATTATCCAGGTGGGACACAGCAACTGAGGAAACGTTACAGGTGCAACGTGGCTTGAATTGTTCTGTACCTAGTAATAGTAAGACACATAGTTATAGTGCTAAAAGCGATGAAACATTAGAGAGTTCTGGCCTCTGGCTAAATAACATTGCCAGCAAGCCTGTTAATCAGCAGTCTTTGTGTAGCGTGCCACCTGTAATAATTTGTACTGTATGCTCTGTTGAGGGCCATAGGTGTCCGCAGTTTTTAGAGTTGAAACCCTACAATCAAGTTGTTCCAGTGAAAGAGATGAGGCTGGGTATGGGGTGTCTGCATGATGCACATACTGTACAAAATTGTCTATTAAAAGTAAAAGTAAAAGTAAAAAAACATTTATTCACTTAAGCTTTTACAAAGAAGCACTTATGAAATGTCAAAATTCACAAAAAATATATATAAACGATAATAGACGTAAATAAAATAATACAATAATAGTACATATACTAAATAAACATAATGCGAATCTACCACCGGTTCGGAAGTTGCTTCTTATCGAGAAGACTCCGGCAAGAAACTCGATAGTTACTCTTTTGAACTTTGTTTTGTTTTACAACAAATAAATTCAGAGTACAGTCAAAAGAACAATAAATATACATTATTTGAGCAGAGGAGCAGATTATTCCTACTATGACCACAAATTCTTGTCGTTCAAGTAATCCTCCACGTTATAATAACCTTGTTTTATCAGCTTTGTTTTAATTGTAGACTTGAACTTGTGAAGAGGTAGATCAACAAGACTTTGAGGTATTTTGTTAGAGTACTTTACAGATTGACCCACGAAAGAATTTCCTACCTTATGTAGCCTAAGACTTGGAGTAATAAGTTTGTTTTTATTTCTAGTATTGTGTGTATGAGTATCACAGTTTTTTTTGAACATATGCAAGTTTTTGCGCACATACATTATGTTATCGAAAATATACTGAGCGTGCACAGTTAAAATATCAATCTTCTTAAATACTTCTCTGAGCGAGTCGCGTGGCCTAAGGTTGTATATCGACCGAATAGCTCTTTTTTGGAGTACAAAAATGGTGTTAAGGTCTGCAGCTGAGCCCCACAACAGTAGACCATACGACATAACGCTATGAAAGTAACTAAAATACACTAGTCTTGCTGTTTCAATATCAGTCAGCAGTCTAATTTTTCGGACAGCACAAGCGGCCGAACTAAGTCTCCCTGCCAGAGCCGTTATATGTTGACCCCACTGTAACTTAGAATCTAGAGTAATTCCTAAAAATACCGTAGAGTTCGTAATTTCTAAAGTCTCATCATTCATGTTGATAATGGTATCAACCTGTTTAACATTAGGCATAGTGAATTTAATACACTTCGTTTTCTTTGCATTTAGTAATAAATTGTTGCTTGTGAACCAACATAGTACTTTTGAAAGAGTATTATTTACATCGTCAAATGCTTGCTTACCTCTGTTGATTTTAAAAATCAACGAGGTATCATCAGCAAATAATACTATTTCACAAATATCTTTGACAAAGTAGGGTAGGTATTGTCGGTACAGTGTGATAGGCATAATTGCAGGCAGCATACAATACTTCACTTAAGTAATGCTGGTGATGCAGAGCACTCAGGAGTGCCTTTTAGGAGTATATCAATCACTACATCGGGTTATGACACTCAGGTCCAATTTTTGGCTTCGGAGGTTTTTATTAAAATTAAACATAGGATATTTGTGCCTACTAGCATACTGCTTCACAGTGCCAGTGATGTTGATCATGTAGGATTGGCATGCATTAGGAAGCGTGGGCTACTAATGTGTAGTAGTAGTTCATTGTTACATGGTATCGGTCAGGCATCAGCTGACACGCTTAGATTACAGGTTTGTTGTATGGTTCCATCATCTGAGAGCTTGTACAGCCTCTCTTTGGAGGCTTACATTTTGCCAAGATTTAGTTTGGATACGCCAACTTTGAAAGTCAATGCTTCTTTGGGGGCATTTATAAGAAAAATTAATTTTGCAGATCATGCCTGCATTGAACCCAGAGCTGTTGACATGTTAGTTGGTTGCAGGTTTCTTGGTCCAGTGCCTCAACCTGGCCTTGCAATTTGTAAACAGGGTCAGCCTATTGCTATTTACACAGTTTTAGGTAGGAAAGTTACGGGGTATGATGCTGTGATGGTTAACTGTTATCAGTGTAGTTCTTTTATTTTGTATTTGTCGTTTGCCAATGTCAGTTGTGGACTGGAATTGGAGAACTTCGGTTCTCCCAGGGCTGCATCATCATTGGAATTCAAGTTGTCGTCAGGGACGGACCACAGTAGTTCTCTGGAATTGGAGAATTTGGAATCTCCCAGAGCTGCTGTGGCATTCAATGTTGATTTATCGTCAGTAGTTATTAGCCAGGCTGTAAATTGTCGAGGTCCTGATGGTGAAGTGGGGATACCAGTTGCGGTCGTTGGGTCTCAGGATAGGCCTCGACTTTGTCGTTGTCGTGAGATGGCGCAGAAGCGTCTTGTTGGCATGGAGAGCTGCCAAAGGTGTAGTTACACAAGGGTTGGGTTGCTCTTGTCGTCGGATGATCGTTTTCATTGCATCCCTTATAGTGAGGTATTGCGGTCTGTCTCTGTGGATTTGTCGAACCACACAGATGTTTTTGAAAGCCTGACGGATCTTAGTTCTCGTGCGTTGTTGCAAGAGAGATTAACTCGGGATGTGCAATGGTGGGCGGGGCCTCCTTGGCCTCACGAACCCTGGAAGTCTTGGCCACAGTCGGATGGGTTGTGCGATGGAGCAGCTTCTGATGATATATTGCCTTCCGTTTATATTTTCGTTTATTCATCGTCACCGCATCGCACTAGAGCATATTATTGTCGGTTGAGTTTTAGGCTGCGATATCTTGCGTCGCAGCGTAATTTGTCGCATGACGTTGTTCGTATCCTCGTGGAACATGAGCCGGGGCATTTTTACGCACTAAAACTTGGAGCTTCATCGCTGAAGTCGTGCTCCCGTTGGGAGTTAAAGCCATCAGAGACGCTGCCTAATCAGGCCTTTTTGATGACTTATCAGCATGCAACATATTTTCGATCGTCGTTGAAATTCTTTATCTTTCGTCGTCGTTGCTGTACATCCAGCGCCTTCTTGTGTATTTTTCTCGACTCATCAGTAGCTTGCGCTGTCTTACGTCAAAACCTTCGTATCGTGACTTGTCGCGTGAAGAGAATACCAACTCTTCTGCTTTTATCGTGAGTTGTGTCGAGGAGCGTGCTATAGCACCTATTATGGTATTTCTCTTCCTAGCGCAACAGAAATCACATTCTTGCTCGAAGTCTAGGTGGAAATTATTTCCTGTCTCCGACGAACTTAGTCACTTCAGGGTGGGCGGTCTACTATTCAAGCTAGATTTGTCGTCTGGCGTAGGCGAGCTGCTTCTCTTGCCTCTTAGTTACCGGTTAGCTGTGGCTGAGTTAATCATCGAAAATTGTTACCAGCACTCTGCGTCCCTTGGACTACGAGATTCGCAAAATTTAATCGCTCTTCGGTTATTGTTGTCGATTAGAGGTTTATATGCAGGAATATCCACCTGCGATAAATGCTTTCGAGCTCAACCTAAAGGTGGGGCAACACCCTTTATTGCTCCGCTGTCGTTTTTCGTTAATGAAATGAAATCAAGATTATCGCTTGAAGTCGACAGCGCAGGTTTTTTCGATGCCTGCCTGGCTAGCGGTCGTGGATTGCGCATTCTCATAGTGTGCATTGATGTATTCATTAAAGTTACTGCCTCTAAAACAGTGCAATTCGGACTCGTTTTGGAACCAATGTTTGTAGCAGGTGTTGCAGCTTCAATTCGTTTTATTTCGCGTCTTGGCCATTGCTGGAGGTTTGTCTCTGACCCGGGCAGATATTTCGTTTGCGAGTCTAATGGTTTGTTAGACTTAGTAAGACAGGCTTCGTGTGCTGAACAAATTGAAGTCATGTTCAATCCACCAGGTAGCCCGCATTTCCTCAGAAACCGGCGTGAACAAGGTCCAGACCTTACCCATCGTGTGTCCTTCAGTTCGATTCGAACGGCTCACGTTCAACGTATCCACCCGGTAGACTCAGAGGGCCAGTGGTCAAACTGCATACCGCTGCTTAGCTTACTTACTAATTCACTATTGTCTTTTCGTTTAATTTTAAGTTTAATTTCGTCTAGTTAGTTGTCGTATGTATGAACCATCATGCATAATATCGTTTCGCTGCCTTGTGGTTCGTATGATAGTTTATTTCGTGTATTCGTGTACCATTAACTTTATTTGTCACTCCGTGTAAGTTTTACTTTAATTTGTTTCGTAGTTCAGTTAACTGTAATTCGCTTATTTTGTGTATTTATCAGGATACCTATTGCCAATTACGTTTAGTTGTATATAGTTTAGTTCTTTCGAAAATACGCCGTATTTTGGTGGGCGGAATGTTCAGGATTGTCGATGTGTGAACGCGACCATAAATCGTCTTTCGCCTGGCAACCCCAGTCAGTTCAAATATGGTATATATGCCCATACATACTTGTAACGGCGCGCCATTCAAATTGTTCTCGTTGTCGTTTCATGGTAGTCATTGTCGGTGCACAAGCACATTTTCGTAATTATATCGTTTTTGTAATATTGTAATTTAGTACACAACCCTTTTCGCTGTCGCTTCACGTGTATTAAACTGCAAGGGGAAAGAGAGAAGTCGACTGGAGGAAACACTGTTGTTCTACACCCGGTATTAGGTACTTGGAGAAAGGTAACTGTTGCTGGAGGTGAGTTCGAGTTCCCAAAGGTGATAGGAGCCCCAACCAACCGCCGAAGACCGAGGCACACAAGAGCACAGCTTTATTGGTAAGTGTTTTGTCCATTTGATTATCTCTTCCCACTATTATCGTCTTATTTTCTGTCGTATCGTATATATTTAGTTTATCGAAATACAGTCCACTATAACTATACTCTTATCGCTTACACAAAAGTTTATTTTATTATTGTTCATCTTCATTCCTGCATATCTCACTAAATATTGATCACAGAGCAAAAGTGAATAGAACTTTTTGTGTAGAATATTTAATGTAGATTATTTTTTTTGCTATGAGCCTCCGTTTACGAGTTGTTAGGTTAAGAAAAACTAAGCTCCACCCCCAAAGTTCAGTACTTTCGAGTTCTTCTTCGTCGTGTCGATGATCCTATTTTGTTGACAACTATACAGGGTGTCCCAAAAAGAAGTGTCAAGCGGAAGCTGGTCAGGTAGTTCGAACGGACCAATCAGTTGTCCGTTTAAGATGCCTGACCATAGATTGACACTGAATTGTTCTTGGAAATTAGATTTCCGGGTAAAGTGTGGATTTTCAATGTTCCAAGAATGATAGTTGTGTATCTCTTAAAATGTGACTCATCGGTCCATAAAATATTTTAAAAAAAAATTAGTTTTCAGCTTGACGCCGCAACATTTACTGACAAAACGCTACTCTTCTCGGATAGTCTGCGGGCTTAAGCTGCTGAAATTTTTGAATATGATATGGGTGAAAACCCTCTTGTTGGAGTATGCGATGTGCCAGTGATTTTGGAATTCCGTTTCGACGTTGTATTGTTCTCACACTTATTTCCTTAGCCTTCCTGCAGTAATTTTTGGTTAGATAACAAATTCATGAACTTCAGGAATGATAAAATGGCCAAACAACAGTTATTAATCTGATGGCTAATTTCAAGAATTTTCCACCTCGCTGTCTTTGAAGGTTGATTTTAGCCAAAGTAGCCCATTAAGTACTTCTTTTTTGTAATGATTAAGAAAGCTGAGATTCTGGAGCATTTTTGAGCTTTACTTAGAAACCATACAGTCACCCGCTTAGATTTTTAATTCAAAGTTGAAAATTTAAGTCTTTATTCATCAACCGTACATTTTTGGTTTTATACCAACATTTTCATCATTTTGGTCAAAGTTATGAAACTGATTATTTTATGCATCAAAGTACAATTAAGGATGATTCAGTTGGGCAAAGAAAAAATTTGAAAAGTCTTCTACTTTTTAAAAAATAAAAAATTTAAACTTTTAGGTCCGAAATTCTCAGAAATTCAGAAAAAAAATCATAACTCGAAAACTATGAACAATCGCGGAACATACATGGGGGTGATTCGGGTACCCCAAGGGGTGCTCTATCTGTGGGCTTCCGCTTGACACTTCTTTTTGGGACACCCTGTATAACAGCTACCCATTTCTCCGCTACCGCTATCTCAAGGGAGGTGACTTCTCTTGAAGAGTGCAGCTGGCAGGGCACTGGGGGCAAGATAGCAAGTGCTGCATGGTCTGTTCTGGGGCGCCAAACTCGCATTGAACCACGCCTGTGCAACGTATTCCCACCTACTAAGGTTACAAGCAGCGGCCCACTTGAGTTCGGAGCCGGTTGAGACTCAGATGGTGGAGCATGTTTCTCTTTCTACATTTTTCTTCGCACTTCGCTAGGAGCACAGGTTATAGCCAGAGTACCTCGAAGGAAACTTTTACGGCTTATAAGGCGGGAATGAGATAGGTTTGAGGCGAAAAGTAGGTGTCTGCTGTCGGATTCCTGATTCTTCTTCTCGACCGAAGAGCTGTACGCCTTCTCACATTTAGTGGAGCGAAACCCGACAGCGGCTATACTATTGTGAGTGGCGTGGGCTTGAGGCAGCCTGTGATCGACTGTCATGTTTCGTTCAGGGCCACATCTACTTGTTTGGCATGGGTAGAGCGATGCCACACTGGGCATGCATACTCACCCGCCGAGAAGCATGCCAGCCCCGATGTGCGAAGGACATGCGGAGAAGGTTCCCAGGAGGTTGAGGGAGAGCAGGTTAATACGCTAACCGACTTTTTGTTTAGTCTTGAAACCGTGACTTTTATAGGTGAGGGATCTATCTAAAGTGTGAATCGTCATTCTAATCGATGCATACTACGCTCTTCATTGTCTGTGGCATTGGAGAGTGACCCCGAGCTGTCATAGACCAAGACAGACGGTTTGCACTCTATACCGCGCTTTTGTGACGACTTATTCTAAATAAATGTATCATCAAATAAATCGTCTTTAATTCAAGCTTCCGCGTTAACAAAAGTCACCCCTAGATAGATCGGATGGTCAGAGTGCCGGATGTTGATATCGCGCCATTTATCGAGTGATTCAAATGGAAAGCGACCAACAGTGTTTGACGGACGAATCTGTAGGATCTAAATCTAACGGCTCAACGCCCGAAGAGAAAGAGAACCACCACGACGGAGCAACAACTTGCAAATTTCATGGCTGAGATGAAAGTCATGCTCACTGAAATTAAACAGGAAGTCATGGAGGAAATAAAAAATCAATATTCCTAAATAAAATCATCGATAGATTTTTTCTCGGCCCGCTACGATATGATTGTAGATCAAGTTAATGACTTGCAAGAGAAAAACTTGCAACAGCAAAAATACATTCAAACACTCGAAAGTAAACTAGAGAGCTTTGAAAGGAGTGCCCGCTCCACGTGTATAGAAATAAAAAATATCCCAGTAAGCAAATCAGAAATTAAGACAGCCCTCATTGGATCTATCACTGATATAGGAAAAATACTAAATGTTAATATACAGCCTTGTGAAATTAAAGATGTTTTTCGGATTAACACTAGGAACCCAGAAAATAAAACCATAATTTTGGAATTAGTAAGCGTCATCACTAAAGATATTATACTCAAAGCATACAAGAGTTACAATAAAGGACCTGGGAAACTTACTACGGAAAACATGAAAATAAGTAGACCACCGAAACCAATTTTCATAGCGGAAAACCTAACTGCAAAGATGAAACGCTTGTTCTATCTTGCGCGCGTCTTTGCAAACAGATTGAATGATTTTAAATATTGCTAGTCCTCAAATGGGAAAATATTTTTAAGGGAAAAAGACGGGTCTCCTTAATACCTAATAAAGGATGAAGCAGATTTGGAGAAACTAGTTAAATTGAAATGACTAGAACTTACAAGTTACTACTGCATGCTAAGTTTTTGTTTTCCCAATGCATTGTTTATTGGATTTTTAAGACTATACCTCGTAATTAGGTATGTTAATGGTCACTGTATCACTTATGGAAATGCAATAAACACTCAGACACTTACATTCCAGCAAACTCCTATTTACACTCAGTTTGATAAAATACTTACATCCTTCACAAATACCACACCTACGCTGAACTTACCACAAATCTACATAATCATCACAATAACTTATCCAAATCACTCAAACTTAATTGATTATCATTTAGGAAGCCTTAAATACATTCGTACGAATTTAAACGGTAATCTTTTCGCCGATAATGGACCACAATTTACACGTTGCCTCTGAAATTGACCTTGTGTCAGTAAGTAAGTCATACGAGTATATGTATGTTCTCCCGAAAATGCATCTCATTTACTGACCAACCCAAATCACTATCTTAAGGTGTTCCATGTGAATATAAGAAGCATAGGTAGTACTGTTAATTTTGAAAATCTGCAGCTCTTCCTAGAACGAATCAAATTTGGTTTTGACGTTATTGAGCTGTCAGAGTGTTGGCTTAGCAAGTGCCCCTTACTGCCAAACCTACCGGGTTATGTGACCTATAACACCACACACGATAACCGAAATGATGGTGTTGTAGTTTATGTCAAGGACAGTTTGAGAACAAAGGTTGATGAGCCCATTATAGCGGATGCTAACTCTTTGACCACAGAACTTCCCAATGATATTGTTATCGTCGCCATTTATCGTTCGCCATCATGCACTAGATAACTTACTACAAACATTGCGGGGCCATTTAAAACAGTAGCAACTATAGGCGACCTAAATATTAATATATCTCCGGATAACGTTGATCATAACTCAAATTTGTACTTAAATTTATTAGCGTCGCATTCAATGCTTCCATCCCATCTTTTCCCAACACGTAATGGTAACTGTATCGATCATTTGATTCCTAAAACGAATAGACAAGCTACTACGATCGTTCTAGGCAGCTTGTTCACGGACCACTCTCCTGTTATGTTCTGTTGTGCTTTAATGTGGTATCGGAAATCCGGAAAGTATTCGGACAGCAAAACGTATTAATTTCCAAGCCTGTAAAATAGAACTAGAAAACATGGACTTTTCTGATTTAATGTACAACAACGATGCCGAAAATGCTGCCGCGAACGTAGTACAGAAACTAACATTGCTGATTAGATCAAATACGGTAACTACCTATATTCCAAGTAGAAGGCGCATAGTCAAACCCTATATTACGCCAGGATTGCTTCGCTGCATTCGACATAGGGCCACGCTTTATCGCAGAACAAAAAACACCCAGATAATGAAGTATTAAAAGCTTCATATAACCGCTACAAGAACTATTGTAATAAATTAATAAAAAAAGTTAAAAGTGATTATGAGCGATCGGAATTTCAGAAACACAAAAAGAATCGAAAACAAATGTGGAACCTTATTAAAAGAGTTTCCAACTTACAGCAGAGGGCTTCTTCAGCTGACGAACTCGTATCTACGAGTAATGATCCGCAAACTTCAGTCAATGCAGTAAATAAGTTCTTTGCAAAGGTGGGGGCGAATTTAGCATCCAAACTCACAGTAAGTACACCGGATAAATCAATTCAGTATACCGTAGGGGAACAAGATGTAAAAGTGAACGAATCAATGGTACTGCTTAGCATAGACGAAAAAGAAATAGAAGGTATAATCTTGGAATTGAAACGAGTTTGTGCCACGGGATGGCACTTTCATTATTGAAGGGAGACATGTCTTGATCCCAGTACTAATAAAAGTTTTTAATCTCTGTCTGTCATCGGGCATCTTCCCAACTGTCTTTAAGAGGGCACTAGTACACCCAATATATAAGAGTGGGGATAGACACTGTGCTAATAATTACCGACCAATATCCGTTCTATCCACACTATCCACAACATTTGAAAAAATCTTGGAACAAAAGATCAACGAATTTCCTACTCTAAAAATCTACTAGCTCCTAACCAATTCGGGTTCAAAGCTGGCAAATCAACTCAGGATGCGGTTTTGGAGGCAACAAATACTGTAGTTGATAGTATAAATCGGAAACAAAACCCACTACGCCTTTTTATCGATCTTACCAAGGCATTCGACACTGCGTCTGTCCCTATCCTAATTAACAAGCTTTGTAATGTCGGTATCCGTGTTATGGTGCTTGATATTTTCAAGAGTTACCTCAGTGGTCGAAGTCAGTGTATTAAAATAGGCAATAACGTTAGTCAGGCTGAATCAGTCACTTACGGTGTTCCCCAAAGAAGTGTCCTGGGGCCCACCCTCTTTCTTATATTTCTCAATGACCTGTGTCAATTGCAGCTGCCTCGCAGTAAAATTGTCGCATACGCTGATGATACTGCCATTGTTACCCATGGACGAAATTGGGAGGAAACCCGTTCCAATTCAGAGTCAGCACTGAAAGCCGTGATAGAGCATCCCAAAATCTGCTGACTCTGAATCTAAACAAGACTCGCTTCATCACCTTTTCTCCTAAGCTGTCGTCACAGCCCGATCCATCATTTGTTATTAAGGCTCATGTAAAACTGACCCTGAAATGTATTGTTCATGTGATTCAATATCACGTTCTCGTAGTATTAGGTATTTAGGGGTAGTGCTTGATAGCACCTTGTCGTGGAATAAACACATTAAAGCAGCGACAGCGTGTATTAGGAAACTGATTTTCATTTTTAGTAGGCTTCGAGCTGGAGCTGATCTTCCTACTCTAAGGACAGCTTACTTTGCCCTTACACAATCTATCATTAACTATTGCGTCACTGTCTGGGTTCCACTGGAAAAACTAAATTGTTACCACTTGAAAGGGCACAGAGAGCGGTCTTGAAGGTTATGGCCTCTCAACCGATCAGATTCTCTACCAAATTGATATACGATTTCTGGGAAGTTCTTTCTGTTCGGAAACTGTATGTCTTGAATGTTATTCTGCGCAGACATGTAACTACTCACTATTGCCCAGATTTATTCAAGAACAAAATAAGGCAAGATAAAGTATCTCACCCGGGTAAGTGTAGAATTGAATTAGTCAAACATCACTACAATTATAAAGCACCGCTGCTTTATAATAAAATAAATAAAGAATTAAATATTTATCCTCGGAACCTATATCAATGTAAGACCCTTTTAACCGAGTGGCTTCTTAAGGTTATTTACGATGTGGTAGAATCCAATCCAACGAAATCAGTAGACGCACACGTCTAGCATGGGCCGTATACTCCAAGATAGAATTTGCTCTTAGGATGAACATCACCGCGGAACAAAAAGCTCGCATATTTGACACATGTATCTTGCCAGTTCTCACATATGGTGCTGAAACTTGGGTTTTTACCAAAGACTCCATTAATAAACTGCGAGTGGGCCAAAGAGCGATAGAGAGAAAACTGATAGGAGTTACACTGCGAGACCGTATGACAAATAAGTGGCTAAGAGAGCGAAGTAAAGTTACTGATGTTGTCCAGCGAGTAGTGAATCTTAAGTGGGAATGGGCAGGCCACGTCCCCGCAAACATGAATCCTGGTGTAAGACGGTTGTTGAGTGGAGACCATGGGGAGAGAAACGCCCGGTAGGAAGACCCCAATTGCGATGGAGTGATGACATCAAGAGAGAAGCCGGATCGATGTGGACACAGGTGGCTCAAGATAGAAGAGACTGGCATAAAAGAAAGGAGGCCTACACCAGAAAAGATGGTAGAAAAAGGCTGAGAAGAGAAGAAGAAGAATCCTTAAATAAGTAATAAATACATACTTCGAACTATATCTATACATGTGTTAATAATCTCTAAATGATTATTTTAATTTATATCTTTTAATGCTATACTCACACCACACACACACCACACATGCACTCACGGTCTATCGCGCACACAAACACACTCACACACACGCACACACACACACAAACACAACGCTTTAACTGTTTTTTTTTTAAATGTTATATGTTTCTAATAAATAAATTTTATTCTTATTATTATTATAACTTATTCTACACACGCGCGCGCGCAACACTCCAGCACTACACACGCGCGACACTTTTAGCACAAACTGCACGCGACACTTACGAGTTCCGACACATTACGTACGCGGCACAACACTTAACGCACTACACGACCTACACTACACTTGCCCTATCTATTTTGCGGTACCAGCACTACACAACCTACTCTCAACTTAACTTTCCCTAATCTAGTTAAAAGAACAGTACACTAACTAACTATCCGCTTACGAAGACCACTATACTAAAATAAAACACTTTTTTTTCACTGAAGCGTACTGAACTGATTTATTCAAAAATTGGTTTCTCCTTTTAGGAAAAGTAGAAACATTTTGTGAGCGCGATTTAAAGTAGTGTAACGCCATCTAGTCTGTTCATAGTGAAACTACATAAATTATTACTTCGCAGACAGTATGAACGATGGATACACAATATCACCGTGATTCAAAGTAGTATAATGCCATCTAGTTGGCTATGATGAACTAAATACTTTTAATTCAACACAAGCAAATAAACGAACATTAATTAAACGACGCTGGAAGTTTAGCATCGTGTAATAGGCTTAGGCCTTCAGCTTCAGCCCATTCCTCAACTGCTGCGCCTTCGGTATTTGTCTCCTGGGAGCCCCAGGCTATATTACTATTCTATTACTTCGGTTAGTACTTTGTATATGTTGCTTCAGACACCATTCCCTACATTTGTGCCTAAAATCGCTTTTACACGAATATTTCCCCTATTTGGCAGTTTTTCGTCTTCGTTGAGTGGGCTATACAGCGAACTACGTCAATCGTGTCGTCCAAAGGATTCCGGTGGATACAGGCCGCCTGTAACCAGTCGCTCTGAAAATGGGATTTGCTGTTGTGGTACAGCTACAGATTCACTCATTCATCACTTATGAATGAGTAAGAAAGTATTATTTAGTTTTACAACTCCATATCATATTAGTACTTTTTTATTCGCCTGAGATCTTGAACAAAATCGAGCAAAGGAACAAAGGAAGGCACGCGGAATCGAGACTTCTCGCGTGGCATGATCCTACACTTTGTTAGTCATTTAGTTTTTATTAACTTGGTAAATTTGGATTTTTATCAATTGTAGTTAGTGAAAAACCACTTCTTCCTTAACTTGTAAACGCAGCAAACGTACATACGTCGTCGCGTGAAGGATAAAGATTGCAAGTGCTGGTATACCTGTGAGAGCAGCCCATATGGCGGCGGCACGGGGTGGCCGAGATGGGCCAGGCGCAGTAGCATCAGCCGGCCGGCCTCCTGCTTGGCCTCCTTCTTGGAGCGCGCCGTCGCCGTCACCGTCGCGCCCAGCGCCGCGCACCGGTACTCGAACATGGCCTGGTGCTGAGGCCCTGACTGAAGATGGAAACAATCAATACAGATAGAAAGAAGAAATAAGGGGAGACAAGAAACAAGCCTTGTTTATATTAGAGAACAGCATCGTGGTCTAGGGGTTAAGCATAAGGGTTAACATAGTTATGAACCACCTACTATGTAATATGGACCTGTATAATTATATGTGTGCTGGGTCTCAAATAAATATTTTCATTCATTAATTCATAAGCACCCCAACTCGAATCGTGGATTGAGTGGTCGAATCTGGCAAGAACCAAAATTAATGTGCTCATTGTTAAAGGAGTATGCCCATAATGTGGTACAGGTGTCTCTTGCTTCAAGATAGAACTATATTAAAATTATTTTGTTTTCAACACACTTGCTCATAAAGTGGCTCTTATTTCACCGCAATTAGGCACATAATGACACCTGTAATCAAACTGTGACTTTTTAATTGCTATGATTCACAAGTGAGTAATAGAGTTTTTTTTTAATTTTATTGGTTGAGTTGCTTTGTTTTTAAAATGTTTTTATACAAAAAAGCATTTAGTCTGGACTAAATGCCACGCCACTGGTGGCTTTCCCCTAGGGATAGCAATGTCGCAAAACGGGATCCAGCATTTCCGCGGGATCCCACACCACTTATTAGTCTGCTGGATCCCGCACCTTCAAACCCGGATCCGCGGATCCCGTAAATTTCAATTTGTCTCTAAAACGTTTGTGAGAGGGACCAAAAAAAAAGTACGACCACGAAGTCAAAAAATACAGATCGTACTCATACACTCTTCATACCAAAAAAGCTGCAATACGCCAAGAAATAAGGAAAATAAATGAGTATTTAATTGCTAACTCTATCAATTAAATACTCATTTATACTAAAATGACATTTAGTAAGTAGATATTCCTTTAATTTGTTTATGATTGTGGGGTATTTGTTTTCACTTATTATGGATTCTGGTAATTTGTTATAAAGTTTAATCGAATAATGGAATGTACTATAAGATGTTAATTTAAGCCTGGAACTTGGAACTATAAATTTGTATTTGTGTCGTGTTGTATATCTAAAGGGTATGTCTTTACCTTTTGTGTAGAATTTCATATGTTTTCGTACAAATTTACAAACCTCTAAGATATACAAGCACAGCAGCGGAAGTATTTGATATTTTTGGAAATAGTATCACCACCACCATGGTAAGTCGTAGAAATAGCTCTACCATCAGCTATGAGAAAGGTGTGATTTGATTAATAATCATTTTAAGAATAAGACTGAATTTCGAATATCATAAAATTTTGTTAGAAAACAAATAATTTTCGTTGCGTTATGTGAGAGATGCTTTTGTTTACCAGAACATGATTTTTTAAACGAAAACCTGTAAATTCAATGCGATTTTATAACGTTATTTCAAAATCTATCTATCCCGCGGGATCTATCAATCCCACGGGATTTAATAATCTGTGGGATTGCAATCCCTACTTTCCCCTCTGTCAACCGCACATGACCGCCGTTCATGCTGGTTATATAAAACTAGTTGACGGGCGATCACAAATCACTCTGCATGTCACGGTACCCTAAAAGCAAAAAATGCCGATTTGAAGCGTGTTTTCTTGCAAAAAGAGATCAGAAATTGGACTTACAATATCGGATAGTTTTCAACTCCGTAACTGATTTTCGATATTGGGCACACAATTCCGGAATTCCGATACTAATTCTGGAATTGGTTAAAAAAATAAAGTCTGTAGGTAATATCTAATTTTTTTAATCGCCTTTGTATTGAAACATCATTTTACAGTAACTAAAAGTAACAATTAACAGTATTTTGCTTAAATCTTCTGAACATCACCTTAACCTGATAATTAACTCAAAATGAACATTCTCAAAACTATAACAATTGTTTTTGAAAAAAAAACAACATTTATCTTTAAAAACACTCCGATCATTTCCGACATACTTGACCAGCGCGTGCGACAATCTATCTGTAGCTGTATCTTACAAGGCGTCTTACTTTTTCTATGACCTCCTTGTGTATGCTTGGATCAGCCCGAGCAGCCCCCCCCCCCACTCTTTTCTACTGAGATTTATTTTAGTGCCCCCCTCGACCAACCTCCCGGTTATGCAGAAGGGCACACTATTCCTAGCACACCGTCAAGTGTACCAGGGACCATCTGCGGTAGGTCCTGCCGCCACAAAGTACAATGCACAATGCATTACACATTATGGTACTCATAGGCGAGTAGCCCGTGGCATAACCCACTTCCACTTATCCAGAATGGTACCGAAGCAGTTATAGTCGCTCACCACGCGCATCCCAAAGAACGCAAGCGGCTTCAATCCCCGCTGGGGACGTCAGAGAAGCCAACTACCATATCTCCAGTATGGTGCCGGAGCTGTAAAGCACGCTCACATCTCGATACACTGCCGTACATCTACCCTTGACTACAGCCCGAGCAGTGGGAGTTTCGATTTCTAATCGACTGTCATTCGTTTCTGAGTCTGCATCCTCATCGCTTTCGGATTCACTGTCGTCCATTTGATGCCTCATCAATGGATACCGGCGGGATTTCTTTCGTGTTTGTATATAAAGCGTCGATAACCGCGAGCTCAACACCATGATCTAGGCATAATTTGCGATAGCCTTTGCAGTATGTCCCCATTTTCACCATCACGCTCGCACCGTCGGTTGTAAGGCTCACGATGTCCTCATCCAAAGACACGCCGAATTCAGCAAGATGGTCTCGCAACATATTGTGAGCTGAAATAGCTGAAATTGATCCCGTAATTTTTATAAGTCAGAAATTTTTAAAATTAAAACCACCTAAACCGTTGCTGTGCAAATTTATATTAATGTACCTCTTTTTGTAAAAATAAATTCATTCATCCATGGTTAGAGAGAATCGGTATCCTGTGGTTTTCAAATCTTTTATTTTATTTTTTATGTATGTTTTTACTCCTCTGGCCTGCGTTATTACAATTTTCACTATTGTATTCACAGATTTAGGTAATTCTTGACCACTT